>CP125976.1:339926565-340057054 GCA_030063025.1 Avena longiglumis | reverse complement strand
ATCGATTTGACCACGAGGTCCGTGAAGATCGGGCACCCAAGAGGTTAACCCCTCCATCAACCAACCATGTGTTGACAAGAAGAACCGAAGAGAGTTACCTATGGCTACCCTTCATCGAGCTATCTCTACAAGCTAAGGTGACTTACTTCTACTTGAAGACTCATGCTATAATCTTCATGAATTGGCTATGCTTTGAGTGTTGCTTCGCTTTTGTCGTGAGCTTTGTAGGCTTCATGGAAGGTGAAGGAACATTGAAGTGTTGTCAAGTCAACCTTCCCGACGACGACTATATGGTGAATCCCAGGATCAAGAAGGTCTCTCGACCGCTTCTACTTTGTGATGAGCATGTAGAGTCGAGGACGACTCTTTTTGAAGGGGGGAGCTGATGTAGCCCGACCTACGGTCGTTACCACATCTTGGTCTCCAACTTACGCCAAGTCGTCATGGACTCCAAAGGTGAATCCGTTCCTCTATGCGAGCCCCCTTCCTACCCTATTGAATGGTATGCTACTTCATACTCCGTCACATATGCATGATAGGTTCACATTGACAAGTACGGAGGCAACGGAGGAAGCCCGGAGCATCAAGCCCGACAAGACGGAGGCTTGGAAGAGGAGGCGGAAGAAGACAGATCGCCAAATGCTCTTTGTCTCCAGCGGTACTACCGGATCTGGCGACCGGTACTACCGGCCAGCGGTACTACCGCCCACTACTACTGCCCCATACAAACGACGCCAACAGAAGTCCTAGGACTGCAAGCGGTACTACCGGATCTGGACCCGGTACTACTGGTCACGTACTCTGGGACCCAAGTCCGACACCGTGTGTGCTGCCACACAAGACCTTCGCCCATGTCCCCCTCTAGCTCGTCCAAACCCTAGTTTTATTCCTAAACTACCCATGTTTATGTGGCTGGCCTATATATAGAGCCCCCACCCCTCATGTACCCCTTAGGCATAGATGATAGACTAAAGAAAACCCCCTTGTGTGGAATCTCTAGTTTTGCCTCATCCCCTTTACAAAGGGGACCGACTATCGTCACCAACCTCAATTGGACTTTGCATCACGCATCCATCGTTGAACAAGGCCTTGGATTTCGGTGTCTCGTCTCCAAGTTGTCAAGACCCTCCCCAAGGTGTTCTTCCCTCTCCAATGTGGATTTGAGGAAGCACGTTGACCGATCTTTCCTTGCGAGGATTCTATCGGACCGGTGGCCGCCGTTCGGGAGCAATCGGCCTTGTATCGTGTGAGTTTTGCGTGTGTTCATCGTGTTCTTCGCGAGGTGTGTGTTCTCTTCCGCTACCTTATCCCTTCCCCTCGCTTTCCCATCGATTTGACCACGAGATCCGTGAAGATCGGGCCACCCAAGAGGTCCCCTCCATCAGGAGAGGGAAGAACACCTTGGGGAGGGTCTTGACAACTTGGAGACGAGACGTCGAACTCCAAGGCCTTGTTCAACGATGGATGCGTGATGCAAAGTCCAATCGAGGTTGGTGACAATAGTCGGTCCCCTTGGATAAGGGGATGAGGCAAAACTAGAGATTCCACACAAGGGGGTTGTCTTTAGTCTATCATCTATGCCTAAGGGATACATGAGGGGTGGGGGCTCTATTTATAGGCCAGCCACTAAACAAGGGTAGTTTGGGGATAAACTAGGCGAATAGGTAAGTAAAGGGGAATACATGGGCTGTGGCCCAACTAGTCTTGCAGCAATCGACATGACCGATAGTCGAACTTAGTCTAGTAGTACCGGTCATCACCGTAGTACCGCCTGGGACCGGTAGTACGCTTGGCCCTGAGCGTCGATTGGAGCCGTCGATTAGCGGTATCGCCACAGTTGGCCACCGGTAGTACCGGTTCTGATGGAGGGGTTAACCTCTTGGGTGCCCGATCTTCACGGATCTCGTGGTCAAATCGATGGGAAAGCGAGGGGAAAAGGAGAAGGTAGCGGAAGCGAACACATACCTCGCGAAGAACACGATGAACACACGCAAGACTCACACGATACAAGGCCGATTGCTTCCGAACGGCGGCCACCGGTCCGATAGAATCCTCGCAAGGAAAGATCGGTCAACGTGCTCCCTCAAATCCACATCGGAGAGGGAAGAACACCTTGGGGAGGGTCTTGACAACTTGGAGACGAGACATCGAACTCCAAGGCCTTGTTCAACGATGGATGCGTGATGCAAAGTCCAATCGAGGTTGGTGACGATAGTCGGTCCCCTTGGTAAAGGGGATGAGGCAAAACTAGATATTCCACAATGGGGTTTTTCTTTAGTCTATCATCTATGCCTAAGGGATACATGAGGGGTGGGGGCTCTATTTATAGGCCAGCCACTAAACAAGGGTAGTTTGGGGATAAACTAGGCGAATAGGTAAGTAAGGGGAATACATGGGCTGTGGCCCAACAGGTGCGCGTAGGCACACATGACCGGTAGTACCAGACTTAGAACCGGTAGTACCGGTCATCACCGGTAGTACCGCTCTAGGACCGGTAGTACCGCTCTAGCACCGGTAGTACCGCTTGCGGTCTTGGAGCATCCGTTGGAGCCGCCAAGATGTGAGGTAGAAGGGGCTAGGTACCACTGAGTGGGTTCCGACAACCGGTAGTACCGCTTGGACCTAGAAGCTATCGACCTGTCTTCTTCCGTCTCCTCTTCCAAGCCTCCGTCTTGTCTGGCTTGATGTTCCGGGCTTCCTCCCTTGCCTCCGTACTGGTCGGTGTGAACCTATCATGCATGTGACAGAGTATGAAGTAGCATACCATTCAATAGGGCAGGTGAGGAGGCTGTAGAGGATCGGATTCACCTTTGGAGTCCATGACGACTTGGCGTAAGTTGGAGACCTTGATGTAGTAAACCGTAGGTCGGGCTGCATCATCTCCCCTTCAAAAAGAGTCGCCCTCGACTCTACATGCTCATCACAAAGTAGAAGCGACGAGAGACCTTCTTGATCCCGGGTTCACCATATAATCGCCCTCGGAAGATTGACTTGACAACACTTCAATGTTCCTTCACCTTCCTTGAAGCCTACAAAGCTCACAACAAAAGAAAAGCAACGCTCAAAGCGTAGCCAATTCATGAAGATTATAGCATGAGTCCTCAAGTAGAAGGAAGTGACCTTATCTTGTAGAGATAGCTCTATGAAGGGTAGCCATAGGTAACTCTCTTCGGTTCTTCTTGTCAACATATAGTCCATAGAGGTTGACGTGTATGCATTTGTACCTTCATACAAAAAAGACCAAGCACCATATGTTTGTGTGTGATAGAGGAGCATGTCATTTGTGGCATGTCCATTCTTTTTCACAACACGATTAGCACAACTCAAGTATAGCAAACGGGATGCATATGCAAGGTCAATGTGCATGGAAATCGTTTGAACATCATCCAAATGTGGAAACTCACAAACTCCATATAATATAGAAGTGGGGCATTCAAAGCATTGGATCCAAATTTCAAACAACATCTTTGATGCAAGAATAGGAGAATGTGGCAAAAACACACGAGGAAGAATTCCAAAGCACCAACAATAGGTGTGCAAACCAGCCTGATGGAGGGGTTAACCTCTTGGGTGCCCGATCTTCACGGATCTCGTGGTCAAATCGATGGGAAAGCGAGGGGAAAGGGAGAAGGTAGCGGAAGCGAACACACACCTCGCGAAGAACACGATGAACACACGCAAAACTCACACGATACAAGACCGATTGCTCCGAAGTGCCACCGTCCGATAGAATCCTCGCAAGGAAAGGTCGGTCAACGTGCTCCTCAAATCCACATCGGAGAGGGAAGAACACCTTGAGGAGGGTCTTGACGACTTGGGGCGAAACCGAGAACCCAAGGCCTTGTTCAACGATGGATGCGTGATGCAAAGTCCAATCGAGGTTGGTGACGATAGTCGGTCCCCTTGGTAAAGGGGATGAGGCAAAACTAGAGATTCCACAATGGGGGTTGTCTTTAGTCTATCATCTATGCCTAAGGGATACATGAGGGGTGGGGGCTCTATTTATAGGCCAACCACTAAACAAGGGTAGTTTGGGGATAAACTAGGCGAATAGGTAAGTAAAGGGGGATACATGGGCTGTGGCCCAACTGGTGCGTGCAGACATGACCGGTACCGGACTTGGGATAGAGTACCGGGTCATCACCGAGTACCGCTTTGGGGACGAGTACGCTATGGCGGTAGTACCTGTAAGCCGATCAGGCATCCATGGCGATGGCGCAGGCTTGATGCATCGGGCGGTAGTGGCAGCGTGGACGGTAGTACCAGATTCACTTGACCGGTAGTACCGCATTTGCTAATCTAACTGTCTTCTTCCTCCTCCTCTTCCAAGCTTAGTCTTGTCGGGCTTGATGCAAGCCTTCCTCCTTGCCTCCGTACTGGTCGGTGTGAACCTATCATGAATATGTGACGGAGTATGAAGTAGCATACCATTCAATAGGGTAGGAAGTGAGCTTTCATAGAGGAACGGATTCACCTTTGGAGTCCATGGTGACTTGGCGTAAGTTGGAGACCTTGATGTAGTAACGACCGTAGGTCGGGATGCATCACAACCATTGGATAGGGAAATTGTTTGACATGTTGGATGTCACACACAAATCATCGAAAGAAAATATCATGGGAAAATGAGTATCCCAAGCGGAAGCAAAAACAACAATTTTGCAAACAAACCAAATGAAAGAGCAAGTGGTCCTTATGTTTGTTGCAACAACAAGACGAGATTCTTGGAAGCTCTCATGACAATACATGCTCTTAATGTAATTGTGGTTGCACCCAAAACATCGGAAAGAGAAAATGTTCAACATTTTTGTTGCAACACGCAAAGCATCATTATCTAAAAGCGAAGAAGCATGAATGTCACAAGGTGAGATAATACCATCAACATGCTTGCAATCAAACCATAGGAAAGAGCAATTTGCCAACATGTAAGATGCAAAGCATGCAAAAGGTATCAGAGCTGGGTTTGATCTTGAACTCACTTGTGGGATGCTCTCTAGAGCTCTTTTTGTCAACTCGTGCTCAACCGAGGTTGACATTCTCGTGCGGGTACCTACACACATCATATGTAAAAGGAAGAACGTGTGTGCATGGTAGAGATACACATCATCCATCATGACGTATCTCTTTTTGTGCACATCACCATTAATTTCAATCAAGTATGAAATAGATGCATGGTGAGTATGCAAGTGGGGAACATTCTTATCATGGCCATCATCAAAATCTCCAAAATTGAGAAAGCTATGGGGGCCATCTCATTAGAACGCATATGATCAATATTGTTGCAAGCAAAACAAGTGAAATAGCAAGCATTCATCTTATCGCAAGCAACGGGAGAAATTGAATGACTAGCATGACAAGGCAAGTCCAAAGCAATTGGAGGATACACACAAGATGCATAGCATGGCATGTTTATGGCAATGAGTTCGCGATCAAACAATTCCACATGATCAATATTATGCAAAGGCAAAGCATCACATGGGAATATGAGTGAAGCATATGTAATGTCACAAGTATCATCCAAAACATGCATATCCTCACAATTCATAATGTCCACTAGTGGGATCATGGCATCATCAACACCCTTATTGTTACCTTGGTCATACCTCTCATATGAAGTGGGTGTTATGGAAGTAGTGGCCTCCTTGTGGACGACTTCGTTTTCTTGATGTAGCCATGGCGTAGCATCATCTTCGTGCACCATGTACATCTTCTCCAATTGAGGCATCATTGCTTCATTGCTTCGGGCGTCTTCCTCCATGGAACCTAGCACAACACAAGAGAACACACTAGAGGTAGAGGGTAAGTTGTTAGAAATCGAAATGGTCTCACTTGACCTATCAACTACTCACTAGGAGTATCACTCATGCCCTCCAAGTGGAAGCACTCAATCTCACATAAGGTGGAGTCACTCATCTCACTCTTGTTCTCACTCAAGTGGGCTAAGTGGCTCTCATACTCACAAGGGATTGATACCACATCATCACTCAAGCATATGGGGGTAGGCTCAGTTTCCTCAACTCCATGCGCCTCCTTTGGTGAAGGGAAAATCCCATGCTCACCATTCTTGACCTTGTCGCCTTTAAGGTTGGATGCCATAAGGTGGGCATCATCGCTCTCCTCCATGGTCGAAGGGAAAATCCCATGCTCGACGCCTCGTGGGCCAGCGTAGTAGTGGTGGAGGTAGGCTCATGCTATCCAACTTGGCGAAGTAGAGGTCTACATTTTCCTCGTTGGCGAGGTTGTGGAAGTCAAGCGTAGGCGTTGAAGCTTGATGTCATGGAGGAAGGCTTGCTCTTGGTGCCATTTTGGTAGTGGCACTAGTAGTAGAAGGTGCCCGATGAAGGTGTCGACGGAGGTCATTGGCGTGCCTTGCCGATGGTTGATGAAGGTGGCGCACTTGGTCGTCCACATGACACTCGCGACGATGATCACTTGACTTGGCACTTTTCTTGTGCTTGTGGTGCCTTCTTGAGCTTGATTGAGCATTATGGTTGGTGCTCATCATGAATTCTTCGTCTTTATGGCGAAGATGCCTTTGACGATGTCTTGTATCCTCTTTATGGTTGAGATGCTCATGAGAGGATGTTTGTCGATTAAGAGTCTTGTTTCTTGGCGCCTCTTGATGCATATGATGTTTGGACGCCACTCTTGTTTGGATAGGAGTTGGAGCTTGGCGCCTTGGCGGTGATGAAGCTTGGCGCCTTGGAGATGGTAGAGCTTGACGCCTTGGAGGTGATGGAGCTTGGTGCCTTGGAGATGGTGGCGCTTGACGCCATCTAGGTGGTGGCACACATGCTTGGAGGTGGATCATCAGTAGGTGGTGCCCTTGGTGTGGCATGCTTGGCCTTGAAGGTCATGGAATCTTGATGATGCGCCTCTTCTTGCTTGGCGTGGGCTTCCATCTCCACACGGTGGAGGAATTCTTCATGGCTCATGGAAGAGCCATCAAAGTCGATGAAGTTCTCCGTGTCCTCCATGCTTGGCGGCGTCATCGATGTCGTTCAAGTCGTCCATACTTGGGGAGTAGTTGTTGGTGTAGTACTCCATATCACCCAAGCATGTGGAGCCATTGTCGGTGTAGTGCTCCATAGGCTCCATGCATGAGGAGCCATTGTCGACGAGCTCCATGTCTTCCATGCATGTGGAGTCGTGGGTGTCTTGCACGGGGTCCTCAAAGCATGTGAAGCCATTGTGTCAGGTGCTGTCATGTCCTCTATACTTGTGGAGTAGTAGTCATGGTGGATCATCATGGATTCTTCATAGATATCATCCTCGGTTCCGGAGTCCCTAGACATGATGCACAAGACCAAGCGGTATATATGGAAGTGGTAGTGGGAGTTAGGGATACAACGTCAAACCTTACTTTACCTTGGAAGATCGTATCGTACAAGTGGCCACACTTGAGAGCAATAAACCAAGCAAAGTGAAGTTCACGCGGAACACCAAAACCAACTACGAACCAAAAAACACACACACACACACACAAGGCCTATGGTGGATAGGTATGGAAAGTGGCATGTCAAGAACCAATCCGAAATCAAGATGTTGTAATGGCAAGTAAAGAACCACAATGATTACAAAGCAAAACAAGTTAATCCACAAGATAGGAAATATGTACAAGGAAACACACACGGTGGGATAAATGGGACTTGTGCGACGGAGAAAGTGAGCTAAGAACCAAATGATTACCTAGCGAAGACTATAAGCTCATGTCACACAAGTACAAGGAGAGACGCTAGTTCGATTGCACAAGATTGGTGGGCTACAAGATATGCACAATAAGTACAACCTATATGATGTTCATCGAGCGTGCGCTTCCTATTCTATAAGGCACATGTATATCTCTTTCTTTTTTTCTTTCTTTTTGTTTCTATTTTTTTCTCTTTTTCTTTTTCTTTCTTTCATTTTTATTTTCACTTGCCTCTTCTTTGTGCCAACAACTATACAAGATAAATATATGAGAAAGCGCTCACAATGTTTGCTCGGAATCTACAAGGTATCAAATGTGCATAGTCCAAGCAATCATAAGAGGAACTAGTCTCAATAGGTGTTTGTTGCTCGCAAAGATAGTGGGGTTCACAAAGGAATGCAAGTGGGAAGTCGGATGTTTATACCTTCGTGACGATCTTCACCCTTTATTGTTGGATTCCGCCTTGCTCACGGAATTTGGATGGAGTAGATAGCATGAACCACGTGGATGATGATGTAGAGCTCCTTCTCCTCTTGAAACGAGCTAAAGAACACCAAACCGAGTTCGAATGCAAAAGTTATACTCAAGGTGAGAGGTCAAACTGAACTTTGTTTTTGATCAAGATAGGGCGGTAGTAGGATTTTGAGCCCGGTAGTACCGGTTAAGTGCGGTAGTACCGGATTTTGGACCCGGTAGTACCGCTTGGACATGGGACGCCCAGATTTGACGCGTTTTCGCGATTTTGGAGTGATTTGGGCGGAAAATCTTCAAGAAAAACACCAAATCGAAGGGGGAAATCAAGGAATTAGGCCATGGGAACACAAAGGAAGGTAGATCAACAAGTTTAGCAAGCAATCCACGGATCAAAACCTACCAAAACGCACTCAAATCACAGATCGATCCAAAACACGAATTGGGGCTGTTTTTGGTGCAATTTTCGAATTTATGGGGAAAAGACCAAATCGATGAGAAATCTGTGGCAACCAAAAGCTGCTGATACCAGATGATGGAGGGGTTAACCTCTTGGGTGCCCGATCTTCACGGATCTCGTTGTCAAATCGATGGGAAAGCGAGGGGAAAGGGAGAAGGTAGCGGAAGCGAACACACACCTCACGAAGAACACAATGAACACACGCAAAACTCACACGATACAAGGCCGATTTCTCCCGAACGGCGGCCACCGGTCCGATAGAATCCTCGCAAGGAAAGATCGGTCAACGTGCTCCCTCAAATCCACATCGGAGAGGGAAGAACACCTTGGGGAGGGCCTTGACAACTTGGAGACGAGACATCGAACTCCAAGGCCTTGTTCAACGATGAATGCGTGAGGCAAAGTCCAATCGAGGTTGGTGACGATAGTCGGTCCCCTTGGTAAAGGGGATGAGGCAAAACTAGAGATTCCACAATGGGGGTTTTCTTTAGTCTATCATCTATGCCTAAGGGATACATGAGGGGTGGGGGCTCTATTTATAGGCCAACCACTAAACAAGGGTAGTTTGGGGATAAACTAGGCGAATAGGTAAGCAGGGGAATACTTGGTGGCTGCCCAATAGGTGCCAGAGGGCACACATGACCCAGTAGTGGACTTAGGACCGTAGTACCGGTCATCACCGGTAATCGCCTAGCACCGTAGTACCGCTTGCGTTCTTGGAGCATCCGTTGGAGCCAGCCATGGAGCCGGTAGAAGGGGGCAGTAGATCGCCGACCGTAGTACTGGCTCGACAACCGTAGTACCGCTTGGACCTGGCACTATCGACCTTCTTCTTAGTCTCCTCTTCCAAGCCTCCGTCTTGTCGGGCTTGATTATCCGGGCTTCCTCCCTTGCCTCCGTACTGGTCGGTGTGAACCTATCATGCATATGTGACGGAGTATGCATACCATTCAATAGGGCAGGACGGAGGCTCGCATAGAGGAACAGATTCACCTTTGGAGTCCATGACGACTTGGCGTAAGTTGGAGACCTTGATGTAGTAACCGTGGGTCAGCCGATCAGTTCCCGATCGATCAGACCGGGTACCGGACTGGCAGCTGCCGATCTGTCTTCTTCCGCCTCCTCTTCCAAGCTTCCGTCTTGTCGGGCTTGATGTTTCGGGCTACCTCCCTTGCCTCCGTACTGGTCGGTGTGAACCTATCATGCATATGTGACGGAGTATGAAGTAGCTTACCATTCCATAGGGTAGGAAGTGGGCTCGCATAGAGGAACGGATTCACCTTTGGAGTCCATGACGACTTGGCGTAAGTTGGAGACCTTGATGTAGTAACGACCGTAGGTCGGGATGCATCATATCATCCTCGGTTCCGGAGTCCCAAGACATGATGCACAACACCAAGCGGTGTATATGGAAGTGGTAGTGGGAGTTAGAGATACAACGTCAAACCTTACTTTACCTTGAAGATCAGATCGTGCAAGTGGCCACACTTGAGAGGAATAAACCCAGCAAAGTGAAGTTCACGCGGAACACCAAAACCAACTACTAACCAAAAAAACACACACACAAGGCCTATGGTGGATAGGTATGGAAAGTGGCATGTCAAGAAACAATCCGAAATCAAGATATTGTAATGGCAACTCAAGAACCACAATGATCACAAAGCAAACAAGTCAATCCACAAGATAGGAAATATGTACAAGGAAACACACACGGTGGGATAAATGGGACTTGTGCGATGGAGAAGGTGAGCTAAGAAACAAATGATTACCTAGCGAAGACTATAAGCTCGTGTCACACAAGTATGATAGGGCAAAGGTGTCCGATCTTTCGATGAGATGGCGATAATCGATTTGGTGGAGTTTGGGCTTGACGATCCGACTACACGTGCGAGCACGTGCACCAATGCAATCGCTAGGCCAATCTTCTGGAGGTTACCGATCCTCGGACACGATCACCGACCACAGTGAGGTCTTAATTCCTACGAAATGGAGAACAAGTAAGAACCAATATTGCAATCAAGATATTGCGATTAAGAGGAAAGTCGATGTAGCGGACCTACCATCGTTACTACATCTTGGTCTCCAACTTACAAGTCGTCATGGACTCCAAGGTGAATCCGTTCCTCTATGCGAGCCCCTTCCCACGCTATTGAATGGTATGCTACTTCATACTCCGTCACATATGCATGATAGGTTCACATTGACAAGCACGGAGCAAGGGAAGCCAGGAGCATCAAGCCCGACAAGACGGAGGCTTGGAAGAGGAGGTGGAAGAAGATAGATCGCCAAATGCTCTCTCGTCAGTACTCTGGGACTACCGGACTGGACAGTACTACCAGCAGAATGACGACGCCAAATACTCTCTCCGGCGGTATCGGACTGAAACCAGATACTGCCTCACAGACTACCGCTTACAACCGCCTCTCTCAAGACGCCGACGGAAGCCCAGACCGGTAAGCGGTATCGGTCCCGCGCGGCACTCTGGGACCAAGCGGTACTACCGGTCCCAAGTCCCAGATTACAGCTCCCGGAGTGCTCACACACTAGTTGGGCCACAGCCCATGTATCCCCCTTTACTTACCTATTCGCCTAGTTTATCCCCAAACTACCCTTGTTTATGTGGTTGGCCTATAAATAGACCCCCCACCCCTCATGTAACCCTTAGGCATAGATGATAGACTAAACACAACCCCCATTGTGGCATCTCTAGTTTTGCCTCATCCCCTTTACCAAGGGGACCGACTATCGTCACCAACCTCGATTGGACTTTGCATCACGCATCCATCATTGAACAAGGCCTTGGAGTTCGATGTCTCGTCTCCAAGTTGTCAAGACCCTCCCCAAGGTGTTCTTCCCTCTCCGGTGTGGATTTGAGGGAGCACGTTGACCGATCTTTCCTTGCGAGGATTCTATCGACGGTGGCGCCGTTGAGCAATCGGCCTTGTATCGTGTGAGTTCTGCGTGTGTTCATCGTGTTCTTCGCGAGGTGTGTGTTCGCTTCCGCCACCTTCTCCCTTTCCCCTCGTTTTCCCATCGATTTGACCACGAGATCCGTGAAGATCGGGCACCCAAGAGGTTAACCCCTCCATCATCTGGTATCAGCAGCTTTTGGTTGCCACGAATTTCTCATCGATTTGGTCTTTTCCCCATAAATTCGAAAATTTCACCAAAAACATCCCCAATTCATGTTTTGGATCGATCTGTGATTTGAGTGCGTTTTGGTAGGTTTTGATCCGTGGATTACTTGCTAAACTAGTTGATCTACCTTCCCCTACGTTCCCATGGCCTAATTCCTTGATTTCCCCCTTCGATTTAGTGTTTTTCTTGAAGATTTTCTGCCCAAATCGCCCCAAACTCGCAAAAACGCGTCAGATCTAGGCGTCTCTGTCTCAAGCCGTACTACCGCTCAGAAAATACGGTACTACCGCCCACCGGTACTACCGGGCCCAAAAAAAACGGTACTACCGCCCAAGACAGAAAGAAAACAGCAGGTTCCAGATTTCAGCCTCTCACCGTTTTGAGCATAACTTTTGCATCCGAACTCGGATTTTGGTGTTCTTTAGCTCCTTTTGAAGAGGAGAAGGAGCTCTACATCATCATCCATGTTGTTCATGCTATCTACTCCATCCAAATTCTGTGAGCAAGGCGGAATCCAACAATAAAGGGTGAAGATCGTCGACGAAAGGTATAAACATTTCGCGACTTCTCCCCACTTGCATTCCTTTGTGAAACCCCACCATCTTTGCGAGCAACAAACACCTATTGAGACTAGTTCCTCTTATGATTGCTTGGGCTATGCACATTTGATACCTTGTAGATTCCGAGCAAACATTGTGAGCGCTATCTCATATAGTTATCTTGTATAGTTGTTGGCACAAGGAAGAGGCAAGTGAAAAGAAAAAAAAAGAGAAAAAGAGAAAAATATATAGAAAATAGAAAAAAGAAAAGAAAAAGAAAGAAATATACATGTGCCTCATAGAATAGGAAGCTCAAGCTCGATGAACATCATATAGGTGGTACTTATTGTGCATATCTTGTAGCACACCAATTTTGTGCAATCGAACTAGCGTCTCTCCTTGTACTTGTGTGACACGAGCTTGTAGTCTTCGCTAGGTAATCATTTGGTTCTTAGCTCACTTTCTCCGTCGCACAAGTCCCATTTATCCCACCGTGTGTGTTTCCTTGTATATATTTCCTATCTTGTGGATTGACTTGTTTGCTTGGTGATCATTGTGGTTCTTTACTTGCCATTACAACATATTGATTTCGGATTGGTTCTTGACATGCCACTTTCCATACCTATCCACCATAGGCCTTGTGTGTGTGTGTTTTTTGGTTCGTAGTTGGTCTTGGTGTTCCGCGTGAACTTCACTTTGCTTGGTTTATTGCTCTCAAGTGTGGCCACTTGTACGATACGATCTTCCAAGGTAAAGTAAGGTTTGACGTGTATCCCTAACTCCCACTACCACTTCCATATACACCACTTGGTCTTGTGCATCATGTCTTGGGACTCCGGAACCGAGGATGATATCTATGAAGAATCCATGATGAGCCACCATGACTACGACTCCACAAGTATAGAGGACATGACGGAGAACGACAGGCGGCTAATGGCTCGCATGCTTTGAGACCCGAGCACTACACCACGATGACTCCACATGCATGGAAGACATGGAGCTCTACGTCGACAATGGCTCCTCATGCATGGAGCCTATGGAGCACTACATCGACAATGGCTCCACATGCTTGGGTGATATGGAGTACTACACCAACAACTACTCCCCAAGCATGGACGACTTCGAGTGCAACATCGATGACGCCTCGCCAAGCATGGAGGACACGGAGAACTTCATCGACTTTGATGGCTCCTCCATGAGCCATGAAGAATTCCTCCACCGTTTGGAGATGGAAGCCTACTACGCCAAGCAAGAGGAGGCGCATCATCAAGATTCCATGACCTTCAAGGCCAAGCGTGCCACACCAAAGGGCACCACCTACTTCGATGATCCACCTCCAAGGCGACATGTGCCACCACCTAGATGGCGTCAAGCTTCATCACCGCCAAGGCGCCAAGCTCCAACTCCTATCCAAACAAGAGTGGCATCCAAACATCATATGCATCAAGAGGCGCCAAGAAACAAGACTCTTCATCGACAAACATCCTCTCATGAGCATCGCCACCATAAAGAGGATACAAGACATCGTCAAAGGAATCTTCGCCATAAAGACGAAGAATTCATGATGAGCACCAACCATAATGCTCAAGCAAGCTCAAGAAGGCACCACAAGCACAAGAAGAGTGCCAAGGAAAATGATCACCGTCGTGAGCGTCATGTGGATGACCAAGTGCTTCACCAACATCAACCATCGGCAAGGCACGCCAATGACCTCCGTCGACAACGTCACAAGGCACCTTCAACTACTAGTGCCACCACCAAAATGGCACCAAGAGCAAGCCTTCGTCCACGCCATCAAGCTTCGATGCCTACGCTTGACTTCCACGACCTCGCCAACGAGGAAAATGTAGACCTCTACTTCGCCAAGTTGGATAGCATGAGCCTACCTCCACCACTACTACGCGATGGCCACGAGACGGTCGAGCATGGGATTTTCCCTTCGACCATGGAGGAGAGCGATGATGCCCACCTTATGGCATCCAACCTTGAAGGCGACAAGGTCAAGAATGGTGAGCATGGGATTTTCCCTTCACCAAAGGAGGCGCATGGAGTTGAGGAAACCGAGCCTACCCCCATATGCTTGAGTGATGATGTGGTACCAATCCCATGTGAGTATGAGAGCCACTTAGCCCACTTGAGTGAGAACAAGAGTGAGATGAGTGACTCCACCTTATATGAGATTGAGTGCTTCCACTTGGAGGGCATGAGTGATACTCCTAGTGAGTTGAGAGTGGTAGTTGATAGGTCAAGTGAGACCATTTCGATTTCTAACAACTTACCCTCTACCTCTAGCGTGTTCTCTGTGTTGTGCTAGGTTCCATGGAGGAAGACGCCCGAAGCCATGAAGCAATGATGCCTCAATTGGAGAAGATGTACATGGTAGATGCTACGCCATGGATACATCAAGAAGATGAAGTCTACAAGGAGACCACTACTTCCACAACACCCACTTCCTATGAGAGGTATGAACAAGGTAACAATAAGGGTGTTGATGATGCCATGATCCCACTAGTGGACATGATGAATTGTGAGGATATGCATGCTATGGATGATACTTGTGACATTACATATGCTTCATCCACTTTCCCATGTGATGATTTGCCTTTGCATAATATTGATCATGTGGAATTGTTTGATTCGATATCATTGCCATAAACATGCCATGCTATGCATCTTGTGTGTATCCCCAATTGCTTTGGACATGCCTTGTCATGCTAGTCATTCAATTTCTCCGTTGTTTGCGATAAGATGAATGCTTGCTATTTCACTTGTTTTGCTTGCAACAATATTGATCATATCGTTCTAATGAGATGGCCCCATAGCTTTCTCAATTTTTGGAGATTTTGATGATTGCCATGATAAGCATGTTCCCCACTTGCATACTCACCATGCATCTATTTCATACTAGATTGACATTAATGGTGATGTGCACAAGAAGAGATACGTCATGATGGATGATGTGTATCTCTACCATGCACACACATTCTTCCTTTTGTATATGATGTGTGTAGGTACCCGCATTATCATGTCAACCTCGGTTGAGCACGAGTTGACAAAAATAGCTCTTGAAGCATCCCACAAGTGAGTTCAAGATCGAACCCAGCTCTGATACCTTTTGCATGCTTTGCATCTTTCATGTTGGCAAATTTCTCTTTCCTATGGTTTGATTGCACGCATGTTAATGGTATTATCTCCCCTCGTGACATTCATGTTTCTTCGCATTTAGATAATGATGCTTTGTGTGTTGCAACAAAAATGTTGAACAATTTCTCTCTCCGATGTTTTGTGTGCAACCACAATTCCACTAAGAGCATGTATTGTCATGAGAGCTTCCAAGAATCTCGTCTTGTTGTTGCAACAAACATAAGGACCACTTGCTCTTTCATTTGGTTTGTTTGCAAACACGTTGTTTTTGCTTCCGTTTGGGATACTCATATTCCCATGATATTTGCTTTTGATGATTTGTGTGTGACATCCAACATGTCGGACAATTTCTCTTTCCAATGGTTGGTTTCCACACATATTGATGTCGCTTGGGACATTCTTCCTTTTGTGTTTTTGCCAAATTCTCCAAGCTTTGCATCAAAGATGTTGATAAAATTTTTATTCGATTGCTTTGAGTGCCCCACTACTATGTTATATGGAGTCTTTGAGTTTCCACATTTGGATGATGTTCAAACTATTTCCATGCACTTTGACCTTGCAGATGCATCCCATTTGCAATACATGCATTGTACTAATAGTGTTGTGAACAAGAATGGACATGCCACATTTGACATGCTCCACTTCACGCACGAAAATATTTTGCTTGGTCTTTGTTGTGTGAAGGTACAAGTGCATACACGTCAACCTCTACCAACCACGTGTTGACAAGAAGAACCGAACAGAGTTACCTATGGCTACCCTTCATCGAGCTATCTCTACAAGCTAAGGTGACTTCCTTCTGCTTGAGAACTCATGCTATAATCTTCATGAATTGGCTACGCTTTGAGTGTTGCTTCGCTTTTGTCGTGAGCTTTGTAGGCTTCATGGAAGGTGAAGGAACATTGAAGTGTTGTCAAGTCAATCTTCCCGAGGACGACTATATGGTGAACCCCAGGATCAAGGATGTCCTTCGACCTCTTCTACTTCGTGATGAACATGGAGAGTCGAGGACGACTCTTTTTGAAGGGAGGGAGATGATGCAGCCCGACCTACGGTCGTTACTACATCAAGGTCTCCAACGTACGCCAAGTCGTCATGGACACCAAAGGTGAATCCGTTCCTCTATGCGAGTCCAGTTCCTACCCTATTGAATGGTATTCTACTTCATACTCCGTCACATATGCATGATAGGTTCACACCGACCAGTACGGAGACAAGGGAGGAAGCCCGAAACATCCAGCCCGACAAGACGGAGGCTTGGAAGAGGAGACGAAGAAGACAGTCGACAAATTGCCGGTCCAAGCGGTACTACGGTTGTCTAACCGTACTACCGGTCGGTACTATCGCCCCTTCTAGCTCGTTCGATGGCTCCAACAGATGATCCAAGACCACAAGAGGTACTACCGGTCCCAGAGCGGTACTACCGGTGATGACCGGTACTACCGGTCCTAAGTCCGGTTGATAGGGCAAAGGTGTCCGATCTTTCGATGAGATGATGATAGTCGATTTGGTGGAGTTCGGGCTTGACGATCCGACTACACGTGCGAGCACGAGCGCCAATGCAATCGCTAGGCCAATCTCCTGGAGGTTACCGATCCTGTGGGAACACGATCGGCCTGACCAGCGAGGGTCTTAATTCCTACCTGAAATCGAGAACAAGTAAGAACCAATATTGCAATCAAGATATTGTGGATTAAGAGGAAATCTTTATTGAAGAGGCCTCTGCGACGCTCGAGCCTTGGCGAAGTTGCGACTATGGCTAACTTAATGTCTAAACAAAATCCGAGTCTAGGGGTATGGGGAGTATTTAAGGGCGAAAAGGTGGGGTTTCGGCCAACCATGGAAGTGGTGGCCGAATCCAACCCTAAAAGTCCTTTTCCCCTCAAATACGGACTCTAAAAAGTGGCTAATTAAAATCCTGCGAAAATTACATGGGCCTGGCCCAAAATAAAGGTGTCGCAGCACCATATTAAGCTATAGACGAATTCGTAAAGTATTGATCTTGAATATTTCGTCCAAGCCTTCTTTCTTTATTATGGTGGCCTCAAAGTTCTGAAATCTTCATCCGTGGCCTTCTCTTGGATCATCACATGCTTGTTGCCATCTCCATGCATGGCCATGCTCCAATGCTTGTCCCTCTCATCCATGCTTGGTCCATCATTCCTAAGACTAAGAAATATATCTGATTTAGGCAGCATCATATTCTCATGTATATGAGGAATAGTTCCAAGAAACGGAAGTACCTGATAGTTAAGTTGTTTGGCACGAGATCTTGTGATGGGTCCTTGTATGTGTGTTGCTGTAGGTATAACGGTTGTATCAATAGTAGGGATGTCCACATCATGCTCCCCTTCTTGAATTGAAGTCGTCCTCGACGCAATCTCATCTTCCTCACCAAAGTAAGGCTTCAAATCGCAATGTTAAATGTAGGACTAACCGTACCAAACTCTGCAGTAACTCAAGTTTATATGCATTATCATTTATTTTCTCTAACACCTTAAAGGGACCAAAGAGACGTGGCATTAACTTAGACTTGCGTAAATCAGGAAAACGATCTTTACGCAAATGTAACCAAACAAGATCGCCAACATCAAACACAACATGCTTTCTCCCTTTATCCCCAGCAATTTTATACTTAGCATTCATGTGTTTAATGTTATCTTTAGTAGTCTTATGCAAGTTTAATATCATTTCAGCGCGTTGTGTAGCATCCAAATTATGTTGCACCGAAGAAGGTAAAGGCAATAAATCAATAGGTGCACGAGGAACAAAACCATACACAATCTCAAATGGGCACATCTTTGTGGTAGAATGCAACGAACGATTATAAGCAAATTCTATATGAGGTAAACACTCTTCCCACAATTTTAAGTTCTTCTTTAAAACAGCCCGTAACATAGTAGACAAAGTTCTATTTACTACTTCAGTTTGACC
This sequence comes from Avena longiglumis, assembly GCA_030063025.1. Classification (NCBI taxonomy): domain Eukaryota; kingdom Viridiplantae; phylum Streptophyta; class Magnoliopsida; order Poales; family Poaceae; genus Avena; species Avena longiglumis. The sequence continues at coordinate 340,038,681 of CP125976.1, read as the reverse complement.
ATCGGTTTGGGATGACATGTAGTACTAAAGAGCAATTTAGTCCCCAACTTAGCCCATAAACAACTCCAAAAGTGGCTAAGAAATTTAGTATCACGATCGAGACAATAGTATTTAGCACACCATGCAAACGAACAATTTCACGAAGAACAAATCAATATGCGACATCATCCGTTTATGACAAGGAATAAAGTGTGCCATCTTAGAAAACCGATCCACAACAACAAAATACTATCCCTCATACGTGTTCGTGGCAATCCCAAAACAAAGTCCATAGAAATATCCTCCCAAGGAACACTAGGAACAGGAAGAGGCATATATAAACCATGTGGATTAAGGCGAGACTTAGCTTTTTGACAAGTAGTGCAGCGTGCCACAAATCTCTCAATATCTCAAGCATACGTGGCCAAAAGAAGTGTGGCAAGAACATCCTCCGTCTTCTTGACACCAAAGTGTCTCATCAATCCTCCTCCATGCCTCCTGTAACAACAAAAGAGGCAACGAGCTATACGGAATGCATAGTTTGTTAGCACGAACACAAATCCATCATTGAAGACGAACTTGTTCCAAGTTCTACCATCTCTACAATTCTGCAACACATCTTTAAATTCAGCATCATGCACATATTGTTCCTTAATAGTTTCCAATCCAAATATTTTGAAGTCAAGTTGAGATAACAAAGCATAACGGCGTGACAAAGCATCAGCAATAACATTATCTTTACCCTTTTTGTGTTTGATAACATAAGGAAAATACTCAATAAATTCAACCCACTTTGCATGACGACGATTCAAATTAGCTTGACTACGAATATGCTTCAAAGATTCATGATCAGAATGAATAACAAATTCCTTAGGCCATAGATAATGTTGACAAGTTTCTAATGTCCGAACCAACGCATATAATTCTTTATCATAAGTAGAATAGCTCAGACTAGCCCCACTCAATTTCTCACTAAAATATGCAACAGGTTTTCCCTCTTGTAATAACACCCCTCCCAAACCAATTCCACTAGCATCACATTCAAGCTCAAAAGTCTTAGTAAAATCAGGAAGTTGGAGTAAGGGAGCATGTGTTAACTTATCTTTCAATATGATGAAGGCCTGTTGTTGTGCATCACCCCAAACAAAGGGCACATCCTTCTTGGTAAGCTCATTCTTGGTGACAATTGATCCAAAGTCTTTGACAAAGCGCCTATAAAACCCGAGGCCAAGAAAACTCCTCACTTGTGTGACCGTCTTGGGTGCGGCCAATTCTCAATAGCTTCAATCTTGTGGATCCACTTCATACCACGTGATGTAACAACATAGCCAAGAAACAACTCGATTGGTGCAAAGGTGCACTTCTCAAGGTTACCAAACAAACGTGCATCACGTAAAGCATTGAAAACAGCACGTAAATGGTCCAAATGATCCTCTAAAGATTTGCTATAAATCAGAATATCATCAAAGTAGACTACCACAAAGCGTCCAATGAAAGCACGTAAAACTTCGTTCATTAATCTCATGAAAGTGCTAGATGCATTAGTTAAACCAAACGGCATTACTAACCACTCATATAAACCGAACTTAGTTTTAAATGCTGTTTTCCATTCATCTCCTAATTTCATACGAATCTGGTGGTAACCAGTACGCAAATCAACTTTAGAAAACATGGTAGAGCCACTCAATTCATCAAGCATGTCATCTAAACGTGGAATAGGATGACGATATCGAATAGTAATATTATTGATAGCTCTACAATCAGTACACATGCGCGAAGAACCATCTTTCTTAGGTGCCAAAATAATAGGAACATCACAAGGGCTAAGGGACTCACGAATATGATCTCTGTCGAGTAGTTCCTGAATTTGGCATTGTATCTCCTTTGTCTCCTCTGGATTGGTTCTATATGGCGCGCGGTTGGGCAACGTGGCACCAGTAATTAGATCAATTTGATGATCAATTCCTCTAATAGGAGGTAATCCTGGTGGCAACTCAGCGGGAAAGACGTACTCATATTCCTGCAAAAGGTTAGCAACAGCGGGTGGCAAAGAAGGAGGCATATCCTCAAATGAAAACAAAACCTCTTTGCAGACAATTGCATAACATTGAGTATTGTTTACATCTAGTTCAGCAATATCAATTTTATTTGCAAGCATACATGGACTCTTCAAACGAATTTCAGTAGCATGTGTAGAATCAGATTTTGTGTTCTTTGGTGGTATAAAATCTGAGAACAATCGATTCTCACTTTTATTTTCTCCTCGGTTTAGCTCTACTAGATCTAGCAAAGCTTAAATTAAATATTCCATCTTTTGAGGGTAAATATAATCTGATGCATATCTTACATGGGAGATGGAAGTAGAACAACGTTTGCATGCTTAAAATATCCCGAGAATATGCGTGTTAGTGCTGCTACATGTGAATTTACTAAATTTGCTTCCCTTTGGTGGTCTGAGTATTGTCGTTTAAATCCTACTACTATTCCTAGTACTTGACTGCTTTAAAAACTGCTATGCGTGTTCGTTTTGTACCTCCCACTTATCAACGTGATTTACTAAAGAATCTGCACGTTTAGAGCAAGGGAAAAATTCTGTAGAAGAGTATTATCAGGAATTGCAAACGGGGATGGTTCGGTGTGGTCTTGTTGAATCTAATGAACAAATGCTTGCACGTTTCTTTGGTGGATTAAACAAGGACATTCAGCACATATTAGATTATAAGGAATATAATTCTATCACTTATTTGTTTCATCTTGCTTGCAAAGCTGAACATGAAGTGCAGGATCGCCAAACACCATGGAGGAGGACTAAAAATTCTGCAGGTCGCACATCCTCTTGGACATCCCGACAATCAGCGCCTCCTCGTGATTCGCCACCAGCTACTTCCACATCCAAGGCCACCACAAGATTTCCATCTGCTACTCCACCATCATCCAATGCTCCTGCTCGTAGTGCATCTTCTATGGCTTCCACGGGTAAGACAAAGGATATACAATGCCGCAAGTGTTGGGGTTTTGGTCATATTGAGAGACAGTGCACAACACAACGTGTGATGATGGTGCGAGAAGATGGTCAATACGATTCAGCGAGTGACTTCGATGAAGATACACTAGCCCTTATTTCTGCTCGAGATGGAGAGAATTACGATCTTGATGAAGAGCCGGAGGTAATGGGAGTCAAGGCTGTGATCAATACAAGAGCTTAATTACACAACGTGTGTTGAGTGTGCAATTGAGCAAATGAGCAAGATCAACGCCACAACCTGTTCCAAACACGTGGTGTTGTCAAGGAAAGAGCTATCTGGATCATCATTGATGGAGGGAGTTGTAATAATCGGCGGTGTTGACATGGTAGAGAAGCTTGCGCTTCAACAAGACAACGCCCATTCATATTACATCCAATGGTTTGAGAGTTCTCAAGATCAAGGTAACAAGAGCATGCAGCGTGCATTTTACTATTGGTACATATTCTGATTTTGTTGATTGTGATGTGGTACCTATGCAAGCTTGTTCTTTGTTACTTGGTAGACCATGGCAATTTGATAGAGAATCTTCATAATGGCAAAACTAATCACTATTCTCTTATGCATGATGGAAAGAAAATTGGTCTAAAACCTATGACTCCCGCAGATTTTAAAAGATGATCTTGCTAGAGCTAGTAGAGCTAAACCGAGGAGAAAAATAAAAGTGATGCAGCCCGACCTACGGTTACCATTACATCTTGGTCTCCAACTTACAAGTCATGGACTCCAAAGGTGAATCCGTTCTCTATGCAAGCTCCCTTCCTACCCTATTGAATGGTATGCTACTTCATACTCCATCACATATGCATGATAGGTTCACATTGACAAGCGGAGGCAGGAGGAAGTCTTGGAGCATCAAGCCCGACAAGGCGGAGGCTTGGAAGAGGAGGCGGAAGAAGACAGATCGTCAAATGCTCTCACATGCAGTACTATCGGACTGGCGTGGTACCGCCCGGCGGCACTACCGCCCTACTTGACAGACAGACGACACCAGCGAAGCCAAATGCTCTGTCACCGGCGGTACTACCCCCGGATCCGGTACCAGCCAAGACTACTGCTCACCGCCACCATCGAGATGGCTCCGGGAAGCCCAGATCATAAGCGGTACTCTAGGTCCCAGGCGGTATTACGGACCAAGCGGTACTACCGGTCCCAAGTCCCAGATTACTACTCTGGCGGTGCTGCAGCACTAGTTGGGCCTGACCCATGTATCCCCCTTTACTTACCAAACCCTAGTTTTATCCCCAAACTACCCTTGTTTAGTGGTTGGCCTATAAATAGAGCCCCCACCCCTCATGTATCCCTTAGGCATAGATGATAGACTAAAGAAAACCCCATTGTTGAATCTCTAGTTTTGCCTCATCCCCTTTACCAAGGGGACCGACTATCGTCACAAACCTCGATTGGACTTTGCATCACGCATCCATCGTTGAACAAGGCCTTGGGTTCTCGGTTTCTCGCCCCCAAGTCGTCAAGACCCTCCTCAAGGTGTTCTTCCCTCTCCGATGTGGATTTGAGGGAGCACGTTGACTGATCTTTCCTTGCGAGGATTCTATCGGACCGGTGGCCGCCGTTCGGGATCAATCGGCCTTGTATCGTGTGAGTTTTGCGTGTGTTCATCGTGTTCTTCGTGAGGTGTGTGTTCGCTTCCGCTACCTTCTCCCTTTCCCCTCGCTTTCCCATCGATTTGACCACGAGATCCGTGAATATCGGGCACCCAAGAGGTTAACCCCTCCATCATCTGGTATCGTGACTTTTGGTTGCCAGTTCTCATCGATTTGGTCTTGTCCCCATAAATTCGAAAATTTCACCAAAAATAGCCCCAATTCGTGTTTTGGATCGATCTATGATTTGAGTGTGTTTTGGTAGGTTTTGATCCGTGGATTACTTGATAAACTTGTTGATCTACCTTCCTTTGCGTTCCATAGCCTAATTCCTTGATTTCCCGTCGATTTGGTGTTTTCTTGAAGATTTTCCTTAAATCGCTTCAAACTCGCGAAATCGCGTCGGATCTGGATTTCTCATCTCGAGCGGTACTAGCTCCAAAAATACTGATACTACCACCACGGTACTACCGGGCCAAAAATACGGTAGTACCGCCCAAGATAGAAAGAAAACAGCAAGTTCCAGATTTCAGCCTCTCACCGTTTTGAGCATAACTTTTGCATTCGAACTCGGATTTTGGTGTTCTTTAGCTCGTTTCGAAGAGGAGAAGGAGCTCTACATCATCATCCACGTTGTTCATGCTATCTACTCCATCCAAATTCCGTGAGAAAGGCGGAATCCAACAATAAAGGGTGAAGATCGTCGACGAAAGGTATAAACATTCCGCGACTTCTCCCCACTTGCATTCCTTTGTGAACCCCACTATCTTTGCGAGCAACAAACACCTATTGAGACTAGTTCCTCTTATGATTTCTTGGGCTATGCACATTTGATACCTTGTAGAATTCCGAGCAAACGTTTGAGCGCTATCTCATATAGTTATCTTGTATAGTTGTTGGCACAAGGAAGAGGCAAGTGAAAAGAAAAAGAAAGAAAAAGAAAAAGAGAAAAAAATAGAAAAAGAAAAAGAAAAGAAAGAATTATACATGTGCCTCATAGAATAGGAAGCGCAAGCTCGATGAACATCATATAGGTGGTACTTATTGTGCATATCTTGTGGCCCACCAATTTTGTGCAATCGAACTAGCGTCTCTCCTTGTACTTGTGTGACACGAGCTTATAGTCTTCGCTACGTAATCATTTGGTTCTTAGCTCACTTTCTCCGTCACACAAGTCCCATTTATCCCACCGTGTGTGTTTCCTTGTACATATTTCCTATCTTGTGGATTAACTTGTTTTGCTTTGTGATCATTGTGGTTCTTTACTTGCCATTACAACATCTTGATTTAGGAATGGTTCTTGACATGCCACTTTCCATACCTATCCACCATAGGCCTTGTGTGTGTGTATTTTTTGGTTCGTAGTTGGTTTTGGTGTTCCGCGTGAACTTCACTTTGCTTGGTTTATTGCTCTCAAGTGTGGCCACTTGTACGATACGATCTTCCAAGGTAAAGTAAGGTTTGACGTTGTATCCCTAACTCCCACTACCACTTCCATATACACCGCTTGGTCTTGTGCATCATGTCTAGGGACTCCGGAACCGAGGAGGATATCTATGAAGAATCCATGATGAGCCACCATGACTACGACTCCACAAGTATAGAGGACATCACGGAGCACAACACCGACAATGGCTCCGCATGCTTTGAGGACCCGGAGCACTACACCTACGACGACTCCACATGCATGGAAGACATGGAGCTCTACGTCGACAATGGCTCCTCATGCATGGAGCCTATGGAGCACTACACCGATAATGGCTCCACATGCTTGGCTGATATGGAGTACTACACCAACAACTACTCCCCAAGCATGGACGACTTCGAGTGCGACATCGATGACGCCTCGCCAAGCATGGAGGACACGGAGAACTTCATCGACTTTGATGGCTCCTCCAGGAGCCATGAAGAATTCCTCCACCGTGTGGAGATGGAAGCCTACTACGCCAAGCAAGAGGAGGCGCATCATCAAGATTCCATGACCTTCAAGGCCAAGCGTGCCACACCAAAGGGCACCACCTACTTCGATGATCCACCTCCAAGGCGACATGTGCCACCACCTAGATGGCGTCAAGCGCCACCATCTCCAAGGAACCAAGCTCCATAACCTCCAAGGCGTCAAGCTCTACCATCGCCAAGGCGCCAAGCTACATCACCTCCAAGGCGCCGAGTTCCAACTCCTATCCAAACAAGAGTGGAGTCCAAACATCATATGCATCAAGAGGCGCCAAGAAACAAGAATCTTCCTCGACAAACATCCTCTCATGACCATCGCCACCATAAAGAGGATACAAGAAATCGTCTAAGGCATCTCCGCCACCAAGACGAAGAATTCAAGATGAGCACCAACCATAATGCTCAATCAAGCTCAAGAAGGCACCACAAGCACAAGAAGAGTGCCAAGGCAAGTGATCATCGTCGCGAGTGTCATGTGGACGACCAAGTGCGCCACCTACATCAACCATCGGCAAGGCACGCCAATGACCTCCGTCGACACCATCATAGGGCACCTTCAAATACTCGTGCCACCACCATAATGGCACCAAGAGCAAGCCTTCCTCCACGCCATCAATCTTCAAAGCCGACGCTTGACTTCTACGACCTTGCGAACGAGGAAAATGTAGACGCCTACTTCGCCAAGTTGGATAGCATGAGCCTACCTCCACCACTACTACGAGATGGCCACAAGACGACCGAGAATGGGATTTTCCCTTCGACCATGGAGGAGAGAAATGATGCCCATCTTATGGCATCCAACCTTGGAGGCGACAAGGTCAAGAATGGTGAGCATGGGATTTTCCCTTCACCAAAGGAGTCGCATGGAGTTGAGGAACCCGAGCCTACCCCCATATGCTTGAGTGATGATGTGGTACCAATCCCATGTGAGTATGAGAGCCACTTAGCCCACTTGAGTGAGAACAAGAGTGACATGAGTGACTCCACCTTATGTGAGATTGAGTGCTTCCACTTGGAGGGCATGAGCGATACTCCTAGTGAGTTGAGAGTGGTAGTTGATCGGTCAAGTGAGACCATTTCGAATTCTAACAAATTACCCTCTAACTCTAGTGTGTTCTCTTGTGTTGTGCTAGGTTCCATGGATGAAGACGCCCGATTCTATGAAGCAATGATGCCTCGAATGGAGAAGATGTACATGGTAGATGCTACGCCATGGATACACCAAGAAGATGAAGTCGTCCACAAGGAGGCCACTACTTCCACAACACCCACTTCATATGAGAGGTATGACCAAGGTAACAATAAGGGTGTTGATGATGCCATGATCCCACTAGTGGACATGATGAATTGTGAGGATATGCATGTTATGGATGATACTTGTGACATTACTTATGCTTCATCCATATTCCCATGTGATGCTTTGCCTTTGCATAATATTTATCATGTGGAATTGTTTGATTGCGATATCATTGCCATAAACATTCCATGCTATGCATCTTGTGTGTATCCTCCAATTGCTTTGGACTTGCCTTGTCATGCTAGTCATTCAATTTTTCCCATTGTTTGCCATAAGATGAATGCTTGCAACAATGTTGACCACATGCGTTATAATGAGATGGCCCCCATAGCTTTCTCAATTTTTGGAGATTTTGATGATGGCCATGATAAGCATGTTCCCCACTTGCATACTCACCATGCATCTATTTCATACTTGATTGAAAATAATGGTGATGTGCACAAAAAGAGATACGTCATGATGGATGATGTGTATCTCTACCATGCACACACATTCTTCCTTTTACATATGATGTGTGTAGGTACCCGCACGAGAATGTCAACCTCGGTTGAGCACGAGTTGACAAAAAGAGCTCTAGAGAGCATTCCACAAGTGAGTTCAAGATCGAACCCAGCTCTGATACCTTTTGATGCTTTGCATCTTTCATGTTGGCAAATTGCTCTTTCATATGGTTAGATTGCAAGCATGTTAATGGTATTATCTCCCCTCGTGACATTCATGTTTCTTCGCATCTCGATAATGATGTTTTGTGTGTTGCAACCAAAATGTTGAACAATTTACCTTCTCGATGTTTTGTGTGCAATCACAATTCCTTTAAGAACATGTATTGTCATGAGAGCTTCCAAGAATCTCGTCTTGTTGTTGCAACAAACATAAGGACCACTTGCTTTTTCATTTGGTTTGTTTGCCAACATAAAACTTTTGTTTTGGATATGCTTCCTTTTGTGTTTTTGCCAAATTCTCCTATTCTTGCATCAAAGATGTTGTTTGAAATTTGGATCCAATGCTTTGAGTGCCCCACTACTATGTTATATGGAGTTTTTGAGTTTCCACATTTGGATGATGTTCAAACGATTTCCATGCACATTGGCCATGCATATGCATCCTATTTGCTATACTTGAGTTGTGCTAATCGTGTTGTGAACAAGAATGGACATGCCACAAATGACATGCTCCTCTATCACACAAACATATGTTGCTTGGTCTTTTTTGTGTGAAGGTACAAGTGCATACACGTCAACCTCTATGGACTATATGTTGACAAGAAGAACCGAAGAGAGTTACCTATGGCTACCCTTCATCGAGCTATCTCTACAAGCTAAGGTGACTTCCTTCTACTTGAGGACTCATGCTATAATCTTCATGAATTGGCTACGCTTTGAGTGTTGCTTTGCTTTTGTTGTGAGCTTTATAGGCTTCAAGGAAGGTGAAGGAACATTGAAGTGTTGTCAAGTCAATCTTCCCGAGGACGACTATAAGGTGAACCCGGGATCAAGAAGGTCTCGACCGCTTCTACTTTGTGATGAGCATGTAGAGTCGAGGGCGACTCTTTTGAAGGGGAGATGATGCGCCCGACCTACGGTCGTTACTACATCAAGGTCTCCAACTTACGCCAAGTCGCCATGGACTCCAAGGTGAATCCGTTCCTCTGAAAGCTCACTTCCTACCCTATTGAATGGTATGCTACTTCATACTCGTCACATATTCATGATAGGTTCACACCGACGATGCGGAGGCAAGGAGGAAGCCGGAACATCAAGCCCGACAAGGCGGAGGCTTGGAAGAGGAGGAAGAAGACAGTCGACAATTGCTGTGTCCAAGTGGTACTACGGTTGTCGGAACCGGTACTCTGGGTCGTGTACTACCCCCTTCTACCGCTTTCTTGATGGCTCCAACGGATGCTCCAAGACATAAGCGGTACTCTGGTCCCAGGCGGTACTCCGGACAGAGGTACTACCGCACCCTCTAGCTCGCCACAGGCGCCTCGAAGAAGCTCCAGGCCCTCAGCGGCACCGCTCGTACTCTACAGATGATGACCGGTACTACCGGTTTGGGACGAGTACTACCGTCATGTGTGCTTACAAGACCTGTTGAGCCACGGCCCATGTATCCCCTTACTTACCAATTCGCCTAGTTTATCCTAAACTACCCTTGTTTAGTGGCTGGCCTATAAATAGAGCCCCACCCTCACGTATCCCTTAGGCATAGATGATAGACTAAAGACAACCCCCATTGTGGAATCTCTAGTTTTGCCTCATCCCCTTTACCAGGGGACCGACTATCGTTACCAACCTCGATTGGACTTTGCATCACGCATCCATCGTTGAACAAGGCCTTGGGTTCTCGGTTTCTCGCCACCAAGTCGTCAAGACCCTCCTCAAGGTGTTCTTCCCTCTCCGATGTGGATTTGAGGGAGCACGTTGACCGATCTTTCCTTGCGAGGATTCTATCGGACCGGTGGCCGCCGTTCGGGAGCAATCGGCCTTGTATCGTGTGAGTTTTGCGTGTGTTCATCGTGTTCTTCGCGAGGTGTGTGTTCCCTTCCGCTACCTTCTCCCTTTCCCCTCGCTTTCCCATCGGTTTGACCACGAGATCCGTGAAGATCGGGCACCCACGAGGTTAACCCCTCCATCAGAAATTAATGGTGATGTGCACAAAAAGAGATACGTCATGATGGATGATGTGTATCTCTACCATGCACACACGTTCTTCCTTTTACATATGATGTGTGTAGGTACACGCACGAGAATGTCAACCTCGGTTGAGCACGAGTTGACAAAAAGAGCTCTAGAGAGCATCCCACAAGTGAGTTCAAGATCGAACCCAGCTCTGATACCTTTTGCATGCTTTGCATCTTTCATGTTGGCAAATTGCTCTTCCCTATGGTTTGATTGCAAGCATGTTAATGGTATTATCTTCCCTTGTGACATTCCTGTTTCTTCGCCTTTAGATAATGATGCTTTGTGTGTTGCAACGAAAATGTTGAACAATTTCCCTTTCCGATGTTTTTTGTGCAACCACAATTCCTTTAAGAACATGTATTGTCATGAGAGCTTCCAAGAATCTCGTCTTGTTGTTGCAACAAACATAAGGACCACTTGCTCTTTCATTTGGTTTGTTTGCAAACATAATACTTTTGTTTTGGATATGCTTCCTTTTGTGTTTTTGCCAAATTCTCCAAGCTTTGCATCAAAGATGTTGATAAAATTTCTATTCGATTGCTTTGAGTGCCACAATAAGATGTTATATGGAGTTTTTGAGTTCCCACATTTGGATGATGTTCAAACAATTTCCACTCACTTTGACCTTGCATATGCATTCCATTTACTATACATGCAGTGTACTAATAGTGTTGTGAACAAGAATGGACATGCCACATTTGACATGCTCCTCTATCACGCACGAAAATATTTTGCTTGGTCTTTTTTGTGTGAAGGTACAAGTGCATACACGTCAACCTCTATGGACTATATGTTGACAAGAAGAACCGAAGAGAGTTACCTATGGCTACCCTTCATCGAGCTATCTCTCCAAACTAAGGTGACTTCCTTCTACTTGAGGACTCATGCTATAATCTTCATGAATTGGCTACGCTTTGAGTGTTGCTTTGCTTTTGTTGTGAGCTTTGTAGGCTTCAAGGAAGGTGAAGGAACATTGAAGTGTTGTCAAGTCAATCTTCACGAGGACGACTATATGGTGAACCCCAGGATCAAGAAGGTCTCTCGACCGCTTCTACTTTGTGATGAGCATGTAGAGTCGAGGACGACTCTTTTTTAAGGGGGGGAGCTGATGCAGCCCGACCTACGGTCGTTACTACATCTTGGTCTCCAACTTACGCCAAGTCTTCATGGCCTCCAAAGGTGAACCCGTTCCTCTATGCGAGCTCCCTTCCTACCCTATTCAATGGTATGCTACTTCATACTCCGTCACATATGCATGATAGGTTCACATGGACAAGTACGGAGGCAAGGAGGAAGCTTGAGCATCAAGCCCGACAAGACGGAGGCTTGGAAGAGGCGAAGAAGACAGATCGTCAATGCTCTCTGTCATGCAGATACTATCGGACTGGCGGATTACTACCGGCGGATTATCAGCCCTCCTCTGCTTGACTTGAGACGACACGCGCAAGCCAAATGCTCTCATCACGGCGGTACTAGCCCGGATCCGGTACTAAGACTATCACCGCCACTCGCCACCAGTGAGCGGCTCCGGTGAAGCCCAGACATAAGCATTACTACGGTCCCAGGCGGTACTGGGACCAAGCGGTACTAGGTCCCAAGTCGGTACTAGCTCTGGCGATGCTTGGCGCACTAGTTGGGCCTGACCCATGTATCCCCTTTACTTACCAAACCCTAGTTTTATCCCCAAACTACCCTTGTTTAGTGGTTGGCCTATAAATAGAGCCCCCCCTCATGTATCCCTTAGGCATAGATGATAGACTAAAAACCCCCATTGTGGAATCTCTAGTTTGTCCTCATCCCTTTACCAAGGGGACGACTCGTCACCAACCTCGATTGGACTTTGCATCATGCATCCATCGTTGAACAAGGCCTTAGGTTCTCGGTTTCGCCCCAAGTCGTCAAGACCCTCCTCAAGGTGTTCTTCCCTCTCGATGTGGATTTGAGAACGTTGACCGATCTTTCCTTGCGAGGATTCTATCGGACCGGTGGCGCGTTAAGCAATCGGCCTTGTATCGTGTGAGTTTTGCGTGTGTTCATCGTGTTCTTCGCGAGGTGTATGTTCGCTTCCGCTACCTTCTCCCTTTCCCCTCACTTTCCCATCGATTTGACCACGAGATTCGTGAAGATCGGGCACCCAAGAGGTTAACCCCTCCATCAAAAAGTGAGAATCAGATTATTGCTGCAGATTTTATACCACCAAAGAACACTAAATCTGATTCTACACATGCTACTGAAATTCGTTTGAAGAGTCCATGTATGCTTGCAAATAAAATTGATATTGCTGAACTAGATGTAAACAATACTCAATGTTATGCAATTGTCTGCAAAGAGGTTTTATTTTCATTTGAGGATATGCCTCCTTCTTTAGCACCCGCTGTTGCTAACCTTTTGCAGGAATATGAGGACGTCTTTCTCGCTGAGTTGCCACCAGGACTACCTCCTATTAGAGGAATTGAGCACCAAATTGATCTAATTCCTGGTGCCACGTTGCCCAACCGCGCGCCATATAGAACCAATCCTGATGGAGGGGTTAACCTCTTGGGTGCCCGATCTTCACGGATCTCATGGTCAAATCGATGGGAAAGCGAGGGGGAAGGGAGAAGGTAGCGGAAGCGAACACACACCTCGCGAAGAACACGATGAACACACGCAAAACTCACACGATACAAGGCCGATTGCTCCCGAACGGCGGCCACCGGTCCGATACAATCCTCGCAAGGAAAGATCGGTCAACGTGCTCCCTCAAATCCACATCGGAGAGGGAAGAACACCTTGGGGAGGGTCTTGACAACTTGGAGACGAGACATGAACTCCAAGGCCTTGTTCAACGATGGATGCGTGATGCAAAGTCCAATCGAGGTTGGTGACGATAGTACGTACCCTTGGTAAAGGGATGAGGCAAACTAGAGATTCCACAATGGGGTTCTTTAGTCTATCATCTATGCCTAAGGGATACATGAGGGTGGGCTCTATTATAGGCCACCACTAAACAAGGGTACTTTGGGGATAAACTAGGCGTAATAGGTAAAGGGGATACATGGGTTGTGGCCAACATGCTAATCGGTAGTACATTGCGTCACGGTAGTACCGCTCGGGAGCGATAGTACCGCTTGAGGGCCCGGAGCTTCGGAGGCCCTGTGGCGAAGTAGGAGGGTGCAGTAGATCTGCTTGGTAGTACCGCTCGGGACCGTAGTACCGCTGCGGTCTTGGAGCATCCGTTGGAGCCATCGATGAAGCGGTAGAAGGCGGTAGTACCTGACCGGTAGTACTGGTTCCGACAACCGTAGTACCGCTTGGACTGGCATTTGTCGACTGCCTTCTTAGTCTCCTCTTCCAAGCCTCCGTCTTTCGGGCTTGATGTTCCGGCTTCCTCCTTGCCTCCGTCTTGTCGGTGTGAACCTATCATGCATATATGTGGAGTATGAAGTAGCATACCATTCAATAGGGTAGGAAGGGGCTGCATAGAGGAACGGATTCACCTTCGAGTCCATGACGACTTGGCGTAAGTTGGAGACCAAGATGTAGTAACGACAGTAGGTGCTACATCGACTCCCCTTCAAAAGAGTCGCCTCGACTCTACATGCTCATCACAAAGTAGAAGCCGAGAGACCTTCTTGATCTGGGGTTCACCTTATAGTCGTCCTCGGGAAGATTGACTTGACAACACTTCAATGTTCCTTCACCTTCCTTGAAGCCTACAAAGCTCACAACAAAAGCAAAGCAACACTCAAAGCGTAGCCAATTCATGAAGATTATAGCATGAGTCCTCAAGTAGAAGGAAGTCACCTTAGCTTGTAGAGATAGCTCGATGAAGGGTAGCCATAGGTAACTCTCTTCGATTCTTCTTGTCAACATATAGTCCATAGAGGTTGACGTGTATGCACTTGTACCTTCACACAACAAAGACCAAGCAAAATATTTTCGAGCGTGATAGAGGAGCATGTCAAATGTGGCATGTCCATTCTTGTTCACAACACGATTAGCACAACTCAAGTATAGCAAACGGGATGCATATGCATGGTCAATGTGCATGGAAGTCGTTGCAATATCATCCAAATGTGGGAACTCCAAAACTCCATATAACATCTTATTGTGGCACTCAAAGCAATCGAATAGAAATTTTATCAACATCTTTGATGCAAAGCTTGGAGAATTTGGCAAAAACACAAAAGGAAGCATATCCAAAACAAAAGTATTATGTTTGCAAACAAACCAAATGAAAGAGCAAGTGGTCCTTATGTTTGTTGCAACAACAAGACGAGATTCTTGGAAGCTCTCATGACAATACATGTTCTTAAAGGAATTGTGGTTGCACACAAAACATCGGAAAGGGAAATTGTTCAACATTTTGCTGCAACACACAAAGCATCATTATCTAAAGGCGAAGAAACATGAATGTCACAAGGGAAGATAATACCATTAACATGCTTGCAATCAAACCATAGGAAAGAGAAATTTGCCAACATGAAAGATGCAAAGCATGCAAAAGGTATCAGAGCTGGGTTCGATCTTGAACTCACTTGTGGGATGCTCTCTAGAGCTCGTTTTGTCAACTCGTGCTCAACCGAGGTTGGCATTCTCGTTCGGGTACCTACACACATCATATGTAAAAGGAAGAACGTGTGTGCATGGTAGAGATACACATCATCCATCATGACGTATCTCTTCTTGTGCACATCACCATTAATGTCATTCAAGTATGAAATAGATGCATGGTGAGTATGCAAGTGGGGAACATGCTTATCATGGCAATCATCAAAATCTCCAAAAATTGAGAAAGCTATGGGGGCCATCTCATTATAACTGATATGATCTATATTGTTGCAAGCAAAACAAGTGAAATAGCAAGCATTCATCTTATCGCAAGCAACGGGAGAAATTGAATGACTAGCATGACAAGGCAAGTCCAAAGCAATTTTAGGATACATACAAGATGCATAGCATGGCATATTTATGGCAATGATATCGCAATCAAACAATTCCACATGATCAATATTATGCAAAGGCAAAGCATCACATGGGAATATGGATGAAGCACAAGTAATGTCACAAGTATCATCCATAACATGCATATCCTCACAAATCATCATGTCCACTAGTGGGATCATGGCATCATCAACACCCTTATTGTTACCTTGGCCATACCTCTCATATGAAGTGGGTGTTGTGGAAGTAGTGGCCTCCTTGTAGACGACTTCGTCTTCTTGATGTATCCATGGCGTAGCATCATCTTTGTGCACCATGTACATCTTCTCCAATTGAGGCATCATTGCTTCATGGCTTGGCGCTTCTTCATCCATGGAACCTAGCATAACACAAGGGAACACACTAGAGGTAGAGGGTAAGTTGTTAGAAATCGAAATGGTCTCACTTGACCTATCAACTACCACTCTCAACTCACTAGGAGTATCGCTCATGCCCTCCAAGTGGAAGCACTCAATCTCACATAAGGTGGAGTCACTCATCTCACTCTTGTTCTCACTCAAGTGGGCTAAGTGGCTCTCATACTCACATGGGATTGGTACCACATCATCACTCAAGAATATGGGGGTAGGCTCGGTTTCCTCAACTCCATGCGCCTCCTTTGGTGAAGGGAAAATCCCATGCTCACCATTCTTGACCTTGTCGCCTCCAAGGTTGGATGCCATAAGATGGGCATCATTTCTCTCCTCCATGGTCGAAGGGAAAATCCCATGCTCGACCGTCTTGTGGCCATCTCGTAGTAGTGGTGGAGGTAGGCTCATGCTATCCAACTTGGCGATGTAGAGGTCTTCATTTTCCTCGTTCATGAGGTCTTCGAATGCAAGCGTAGTCGTTGAAGCTTGATGGCGTGGACAAAGGCTTGCTCTTGGTGCCATTTTGGTGGTGGCACTAGTAGTTGAAGGTACCCTGTGATGGTGTCGACGTAGGTCATTGGCGTGCCTTGCCGATGGTTGATGTAGGTGGCGCACTTGGTCATCCATATGACGCTCACGACGATGGCCCTTGACCTTGGTACTCTTCCTTGTAAGTTTTTCTAATGAGCGCAAAGCATCATTAGTCTTGGCGACCATCCTCATGTTTTTGTCGAAGTCATTGTCCATGTCCTTCTTGAAGTTGTGGAGGTCGCTTTGGAACTTGTCCATTTGATGATGGACCTTGGCGCACTCGAGTTGGAGGCTCCGTCTTGGTCGGTGCGACGTGAGGAGCTTCGCGTTGTCGTTCTTGAAGTCGTCCATGCTTGGGGAGTCATTGTTGTTGTAGTACTCCATATCACCCAAGCATGTGGAGCCATTATTGGTGTAGTGCTCCATCATGTTATCCATGCTTGTGGAGACATATGCATGGTGGCTCATCATGGATTCTTCATGGAAATCATCCTCGGTCCCGGAGTCCCTAGACATGCTTCACAAGACCAAGTGTTGTATATGGAAGTGGTAGAGGGTGTTAGGGATACAACGTCAAACCTTACTTTACCTTGGAAGATCGTATCGTGCAAGTGGCCACACTTGAGAGCAATAAACCAAGCAAAGTGAAGTTCACGCGGAACACCAAAACCAACTACCAACAAAAAAAAAACACACACACAAGGCCTATGGTGGATAGGTATGGAAAATGGCATGTCAAGAAACAATCCGAAATCAAGATATTGTAATGGCAAGTAAAGAACCACAATGATCACAAAGCAAAACAAGTTAATCCACAAGATAGGAAATATGTACAAGGAAACACACACGGTGGGATAAATGGGACTTGTGCGACGGAGAAAGTGAGCTAAGAACCAAATGATTACCTAGCGAAGACTATAAGCTCGTGTCACACAAGTACAAGGAGAGACGCTAGTTCGATTGCACAAAATTGGTGGGCTACAAGATATGCACAATAACTACCACCTATATGATGTTCATTGAGCTTGCGCTTCCTATTCTATGAGGCACATGTGTATTTCTTTCTTTTTCTTTTCTTTTTTCTATTTTTTTCTTTTTGTATCACTCTTTTTCTTTTATTTCTTTTTCACTTGCCTCTTCCTTATTCCAACAACAATACAAGATAACTATATGAGATAGCGCTCACAATGTTTGCTCGGAATCTACAAGGTATCAAATGTGCATAGCCCAAGCAATCATAAGAGGAACTAGTCTCAATAGGTGTTTGTTGCTCGCAAAGATAGTGGGGTTCACAAAGGAATGCAAGTGGGGAGAAGTCGCGGAATGTTTATACCTTTCGTCGACGATCTTCACCCTTTATTGTTGGATTCCGCCTTGCTCACGGAATTTGGATGGAGTAGATAGCATGAACCACGTGGATGATGATGGAGAGCTCCTTCTCCTCTTCTAAACGAGCTAAAGAACACCAAAATCCGAGTTCGTATGCAAAAATTATGCTCAAAACGGTGAGAGGATGAAATCTGGAACTTGCTGTTTTTGATCTGTATGGGGCGGTAGTACCGGTCTTTTGGGCCCGGTAGTACCGGTGGGCGGTAGTACCGTATTTTTGGAGCGGTAGTACCGCTCGAGAAAGAGAAATCCAGATCTGACGCGATTTCGCGAGTTTGGGGCGATTTGGGCGGAAAATCTTTAAGAAAAACACCAAATCGACGGGGGAAATCAAGGAATTAGGCTATGGGAACGCAAAGGAAGGTAGATCAACAAGTTTAGCAAGCAATCCACGGATAAAAACCTACCAAAACGCACTCAAATCACAGATCGATCCAAAACACGAATTGGGGCTGTTTTTGGTGGAATTTTCGAATTTATGGGGAAAAGACCAAATCGATGAGAAATCCGTGGCAACCAAAAGCTCTGATACCAGATGATGGAGGGGTTAACCTCTTGGGTGCCCGATCTTCATGGATCTCGTGGTCAAATCGATGGGAAAGCGAGGGGAAAGGGAGAACGTAGCGGAAGCGAACACACACCTCGCGAAGAACACGATGAACACACGCAAAACTCACACGATACAAGGCCGATTGCTCCCGAACGGCGGTCCGATAGAATCCTCGCAAGGAAAGATCGGTCAACGTGCTCCTCAAATCTACATCGGAGAGGGAAGAACACCTTGGGAGGGTCTTGACAACTTGGAGACGAGACATGAACTCCAAGGCCTTGTTCAACGATGGATGCGTGATGCAAAGTCCAATCGAGGTTGGTGACGATAGTCGGTCCCCTTGGTAAAGGGATGAGGCAAAACTAGAGATTCCACAATGGGGTTTTCTTTAGTCTATCATCTATGCCTAAGGGATACATGAGGGGTGGGGCTCTATTTATAGGCCAGCCACTAAACAAGGGTAGTTTGGGGATAAACTAGGCGAATAGGTAAGTAAAGGGGATACATGGGTTGTGGCTCAGCTTGTGTGAGCACACATGATCGGTAGTCGGTCCCAAGCATCGGTAGTACCGGTCGTCACCGGTAATCTGGCTCGAGGCGGTAGTACCGCTTGCTGAGGGCCTGGAGCTTTGGAGGCGCCTGTGGCGAGAAGCGGTAGTGGTGCAGTGAGTACCGCTCTGGGACCGGTAGTACCGCTTGCGGTCTTGGAGCATCCGTTGCAGCCATCAATAGCGAGCGATAGAAGGCGGTAATCACTGGCCGGTAGTACCGGTTCGACAACCGGTAGTCCGCTTGGACCTAGCATTTGTCGACTGTCTTCTTAGTCTCCTCTTCCAAGCCTCCGTCTTTTCGGGCTTGATGTTCCGGGCTTCCTCCCTTGCCTCCGTACTGGTCGGTGTGAACCTATCATGCATATATGACGGAGTATGAAGTAGCATACCATTCAATAGGGTAGGAAGGGGGCTCGCATAGAGGAACGGATTCACCTTTGGAGTCCATGACGACTTGGCGTAAGTTGGAGACCAAGATGTAGTAACGACCGTAGGTCGGGCTACATCAAATCCAGAGGAGACAAAGGAGATACAACGCCAAATTCAAGAACTACTCGACAGAGATCATATTCGTGAGTCCCTTAGCCCCTGTGCTGTTCCTATTATTTTGGTATCTAAGAAAGATGGTTCTTCGCGCATGTGTACTGATTGTAGAGCTATCAATAATATTACTATTCGATATCGTCATCCTATTCCACGTTTAGATGACATGCTTGATGAATTGAGTGGCTCTACCATGTTTTCTAAAGTTGATTTGCGTAGTGGTTACCATCAGATTCGTATGAAATTAGGAGATGAATGGAAAACAGCATTTAAAACTAAGTTCGGTTTATATGAGTGGTTAGTAATGCCGTTTAGTTTAACTAATGCACCTAGCACTTTCATGAGATTAATGAACGAAGTTTTACGTGCTTTCATTGGACGTTTTGTGGTAGTCTACTTTGATGATATTCTGATTTATAGCAAATCTTTAGAGGATCATTTGGACCATTTACGTGCTGTTTTCAATGCTTTACGTGATGCACGTTTGTTTGGTAACCTTGAGAAGTGCACCTTTTGCACAAATCGAGTTGTGTTTCTTGGCTATGTTGTTACATCACAGGGTATTGAAGTGGATCTAGCCAAGATTGAAGCTATTGATAATTGGCCGCAGCCCAAGACGGTCACACAAGTGAGGAGTTTTCTTGGCCTCGCTGGTTTTTATAGGCGCTTTGTCAAAGACTTTGGATCAATTGTCGTGCCGCTGAATGAGCTTACCAAGAAGGATGTGCCCTTTGTTTGGGGCGATGCACAACAACAGGCCTTCGTCATATTGAAAGATAAGCTAACACATGCTCCCTTACTCCAACTTCCTGATTTTACTAAGACTTTTGAGCTTGAATGTGATGCTAGTGGAATTGGTTTGGGAGGGGTGTTATTATAAGAGGGAAAACCTGTTGCATATTTTAGCGAGAAATTGAGTGGGGCTAGTCTGAACTATTCTACTTATGATAAAGAATTATATGCGTTGGTTCGGACATTAGAAACTTGGCAACATTATCTATGGCCTAAGGAATTTGTTATTCATTCTGATCATGAATCTTTGAAGCATATTCGTAGTCAAGCTAAGTTGAATCGTCGTCATGCAAAGTGGGTTGAATTTATTGAGTCTTTTCCTTATGTTATCAAACACAAAAAGGGTAAAGATAATATTATTGCTGATGCTTTGTCGCGCCGTTATGCTTTGTTATCTCAACTTGACTTCAAAATATTTGGATTGGAAACTATTAAGGAACAATATGTGCATGATGCTGAATTTAAAGATGTGTTGCAGAATTGTAGAGATGGTAGAACTTGGAACAAGTTTGTCTTCAATGATGGATTTGTGTTCAGTGCCAACAAACTATGCATTCCAGATAGCTCTGTTCTTCTTTTGTTGTTATAGGAGGCGCATGGAGGAGGATTGATGGGACACTTTGGTGTCAAGAAGACGGAGGATGTTCTTGCTACACACTTCTTTTGGCCCCGTATGCGTCGATATGTTGAGAGATTTGTGGCACGCTGCACTACTTGTCAAAAAGCTAAGTCTCGCCTTAATCCACATGGTTTATATATGCCTCTTCCTGTTCCTAGTGTTCCTAGGGAGGATATTTCTATGGACTTTGTTTTGGGATTGCCACGAACACAGAAGGGGAGGGATAGTATTTTTGTTGTTGTGGATCGGTTTTCTAAGATGGCACACTTTATTCCTTGTCATAAAATGGATGATGCTGCGCATATTGCTGATTTGTTTTTTCGTGAAATTGTTCGTTTGCATGGTGTGCCAAATACTATTGTTTCTGATCGTGATACTAAATTTCTTAGCCACTTTTGGAGATGTTTATGGGCTAAGTTGGGGACTAAATTGCTCTTTAGTACTACATGTCATCCCCAAACTGATGGTCAAACTGAAGTAGTAAATAGAACTTTGTCTACTATGTTACGGGCTGTTTTAAAGAAGAACTTAAAATTGTGGGAAGAGTCTTTACCTCATATAGAATTTGCTTATAATCGGTCATTGCATTCTACCACAAAGATGTGCCCATTTGAGATTGTGTATGGTTTTGTTCCTCGTGCACCTATTGATTTATTGCCTTTACCTTCTTCGGTGCAACATAATTTGGATGCTACACAACGCGCTGAAATGATATTAAACTTGCATAATACTACTAAAGATAACATTGAAGACATGAATGCTAAGTATAAACTTGCTGGGGATAAAGGGAGGAAGCATGTTGTGTTTTATGTTGGCGATCTTGTTTGGTTACATTTGCGTAAAGATCGTTTTCCTGATTTACGCAAGTCTAAGTTAATGCCACATGCTGCTGGTCCCTTTAAAGTGTTAGAGAAAATCAATGATAATGCATATACACTTGAGTTGCCTGCAGACGTTGGTACGGTTAGTCCTACATTTAACATTGCAGATTTGAAGCCTTACTTTGGTGAGGAAGATGAGATTGCGTCGAGGACGACTTCAATTCAAGAAGGGGAGCATGATGTGGACATCCCTACTATGGATACAACCGTTGTACCTACAACAACACACATACAAGGACCCATCACAAGATCTCGTGCCAAACAACTTAAGTATCAGGTACTTTTGTTTCTTGGAACTATTCCTCACATAGATGAGAATATGATGCTGCCTAAATCAGATATATTTCTTACTCTTAGGAATGATGGACCAAGCATGGATGAGAGGGACAAGCATTGGAGCATGGCTATGCATGGAGATGGCAGCAAGCATGTGATGATCCAAGAGAAGGCCACGGATGAAGATTTCAGAACTTTGAGGCCACCATAATGAAGAAAGAAGGATTGGACGAAATATTCAAGATCAATACTTTAAGAATTCATCCATAGCTTAATATGGTGCTGCGACACCTTTATTTTGGGCCAGGCCCATGTAATTTTCGCAGGAATTTAATTAGCCACTTTTTAGAGTCCGTATTTGAGGGGAAAAGGACTTTTAGGGTTGGATTCGGCCACCACTTCCATGGCTGGCCGAAACCCACCTTTTCGCCCTTAAATACTCCCCATAGCCGACCCCCTAGACTCGGATTTTGTTTAGACATTAAGTTAGCCATCATAGCAACTTCGCCAAGGCTCGAGCGTCGCAGAGGCCTCTTGTGCCAGCGCCTATTGGGATCCCACCTCTTCAATAAAGCTTTCCTCTTAATCCGCAATATCTTGATTGCAATATTGGTTCTTACTTGTTCTCGATTTCGGTAGGAATTAAGACCCTCATTGGTCGGTGATCGATCGTGTTCACGCAGGATCGGTAACCTCCAGGAGATTGGCCTAGCGATTGCATTGGCGCTCGTGCTCGCACGTGTATTTGGATCGTCAAGCCCGAACTCAACCAAATTGATTATCGCCATCTCATCAAAAGATCGGACACCTTTGCCCTATCAATCCCATTAAGAGCATGTATTGTCATGAGAGCTTCCAAGAATCTCGTCTTGTTGTTGCAACAAACATAAGGACCACTTGCTCTTTCATTTGGTTTGTTTGCAAACATAATACTTTTGTTTTGGATATGCTTCCTTGTGTGTTTTTGCCAAATTCTCCTATTCTTGCATCAAAGATGTTGTTTGAAATTTGGATCTAATGCTTTGAGTGCCCCACTACTATGTTATATGGAGTTTTTGAGTTTCCACATTTGGATGATGTTCAAACGATTTCCATGGACATTGGCCATGCATATGCATCCCATTTGCTATACTTGAGTTGTGCTAATCGTGTTGTGAACAAGAATGGACATGCCACAAATGACATGCTCCTCTATCACACACAAACATATGTTGCTTGGTCTTTCTTGTGTGAAGGTACAAGTGCATACACGTCAACCTCTATGGACTATATGTTGACAAGAAGAACCGAAGAGAGTTACCTATGGCTACCCTTCATCGAGCTATCTCTACAAGCTAAGGTGACTTCCTTCTACTTGAGGACTCATGCTATAATCTTCGTGAATTGGCTACGCTTTGAGTGTTGCTTTGCTTTTGTTGTGAGCTTTGTAGTCTTCAAGGAAGGTGAAGGAACATTGAAGTGTTGTCAAGTCACTCTTCCCGAGGACGACTATATGGTGAACCCCAGGATCAAGGATGTCCTTCGACCTCTTCTACTTTGTGATGAGCATGTAGAGTCGAGGACGACTCTTTTTGAAGGGGGGAGCTGATGTAGCCCGACCTACGGTCGTTACTACATCTTGGTCTCCAACTTACGCCAAGTCGTCATGGACTCCAAAGGTGAACCCGTTCCTCTATGCGAGCCCCCTTCCTACCCTATTGAATGGTATGCTACTTCGTACTCCGTCACATATGCATGATAGGTTCACATTGACAAGTACGGAGGCAAGGGAGGAAGCCCGGAGCATAAAGCCCGACAAGACGGAGGCTTGGAAGGGGAGGCGGAAGAAGATAGATCGCCAAGTGCTCTCTGTCGTCAGCGGTACTACCGGACCTGGCGACCGGTACTACCGCCCGGTGGCACTTCCGCCCCCTTCTACCGCCAGCAACAGACGACGCCAACAGAAGCCAAATACTCTCTATCTCGTGGGTACTCTGGGACTGGGCCGTACTACCGCCTTCTACTACCGCCTCTTGAAGACGCCAACGGAAGCCCCAGGACCGCAAGCGGTACTACCGGTCCCGGAGCGGCACTACCGGACCAAGCGGTACTACCGGTCCCAAGTCCGGTACTACCGCTCCTGGTAGTGCCTGCGCGCACTAGTTGGGCCACAGCCCATGTATCCCCCTTTACCAAGGGGACCGACTATCGTCACCAACCTCGATTGGACTTTGCATCACGCATCCATCGTTGAACAAGGCCTTGGAGTTCGATGTCTCGTCTCCAAGTTGTCAAGACCCTCCCCAAGGTGTTCTTCCCTCTCCGATGTGGATTTGAGGGAGCACGTTGACTTATCTTTCCTTGCGAGGATTCCATCGGACCGGTGGCCACCGTTCGGGAGCAATCGGCCTTGTATCGTGTGAGTTTTGCGTGTGTTCATCGTGTTCTTCGCGAGGTGTGTGTTCGCTTCCGCTACCTTCTCCCTTTCCCCTCGCTTTCCCATCGATTTGACCACGAGATCCGTGAAGATCGGGCACCCAAGAGGTTAACCCCTCCATCAAAAGCTTTATTGAAAAGGTGGGATCCTGTATAGGTGCGAAGTACAAGAGGCCTCTGCGACGCTCGAGCCTTGGCGAAGTTGCTATGATGGCTAACTTAATGTATAAACAAAATCCGAGTCTAGGGTGACGGCTATGGGGAGTATTTAAGGGCGAAAAGGTGGGGTTTCAGCCATCCATGGAAGTGGTGGCCGAATCCAACCCTAGAAGTCCTTTTCCCCTCAAATACGGAATCTAAAAAGTGGCTAATTAAAATCATGCGAAAATTACATGGGCCTGGCCCAAAATAAAAGGTGTCGCGGCACCATATTAAGCTATGGACGAATTCGTGAAGTATTGATCTTGAATATTTCGTCCAAGCCTTGTTCTTCATTATGGTGGCCTCAAAGTTCTGAAATCTTCATCCGTGGCCTTCTCGTGGATCATCACACGCTTGCTGCCATCTCCATGGATGGCCATGCTCCAATGCTTGTCCCTCTCATCCATGCTAGGTCCATCATTCCTAAGAGTAAGAAATACATCTGATTTAGGCAGCATCATATTCTCATGTATGTGAGGAATAGTTCCAAGAAACGAAATGATGCAGCCCGTCCTACGACCGCTACTACATCTACTCCCACGAGCTCCCCAAGTGGACCCATGACTCGCGCCCAAGCCAAACTCCTTCAAGCTAAGGTGAACTCGCTCCTCTCCCTGTGTGACTTCGACACACCCTTGGATGGCTTGCTACTTCATACGCATACACTATGCATCATCAGTGCGAAGAAGGACCCAAGGAGCGGAGGAAAGCAACCCGATCATTGCAGACGCCTTGGTACTACTGGTTGAGCCAACGGTACTACCGCTCAGCGGTCCACCGGCTCCAGCTCTGGGACGCTCCAGAAGCACCACTCACGCCCTGACACAAAGCGGTACTCCGGCCCGGCAACTTTCACTGGGACAGCGGTCCTACCGCCCCTCCTACCGCTCGCCACAGGCGCCTCCGACGGAAGCTCCACGATCTCCAGCGGTACTACCGCCCCCGAAGCGGTACTACCGGTTGCGACCGGTACTACCGGTCCTGACTGAACCTGGACGCCTGAGTTTGGCCCAGTGCCTTGTAACCCTTACTATAATTTACCTTTTTGTTCCGAAACTACCCCTGTTTTGTGGCTGGACTATATATAGCCCCCACCCTCTATTGTAAACCCTAGACTTGGATAATAATAGATATTAAGGAAACCCTTTGAGGAACTTATATCTATTGGTCTCATGCTCCTACCAAGGAGCACCGGATTATCCACCCCCCTCTTGGATCTTGCCTAGTGCATTCAAGTTGTACAAGGCCTTGGGTTCTCGGTTTCTCGCCCCCAAGTCGTCAAGATCTCACCAAGCACCTCATCCCCCGTTGTTGGCGTGGAGAGCGAGCGTCGCCCAACACCGATCCTAGGGATTATGTTGGACCGGTTGCCACCGGCGTGAGAGATAGGTGTGTATCGTGTTTTGGTGTGCGTGTGTTCGTGGTTTTCATCTCCTTCCTCGTTTCCATCCCCGACCACCACTTTCCCCCTCGTTTCTCGTGGAATTCGTGAAAGATCGGGCCAAGCCCCGGGTTACCCCATAACATATTGGTATCAAGAGCACGGTTGATCACGAATTTCCCCCCATTTTTTCTTTTATCCACCTTAAAATCGAAAATCCCACCAAAAAGAGCCCCAATTTGCCTTCGGATCGATCTCTGGATTTGGTGAGTTTTTAGTGGTTTTGGTCCATAGATCTGTTGCATTGGGAGTCGATCTATAGCCCCTGTTGTTTCTAGCCCAGCCTTTCGGTCAGATCTTCACGAATTTTGGGTTTTTGGCAAGTTCATCTCG
The DNA here is from genome assembly GCA_030063025.1 of Avena longiglumis. NCBI lineage: Eukaryota > Viridiplantae > Streptophyta > Magnoliopsida > Poales > Poaceae > Avena > Avena longiglumis. Next base: position 340,012,283 of record CP125976.1, on the reverse strand, counting down.
TTCGATTCTGTACTTAAGCGGTACTACCGGCAAGCGTACTACCAGCGGTACTACATCTTACCGCAGTAACGGTACTACCATGGTACAAGCGGTACTACCGCTCAGTACTACCGCTCGTTACCGGAACTACCGACTCGACCGTGCTTCCTTGCCCTTTGACGCCTCAATTTCGTTTGCTGACTTTTCCACTTCGCTTGTTCGTGTTTCGCGTGTTTGTCGCCATTTTCACAACAGCTTCCGCATCACAGTCATCACGCGCTCAACGACACCGCGACACTCGAACATCATCCCCCACCAACGGTTGCAAGTCGTCAACAATACCAAAGGTATAACTTGCACCACCTTGACAGCCCCATATCTTCCTTTGTGTGTAACTATCCTATGAGAGCAACTCATTTTGTGTTTGTCTAAGCATTGTGCACTTGCCTTCGGAAAGTGAGAGTGTGAGGACAAATACAAAAGCTAACATAGTAGTATAGAAAGGGAGAAAAAAATCAAAAAAAAAGAGAAAAGAAAAAGAAAAAATAGAAAGATACAGTCTCCCAATACAAAGAGTATACCAAGCTTGTAAGCCAACAAGAGAGAGGAAAAGAGCGCACCGAGGCAAGTGCACAAATATATTGCTTATCCTCTTTTGGCAGACGCGTTGTGGTCTCTCCTTGCGTTGGCACGACAACCAAGCGTAGTCTTCGTTAGGACCTTTTGTGCTCATTTTCATAGTCGTGCTAACCCCGTTTTTCCCCACGTGTGTGTTTTCCGTGTTTTTGTAGATCGTATCCTTTTGCTTTTGATCTTTGGTTCTTTACCACGTAGGACAGTAACCTTTTGCTTGGATCGTTTCGTTTGGTTTTCCACAATCCCAACCTTCCACCAAAAGCCTTTGAGAGTTGTAGCATATTTGTGTGTGAGTTTCTTGCCATTCCACTTTGCACGATTTTCGCTCATTTGTGTGGCAATTGGTTTGATATAATCTCCAAGGTGAGGTAAAAGGCTAACTCTCCGCACCCTTGTTCTCCATATACAACCCTTGTTGGCTTCTCATCATGGACAGGCATGGAGAGCCATCCCAACCACCACAACCTCCGGAGGATGACACACAATTCATGACAAGATGGGACCATTGGAAGGTCCGAGGAGAATTCAACTATCGTTGTGAAGCTCTCGAGCGACGCCAAGATGAACAATTTAGCGAGGCCCGTGTGGAATTCAAGAACATCGACAACCGCTTCGAAAATGTCCGTGGCCAAATGCATGCCATGCAACACAACCTCGGTCATCAAAATGAAGCTCTTGGTCGTGCACTCGCCTCAACGGATGAGAAGCTTCAACGCCTCATTGATGGACTCGCAAGGCCACGCTCGCGCGAATCAAGCTCATCTCGGCACTCCTCAAGTGAATCAAGTGCACCTCGCCGTCACACTTCAAGGCACCGGGATGGACCCGTTCTTCAATCCATGAGCTCTTCGCAAGCGGTACCATCTCCGCGTCACGCCGCAACGTCAAGCTATGATGGTGACCTCTCCGCAAGACCTCCAAGACGCGAAGCGAACCGGCCACAACCAAGGGCACTTGTGATTCAACAAGAGCAACCTCAAATGGACCACCAAGGCCATCGCCGTCGACATGTACCTTCAACAACAAGTGAAGCATCCGAAGAGGATGAACAAGATCACCGTCGACGAGAAGCACTCGAAGATCCTCCAAGGCGTCATCATCGACATGATCGTCCACGTCGGCAACATGATGGTCATGACGAGCCCCCTCCACATCAAGAAGAAGAAGAGCAGCCCATTGCGCATGCGGCTCGACGTCCTCCTCACCACAGGGCGCAAGACAATGCTCCTCGACATCAACCACGACAAGAACAAGAGCAAGCTCCCCAAGCTCGTCGTGAGGACCATCAACCTCCTGCTCGTCCTCAACCGCGTCAACAAAACGAGCAAGCTCCCCAAGCTCGTCGTCAACAACAAGTTCAACCACCAAACGCGGCACCTCAACAACCGCAAGAGAAACGCAACAATCACCAAGCAAGACATGAGAGCTCGGATGATGATGATGACGGCCAAAATCATGGCAACCGCCGCAACCGGAACCGCAATGGAGAAGAAACTTTCGGCAAGCTCAAATTCAACATGCCCAAGTTCACCGGTTCCAATGAGCCCAAGGAATATCTCTCTTGGGAACTCAAGGTCGACAAGATCTTCCGCATGCACAACTATAGCAATGAGAAGATGATGGCCATGGCATCCCTTGAGTTTGATGAGTATGCCAACCTTTGGTGGGAACAAGTCCAACTCGCTCGCGAAGCAAAAGAAGAGCCTCCAATCGCAACTTGGCAAGATATGAAGGCTCATATGAGATCCCGCTTTGTTCCTTCACACTACACGCGTGACCTTTTCAACAAGCTTCAAACGCTTAGTCAAGGGACAAAGACCGTGGAAGAGTACTTCAAGCAAATGGAGCTCAACATGATCCGTGCCAACATTGAAGAGCGAGATGAGCAAACAATGGCACGCTTCCTTAATGGCTTGAACCATCCCATCAAGCGCATCACCGAGTTCCAAAAGTACAACAACATGGTTGAGCTTGTGCACATCGCATCGAAGGCCGAGCGTCAAGTGCAAGAGGACATCAAGTACAACAAGCCAAAGACGTACTTCACCTACAAGCAAGCACCAACCTCTACTCCAACGACACCAAGTGGAAGCTCCTCAAGTACCGCCAAGCTTCCCTTCAAGCCAACTCTCCCTCAAGGAAAACAGCCCCCAAGTGGCAAAAACACAAGGGATGATCAACCATTCAATGGTGAATGCTACAAGTGTGGAGGCAAAGGGCACAAGACGAACGCATGTGGGAACAAGAAAGTTTTGTTCATTCATGACAACGGCGATGAAGAATACTTGAGTGAGGAAGAGTTTGATGCAAGAGTCAAGGATGCCATGGCAAGGCAACATTTGGAAGAGGACCAAGAACTATTGTGTGTGAGCATGACGCAAGTCCATCGCTTGTGGTCACAAGGGTCTTGACTACCCAAGCCAATGAGAAGGAAGACCAACGCTCGAACATTTTCCAAACTCGTGCCGGTATCAATGGGAAGTCCATAAAAGTTGTCATCGATGGAGGGAGTTGCCACAACCTTGCAAGTACGAATTGTGTGAGAAACTCAATCTCACCCTCCATCCGCATAAACACCCCTACCATATCCAATGGCTAAGTGACCAAGGATCCGTCAAGATCAAACACACCTTCTCGGTGACTTTCTCTATTGGGCACTACAAGGACACGGTGGAATGTGACGTGGTCCCAATGACGGTTTGCCATATGCTGCTCGGAAGGCCGTGGCAATATGACAAACGTGATTTGCATAATGCTCACTCAAACACTTACACCTTCAAATGGCTTGATAAAACTTGTGTGTTGCAACCAATGACTCCTAGCCAAATAATTGCGGACAATGCAAAGGCTTTAGTGAGGGCGCAATACACAAAAACACCTTGTGAGAAGAGTGGTGAGCGAGAGAACCACACCATGTGAGTGAGAGCTACAAGCCAAACTCGAGTGGAAAAACTAAGAGTGTTCTTCTTGCCACCAAAAGTGAGATGAGAGAAGTGTGGAACAACCCATCCATCTTGCACTATGTCCTTATATGCAAGGGACTAGCGCAAGGAACTAACGACTTGACAAATGTTCCTCCTTCTTTGATGACTATTTTGCAGGAATTCCAAGATGTTTTTCCCGAAGAGCTTCCTCATGGCCTTCCTCCTCTTCGTGGAATCGAGCACCGCATCGACCTCATACCCGGCGCACCACTACCAAACCGCGCCGCGTATCGCACGAACCCGGAAGAGACGAAGGAGATTGAACGTCAAATCAACCAACTCGTCTCCAAAGGTTTGATCCAAGTAAGCATGAGCCCAAGCGCGGTCCCCGTGATTCTAGTCCCAAAAACGGATGATACGTTGCGGTTATGCATGGACTGCCGTCCAATCAATGCTATCACCGTGCGTTATTGACATCCTATACCGCGTCTTGATGACATGCTTGATGAGTTATGTGGAGCCACTATATTTTCGAAAATTGATCTTCGTAGTGGTTACCATCAAATTCGCATGGCTGAAGGTGATGAGTGGAAAACCTCCTTCAAGACCAAGCTTGGTCTCTATGAATGGTTGGTTATGCCTTTTGGCTTATCTAATGCCCCATCTACCTTCATGCGTCTCATGAACCATATTTTGAGATCTCTCATTGGGAAGAGTGTAGTTGTTTACTTTGATGACAACCTTGTCTATAGCAAGTCACTAGAGGAGCATGTTACTCATGTTAAGGAGGTCCTTCAAATCCTTCGTCATGAAAAGCTTTATGCTAATCTCCCAAAGTGCACTTTTGCAAGAGACAAGCTGATTTTCCTTGGTTTTGTCGTGTCTTCTAATGGCATTGAAGTTGATGTCTCAAAAGTCAAGGACATACGAGATTGGCCCATCCCTACAAATGTTAGTGAACTTCGTAGTTTTCATGGGTTGGCTGGCTTTTACCGTCGTTTTGTCAAAGAATTTTCTACAATTGCTTGCCCCCTCAACGAATTGACCAAGAAAAATGTCACGTTCGTTTGGGGAAAAGCACAACAAAAGGCTTTTGATGATCTCAAAAAGAGGCTCACCGAAGCACCACTTCTTGCATTGCCGGATTTCACAAAAACCTTTGAGATTGAATGTGACGCTAGTGGTATTGGCATTGGTGGCGTCCTTATGCAAAATGGGCGTCCTATTGCTTACCATAGTGAGAAACTTGATGGCGCACGCCTCAATTATCCCATTTATGACAAAGAACTTTTTACCTTGGTTCGAGTTCTTCAAGTGTGGCAACACTATCTTTGGCCCAAAGAATTTATCATCCATTCCGACCATGAGTCGTTGAAGTATCTTAAGGGCCAAGCCAATTTGAGTAAAAGGCACGCAAAATGGGTTGAGTTCATGGAGTCTTTTCCTTACATTGTTAAATACAAGAAGGGCAAAGAAAATGTGGTAGCGGACGCCTTGTCTCGCAAAAACACAAGCCTTCTTACACGACTCGAAGTTAATGTTTTGGGTCTTGATGACATCAAATCTTTGTACGCGTCCGATCCTTTCTTTGGACCAATAGTTGCAAAATGTTCAATAGACAAAGGGATTGATGATTTCTATTTGCATAAGGGTTTTCTTTTTAAAAAAAACAAACTTTGCATTCCGAAATCGTCTCTCCAACTTTTGCTTCTTTAAGAGTCCCATGGTGGAGGCCTTATGGGTCACTTTGGCCGTGACAAGACATATGACATGCTCTCCACTCACTACTTTTGGCCAAAGATGAAGCGCGACGTGGAGTGCCACGTTCAACGATGCACTACATGTATCCAAGCTAAGTCTAAGTCCAACCCCTTTGGTCTTTATATGCCATTGCCTATTCCTCATGCACCTTGGTCGGACATTAGCATGGACTTTGTGTTAGGCTTGCCTAGATCTAAACACGGTCATGATTCCATATCTGTAGTCGTGGATCGCTTTTCTAAAATGGCACACTTCATTCCGTGCCATAAGACCGATGATGCTTCACATGTAGCCAATTTTTTTCAGGGAAATAATTCGTCTACACGGTGTGCCTAAAACAATCGTCTCCGACCGCAACGTAAAATTCATGAGCTACTTCTGGAAGACTCTCATGGCCAAGCTCGGCATCAAGCTCCTCTTCTCGTCCGCCTCGCATCCTCAAACCGATGGACAAACCGAGGTCGTCAATCGAAGTCTTGGCACACTCCTCCGGGTGTTGATAAATAAGAACCTTAAAGACTGGGAGGAATGTATTCCACACGCCGAGTTTGCCTACAACCGCGCCAAGCACTCCACCACCATGAGGAGCCCGTTCATGATCGTCTACGGCTTCGAGCCTCTCACCGTGCTCGATATCCTTCCACTTCGACTTCATGAACATGCCAATATGGACGTTGTCAAGCGTGCCCAAACAATGAAGAAAATCCATGAAGACACACGCGCTACGATCGAGCAACAAGTCCTTCGCCAAGCATCAAGGCTAAACAAGAATAAGAAAGAGATGATCTTTGATGAGGGCGACCTTGTGTGGATACACTTGAGTAAAGACCGCTTCCCCAAGGAACGCGACTCCAAGCTAAAGCCAAGAGGCGATGGACCATTCAAGGTGCTAAAGAGGATCAACAACAACGCCTATGTCATCGATATATACCAACATCGAAGTATCTTGTGAGCTCGACATTCAATGTCAAGGACCTCTCACCCTACCATGGCGAAGAGGAAGTTGTGACGGTTGAAGAGTCGAGGACGACTCTTTCCCAAGGGGGGGGAGCTGATGCAGCCCGTCCTACGACCGCTACTACATCTACTCCCACGAGCTCCCCAAGTGGACCCAAGACTCGCGCCCGTGCCAAACTCCTTCAAGCTAAGGTGAACTCGCTCCTCTCCTTGTGTGACTTCGACACACCCTTGGATGGCTTGCTACTTCATACGCATACACTGTGCATCATCAGGTACGAAGAGAAGGACCCAAGGAACGGAAAGCAACCGATCCAGACGCCACGGTATTATCGGTTGAGGACCGGTACTACCGGCTCAAGCGGTCCCTGCCCCGCCTGGGACGCCCAGAAGCACCACTCCACGCCCCAGACGCAAGCGGTACTACCGGCCTAGCAACCGGTACTACCGGACAGCGGTACTACCGCCCCCTCCTACCGCTCGCCACAGGCGCCTCCGACGGAAGCTCCAGGATCTCCAGCGGTACTACCCCGTGGCTAAGATTACGGGTTGACCGTACTGGGTCCTGACTGAACCTGGACGCCTGAGTTTGGCCCAGTGCCTTGTAACCCTTACTATAATTTAACTTTTTGTTCCGAAACTACCCCTGTTTTGTGGCTGGACTATATATAGCCCCCACCCTCTATTGTAAACCCTAGACTTGGATAATAATAGATATTAAGGAAACCCTATGAGGAACTTATATCTATTGGTCTGATGCTCCTACCAAGGAGCACCGGATTATCCACCCCCCTCTTGGATCTTTCCTAGTGCGTTCAAGTTGTACAAGGCCTTGGGTTCTCGGTTTCTCGCCCCCAAGTCGTCAAGATCTCACCAAGCACCTCATCCCCCGTTGTTGGCGTGGAGAGCGAGCTTCGCCCAACACCGATCCTAGGGATTATGTTGGACCAGTTGCCACCAGCGTGAGAGATAGGCGTGTATCGTGTTTTGGTGTGCGTGTGTTCGTGGTTTTCATCTCCTTCGTCGTTTCCATCCCCAACCACTTCTTTCCCCCTCGTTTCTCGTGGAATTCGTGAAAGATCGGGCCAACCCCCGGGTTACCCCATAACACGAAAGTACCTGATAGTTAAGTTGTTAGGCACGAGATCTTGTGATGGGTCCTTGTATGTGTGTAGCTATAGGTACAACGGTTGTATCAATAGAAGGGATGTCCACATCAAAGTACAAGGAGAGACGCTAGTTCGATTGCAAAAAATTGGTGGGCTACAAGATATGCACAATAAGTACCACCTATATGATGTTCATCGAGCTTGCGCTTCCTATTCTAGGAGGCCTACATGTATATTTCTTTCTTTTTCGATTTTCCTTTTTCTTTTTTTTCTTTTTTTCTTTTTCTTTCTATTTTTCACTTGCCTCTTCCTTGTGCCAAAAACTATACAAGATAACTATATGAGATAGCGCTCACAACGTTTGCTCGGAATCTACAAGGTATCAAATGTGCATAGCCTAAGCAATCATAAGAGGAAGTAGTCTCAATAGGTGTTTGTTGTTCGCAAAGATATTGGGGTTCACAAAGGAATGCAAGTAGGGAGAAGTCGCGGAATGTTTATACCTTTGGTCGACGATCTTCACCCTTTATTGTTGGATTCCGCCTTGGTCACGGAATTTGAATGGAGTAGATATCATGAACAACGTGTATGATGATGTAGAGATCCTTCTCCTCTTCAAAATGAGCTAAAGAACACCAAAATCCGATTTCGAATGCAAAAGTTATGCTCAAAACTGTGAGAGGCTGAAATCTGGGAATCTGTTTTTTCTGTTCAGTACTGGGGGGTAGTACCGGTTGCCTGAGAGGTAGTACCGGTTAAGTGCGGTAGTAGCGGATTTGGGTCCGGTAGTACCGGTTGGTCCTAGGACGCCCAGATTTGACGCGTTTTCGCGATTTTGGGGCGATTTGGGCGGAAAATCTTCAAGAAAACACCAAATCGATGGGGGGAATCAAGGAATTAGGCTATGGGAACGCAAAGGAAGGTAGGTCAACAAGTTTAGCAAGTAATCCACGGATCAAAACCTACCAAAACGCACTCAAATGACAGATCGATCCAAAACACGAATTGGGGCTATTTTTGGTGGAATTTTCGAATTTATGGTGAAAAGAACAAATCGATGAGATATCTGTGGCAACCAAAAGCTGCTGATACCAGATGATGGAGGGGTTAACCTCTTGGGTGGCCCGATCTACACGGATCTCGTGGTCAAATCGATGGGAAAGCGAGGGGAAAGGGAGAAGGTAGCGGAAGCGGACACACACCTCGCGAAGAACATGATGAACACACGCAAAACTCACACGATACAAGGCCGATTGCTCCCGAACGGCGGCCACCGGTCTGATAGAATCCTCGCAAGGAAAGATCGGTCAACGCGCTCCATCAAATCCACATCGGAGAGGGAAGAACACCTTGGGGAGGGTCTTGACAACTTGGAGACGAGACATCGAACTCCAAGGCCTTGTTCAACGATGGATGCGTGATGCAAAGTCCAATCGAGGTTGGTGACGATAGTCGGTCCCCTTGGTAAAGGGGATGAGACAAAACTAGAGATTCCACAGTGGGAGTTGTCTTTAGTTTATCATCTATGCCTCATGGATACATGAGGGGTGAGGGATCTATTTATAGGCCAGACAATAGACAAGGGTAGTTTGGGGATAAACTAGGCGAATAGGTAAGTAAAGGGGGATACATGGGCTGTGGCCCAACAGGTGCGTGCAGGCACATATATGATCGGTAGTACCGGACTTGGGACCGGTAGTACCGGTCATCACCGGTAGGACCGCTCTGGGATCGGTAGTACCGCTTGCGGTCCTGGAGCGACGGTTGGAGCCGTCAGTAGCGATCGGTAGTAGGGGCGGTAGTACCGTTGACCGGTAGTACCTGTTCCGACGACCGGCAGTACCGCTTGGACCTGGCAGCTGCCGACCTATCTTCTGCCGTCTCCTCTTCCAAGCCTCCGTCTTGTCGGGCTTGATGTTCCGGGCTTCCTCCCTTGCCTCCGTACTGGTCGGTGTGAACCTATCATGCATATGTGACGGAGTATGAAGTAGTATACCATTCACTAGGGTAGGAAGTGGGCTCGCATAGAGGAACAGATTCACCTTTGGAGTCCATGACGACTTGGCATAAGTTGGATACCTTGATGTAGTAACGACCGTAGGTCGGGCTGCATCATTAGGCATAGAGGATAGACTAAAGACAACCCCATTGTGGAATCTCTAGTTTTGCCTCATCCCCTTTACCAAGGGGACCGACTTTTGTCACCAACCTCGATTGGACTTTGCATCACGCATCCATCGTTGAACAAGGCCTTGGAGTTTGGTGTCTCATCTCCAAGTTGTCAAGACCCCCCCCCCAAGGTGTTCTTCCCTCTCCGGTGTGGATTTGAGGGAGCACGTTGACCGATCTTTCCTTGCGAGGATTCTATCTGACTGGGGGCCTCCGTTCGGGAGCAATCGGCCTTGTATCGTGTGTGTTTTGCGTGTGTTCATCGTGTTCTTCGCGAGGTGTGTGTCCGCTTCCGCTACCTTCTCCCTTTCCCCTCGCTTTCCCATCGATTTGACCACGAGATCCGTGAAGATCGGGCCACCCAAGAGGTTAACCCCTCCATCAAAGATCCCCAAGCTCGTCATCACAGTCAAGTTCCACCACCAAACGCGGTACCTCAACAACCGTAAGGGCAACGCAACCATCACCAAGCAAGACTTGAGAGCTCGGATGATGATGATGGCCGCCAAAATCATGGCAACCGCCGCAACCGGAACCGCAATGAAGAAGAAACCTTTGGCAAGCTCAAATTCACCATGCCCAAGTTCACCGGTTCTAATGAGCCCGAAGAATATCTCTCGTGGGAACTCAAGGATGACAAGATCTTCCGCATGCACAACTATAGCTTTGAGAAGATGATGGCCATGTCATCCCTTGAGTTTGATGAGTATGCCAACCTTTGGTGGGAACAAGTACAACTCACTCGTGTAGCAAAAGAAGAGCCTCCAATCTCAACTTGGCAAGATATGAAGGCTCATATGAGATCTCGCTTCGTTCCTTCGCACTACACGCGTGACCTTTTCAACAAGCTCCAAACGCTTAGTCAAGGGACAAAGACCGTGGAAGAGTACTTTAAGCAAATGGAGCTCAACATGATCTGTGCCAACATTGAAGAGCGTGATGAGCAAACAATGGCACTGATGGAGGGGTTAACCTCTTGGGTGCCCGATCTTCACGGATCTCGTGGTCAAATCGATGGGAAAGCGAGGGGAAAGGTAGTGATGTGGACATCCCTTCTATTGATACAACCGTTGTACCTACAGCAACACACATACAAGGACCCATCACAAGATCTCGTGCCAAACAACTTAACTATCAGGTACTTTCGTTTCTTGGAACTATTCCTCACATACATGAGAATATTATGCTGCCTAAGTCAGATGTATTTGTTACTCTTAGGAATGATGGACCAAGCATGGATGAGAGGGACAAGCATTGGAGCATGGCCATGCATGGAGATGGCAGCAAGCATGTGATGATCCAAGAGAAGGCCACGGATGAAGATTTCAGAACTTTGAGGCCACCATAATGAAGAAAGAAGGCTTGGACGAAATATTCAAGATCAATACTTTACGAATTCGTCCATAGCTTAATATGGTGCTGCGACACCTTTTATTTTGGGCCAGGCCCATGTAATTTTCGCAGGATTTTAATTAGCCACTTTTTAGAGTGCAGATTTGAGGAAAAGGACTTTTAGGGTTGGATTCGGCCACCACTTCCATGGCTGGCCGAAACCCCACCTTTTCGCCCTTAAATACTCCCCATAGCCGACCCCCTAGACTCGGATTTTGTTTAGACATTAAGTTAGCCATCATAGCAACTTCGCCATGGCTCGAGCGTCGCAGAGGCCTCTTGTACTTCGCACCTATTCAGGATCCCACCTCTTCAATAAAGCTTTCTTCTTAATCCGCAATATCTTGATTGCAATATTGGTTCTTACTTGTTCTCGATTTCAGGTAGGAATTAAGACCCTCATTGGTCGGCCGATCGTGTTCACGCAGGATCGGTAACCTCCGAGATTGGCCTAGCGATTGCGCTCGTGCTCGCGACGTAGTCGGATCGTCAAGCCCGAACTCCACCAAATCGATTATCGCCATCTCATCGAAAGATCGGACACCTTTGCCCTATCAAGTGGTATCAGATTTCAGGTTGCTCGGTGAGATTTTACTGTTTTTCGTAGATTAGATCTGTTTTTACCTATAACCCACGAAAAAGCCAAAAACACAGTTAGAGTTTAGATCCATCCTATAACCAATCTACGCCTCGCATTATCTTTTCAGTTTTTGCATTGTTGAATTTGTTTCTACATCGTCGCGTCGAGTTGCTGGTCTTAGTGTCTTGTCCCTTAGAGTTTCGAGTTCTGATCATAGTAGTCAACGCCACACTCGCCGATCACCGCCACCATATTCTGCCACCATATTCCGCCGCCATATACCCTGCCACCATAAACCCTAATACTCTGCCACCGCCTTCCTACCGAGACACAGATCTGATCAGTTTCCTGTTGTGGTATGAGTCCGAGTAGAGTTATTGTTTCCTAGTTATTTCTTTTTACTCTCCTTCTTTGTTGTTTCCGTGTTAAGCTAAAGTTTGTGTCGATCTCCGAGTCCGGCCGTAAGTCCAGAAGGAGAGCAAAAAAAAAAATCTGGCTATACTAGTTTTCGTCTTGGGGATCACTTTTCTCCATCGGCCGTTATAGCGATATTTTTTTGGCGCCTGCGCGCTTTCCAGAGCAAAAATAAAAAATTTCGAAATTTTTTTTTGGGGCTAACCTCTTTTTAGACCCCTTAGATCAGTTCTAGACACTCGCCATCATAGTGATTTTCTGCATCTCGGTTCGCTTTTCAGGGTGCCATATCATCATACAGTGCTTGTTGTGTCGCGTCATGACATCGTTGGTGATTTAGGCTCGCGTCTCTAGTACGGTCTAGCCTAGGACCAGCACAGTACCGTCGTTGAGCATTCTTTCAACTTTTGCATTGCTGTTTTGATAATTGCTAACCCCCCTTGCTAAAGCCTTCCCAGTGCTCCACAGATATTCTCCATGTGCGGTGTCTCGACTCCTGGTAATCGCTTGGTTCAATCTCTGGACCCACCGATCCTCGCAGTTGCACATCGCCTTTTTCTGCTGTTTGGTAAGAACTTGTAAGCGCTTCGTATATTGCTTGACGGATTACGCGTGACTTCCACCATATTCCTGTAGTATATACCTGTGCTTTTTAAGGACTAACCATGACAGATACTTCGCGGAACCCTGCCACCATGACGAACGAAGAACTACATGCCCACTTCTCCGCTCTTGGTCACCGCTACGAAGACGTGGATACGCCTAGGGGAGTTTGACACCAAGCTCACCAACGCCGTGGACAAGATCGATGGACTCGAGAAATCCTTCAACGCCAAGCTTGACGTTCGTTCAAGGAGCTTTTGAACCGATTGCCCTTCGCACCAAGCACCCACACATGGCGCACGGCGCATTCCGATCACGGGTCGATCTGGTTGATTGCCGCACTTCGGCTTGCCGCTGTACTTAACGCTCCGGACTTCCGCAATGCTGCTGCGACATTGGGGACAGACGACGGGTACTACTACGATCCCGACGACGACGATTTGTTCGACGAGGTTGAACAACCTCCACAGTACCGCTGCCGTCCTCAACATTACTACGGGCAACGCCGCCAAGACGTCATGATGATCATGTTGCAAAGCTTAAATTAAATATTCCATCTTTTGAGGGTAAATATAATCCTGATGCATATCTTACATGGGAGATGGAAGTAGAACAACGTTTTGCATGCTTAAAATATCCTGAGAATATGCGTGTTAGTGCTGCTACATGTGAATTTACTAAATTTGCTTCCCTTTGGTGGTCTGAGTATTGTCGTTTAAATCCTACTAATATTCCTAGTACTTGGACTGCTTTAAAAACTGCTATGCGTGTTCGTTTTGTACCTCCCACTTATCAACGTGATTTACTAAAGAATCTGACACGTTTAGAGCAAGGGAAAAATTCTGTAGAAGAGTATTATCAGGAATTACAAACGGGGATGGTTAGGTGTGGTCTTGTTGAATCTAATGAAAAAATGCTTGCACGTTTCTTTGGTGGATTAAATAAGGACATTCAGCACATATTAGATTATAAGGAATATAATTCTATCACTCGTTTGTTTCATCTTGCTTGCAAAGCTGAACGTGAAGTGCAGGATCGCCAAACACCATGGAGGAGGACTAATAATTCTGCAGGTCGCACATCCACTTGGACATCCCGACAATCAGCACCTCCTCGTGATTCGCCACCATCTACTACCACATCCAAGGCCACCACAAGATTTCCAGCTGCTCCTCCACCATCATCCAATGCTCCTGCTCGTAGTGCATCTTCTATGGCTTCCACGGGTAAGACAAAGGATATACAATGCTGCAAGTGCTGGGGTTTTGGTCATATAGAGAGACAGTGCACAACACAACGTGTGATGATGGTGCGAGAAGATGGTCAATACGATTCAGCGAGTGACTTCGATGAAGATACACTAGCCCTTATTTCTGCTCGAGATGGAGACAATTCTGATGCTGATGAAGAGCCAGAGGTAATGGGAGCTGAAGCTGCTGATCAATACAAGAGCTTAATTACACAACGTGTGTTGAGTGTGCAATTGAGCAAGATCAACGCCACAACATGTTCCAAACACGTGGTGTTGTCAAGGAAAGAGCTATACGGATCATCATTGATGGAGGGAGTTGTAATAACCTGGCCAGTGTTGACATGGTAGAGAAGCTTGCGCTTCCAACAATACAACGCTCACATTCATATTACATCCAATGGTTTGAGAGTTCTCGCAAGATCAAGGTAACAAGAACGGTACGCGTGCATTTTACTATTGGTACATATTCTGATTTTGTTGATTGTGATGTTGTACCTATGCAAGCTTGTTCTTTGTTACTTGGTAGACCATGGCAATTTGATAGAGAATCTGTTCATAATGGCAATACTAATCATTACTCTCTTATGCATGATGGAAAGAAAATTGGTCTAAAACCTATGACTCCCGAACAGATTTTAAAAGATGATCTTGCTAGAGCTAGTAGAGCTAAAACTGAGGAGAAAAATAAAAGTGAGAATCAGATTGTTGCTGCAGATTTTATACCACCAAAGAACAATAAATCTGATTCTACACATGCTACTGAAATTGCTTGAAGAGTCCATGTATGCTTGCAAATAAAATTGATATTCTGAACTAGATGTAAACAATACTCAATGTTATGCAATTGTGCAAAGAGGTTTTGTTTTCATTTGAGGATATGCCTCCTTCTTTGCCACCATTGTTGCTAACCTTTTGCAGAATATGAGGACGTCTTTCCCGAGGCCACCGGACTACCTCCTATTAGAGGAATTGAGCATCAAATTGATCTAATTCCTGGTGCCACGTTGCCCAACTGCGCGCCATATAGAACCAATCCAGAGGAGACAAAGGAGATACAACGCCAAATTCAGGAACTACTCGACAGAGATCATATTCGTGAGTCCCTTAGCCCCTGTGTTGTTCCTATTATTTTGGTACCTAAGAAAGATGGTTCTTCGCGCATGTGTACTGATTGTAGAGCTATCAATAATATTACTATTCGATATTGTCATCCTATTCCATGTTTAGATGACATGCTTGATGAATTGAGTGGCTCTACCATGTTTTCTAAAGTTGATTTGCGTAGTGGTTACCACCAGATTCGTATGAAATTAGGAGATGAATGGAAAACAGCATTTAAAACTAAGTTCGGTTTATATGAGTGGTTAGTAATGCCGTTTGGTTTAACTAATGCACCTAGCACTTTCATGAGATTAATGAACGAAGTTTTACGTGCTTTCATTGGACGTTTTGTGGTCGTCTACTTTGATGATATTCTGATTTATAGCAAATCTTTAGAGGAACATTTGGACCATTTACGTGCTGTTTTCAATGCTTTACGTGATGCACGTTTGTTTGGTAACCTTGAGAAGTGCACCTTTTGCACCAATCGAGTTATGCTTTCTTGGCTATGTTGTTACATCACAGGTATTAAAGTGGATCCACCAAGATTGAAGCTATTGAGAATTGGCGCAGCCAAGACGGTCACACAAGTGAGGAGTTTTCTTGGCCTCGCTGGTTTTTATAGGCGCTTTGTCAAAGACTTTGGATCAATTGCCGCATTGAATGAGCTTACCAAGAAGGATGTGCCCTTTGTTTGGGCGATGCACAACAA
Organism: Avena longiglumis; assembly: GCA_030063025.1. Classification (NCBI taxonomy): domain Eukaryota; kingdom Viridiplantae; phylum Streptophyta; class Magnoliopsida; order Poales; family Poaceae; genus Avena; species Avena longiglumis. The sequence goes on along the minus strand of CP125976.1, from coordinate 339,996,694 downwards.
TGGCCTTCATATTGAAAGATAAGCTAACACATGCTCCCTTACTCCAACTTCCTAATTTTACTAAGACTTTTGAGCTTGAATGTGATGCTAGTGGAATTGGTTTGGGAGGGGTGTTATTACAAGAGGGAAAACCTGTTGCATATTTTAGTGAGAAATTGAGTGGGGCTAGTCTGAACTATTCTACTTATGATAAAGAATTATATGCGTTGGTTCGGACATTAGAAACTTGGCAACATTATCTATGGCCTAAGGAATTTGTTATTCATTCTGATCATGAATCTTTGAAGCATATTCGTAGTCAAGCTAAGTTGAATCGTCGTCATGCAAAGTGGGTTGAATTTATTGAGTCTTTTCCTTATGTTATCAAACACAAAAAGGGTAAATATAATATTATTGCTGATGCTTTGTAGCGCCGTTATGCTTTGTTATCTCAACTTGACTTCAAAATATTTGGATTGGAAACTATTAAGGAACAATATGTGCATGATGCTGAATTTAAAGATGTGTTGCAGAATTGTAGAGATGGTAGAACTTGGAACAAGTTCGTCTTCAATGATGGATTTGTGTTCCGTGCTAACAAACTATGCATTCCGGATAGCTCTGTTCGTCTTTTGTTGTTACAGGAGGCGCATGGAGGAGGATTGATGGGACACTTTGGTGTCAAGAAGACGGAGGATGTTCTTGTTGCACACTTCTTTTGGCCACGTATGCGTCGAGATGTTGAGAGATTTGTGGCACGCTGCACTACTTGTCAAAAAGCTAAGTCTCGCCTTAATCCACATGGTTTATATATGCCTCTTCCTGTTCCTAGTGTTCCTTGGGAGGATATTTCTATGGACTTTGTTTTGGGATTGCCACGAACACAGAAGGGAAGGGATAGTATTTTTGTTGTTGTGGATCGGTTCTCTAAGATGGCACACTTTATTCCTTGTCATAAAACGGATGATGTTGCGCATATTGCTGATTTGTTCTTTCGTGAAATTGTTCGTTTGCATGGTGTGCCAAATACTATTGTCTCGATCGTGATACTAAATTTCTTAGCCACTTTTGGAGATGTTTATGGGCTAAGTTGGGGACTAAATTGCTCTTTAGTACTACATGTCATCCCCAAACCGATGGTCAAACTGAAGTAGTAAATAGAACTTTGTCTACTATGTTACGGCTGTTTTAAAGAAGAATTTAAAATTGTGGGAAGAGTGTTTACCTCATATAGAATTTGCTTATAATCGTTCTTTGCATTCTACCACAAAGATGTGCCCATTTGAGATTGTGTATGGTTTTGTTCCTCGTGCACCTATTGATTTATTGCCTTTACCTTCTTGATTGCAACATAATTTGGATGCTACACAACGCTGAAATGATATTAAACTTGCATAAGACTACTAAAGATAACATTGAACACATGAATGCTAAGTATAAACTTGTCGGGATAAAGGGAGAAAGCATGTTGTGTTTGATGTTGGCGATCTTGTTTGGTTACATTTGCGTAAAGATCGCTTTTCCTGATTTACGCAAGTCTAAGTTAATGCCACGTCTTCTTGGTCCCTTTAAGGTGTTAGAGAAAATCAATGATAATGCATATAAACTTGAGTTGCTGCAGACTTTGGTACAGTTAGTCCTACATTTAACATTGCAGATTTGAAGCCTTACTTTGGTGAGGAAGATTAGATTGCGTCGAGGACGACTTCAATTCAAGAAGGGAGCATGATGTGGACATCCCTACTATTGATACAACCGTTGTACCTCTGAACACACATACAAGGACCCATCACAAGATCTCGTACAAACAACTGAACTATCGTGTACTTTCGTTTCTTGGAACTATTCCTTACATACATGAGAATATGATGCTGCCTAAATGATATGTTTCTTACTCTTAGGAATGATGGACCAAGCATGGATGAGAGGGACAAGCATTGGAGCATGGCCATGCATGGTGATGGCGACAAGCATGTGATGATCCAAGAGAAGGCCACGGATGAAGATTTGAACTTTGAGGCCACCATAATGAAGAAAGAAGGCTTGGACGAAATATTCAAGATCAATACTTTACTTAATTCGTCCATAGCATAAGATGGTGTCATGACACCTTTATTTTGGGCCAGGCCCATGTAATTTTCGCAGATTTTAATTAGCCACTTTTAGAGTCCGTATTTGAGGAAAAGGACTTTAGGTTGGATTCGCCACCACTTCCATGGCTGGCCGAAACCCCACCTTTTCGCCCTTAAATACGCCCCATAGCCGAACCTTTAGACTCGGATTTTGTTTAGACATTAAGTTAGCCATAGTCGCAACTTCGCCAAGGCTCGAACGTCGCAAAGGCCTCTTGTACTTCGCACCTATTCAGGATCCCACCTCTTTCAATAAAGCTTTCCTCTTAATCCGCAATATCTTGATTGCAATATTGGTTCTTACTTGTTCTCGATTTCAGGTAGGAATTAAGACCCTCGCTGGTCAGGCTGATCGTGTTCACGCAGGATCGGTAACCTCCAGGAGATTGGCCTAGCGATTGCATTGGCGCTCGTGCTCGCACGTGTAGTCGGATCGTCAAGCCCGAACTCCACCAAATCGATTATCGCCATCTCATCGAAAGATCGGACACCTTTGCCCTATCACTTTTGCACCAATCGAGTTGCGTTTCTAGGCTATGTTGTTACATCACAGGGTATTGAAGTGGATCCAGCCAAGATTGAAGCTATTGAGAATTAGCCGCAGCCCAAACACAAGTGAGGAGTTTTCTTGGCCTCGCTGGTTTTTATAGGCGCTTTGTCAAAGACTTTGGATCAATTGCCGCGCCGCTAAATGAGCTTACCAAGAAGGATGTGCCCTTTGTTTGGGGCGATGCACAACAACAGGCCTTTGTCATATTGAAAGATAAGCTAACACATGCTCCCTTACTCCAACTTCCTGATTTTACTAAGGCTTTTGAGCTTGAATGTGATGCTAGTGGAATTGGTTTGGGAGGGCTGTTATTACAAGAGGGAAAACCTATTGCATATTTTAGTGAAAAATTGAGTGGGGCTAGTCTAAACTATTCTACTTATGATAAAGAATTATATGTGTTGGTTCGGACATTAGAAACTTGGCAACATTATCTATGGCCTAAGGAATTTGTTATTCATTCTGATCATGAATCTTTGATGCATATTCGTAGTCAATCTAAGTTGAATCGTCGTCATGCAAAGTGGGTTGAATTTATTGAGTCTTTTCCTTATGTTATCAAACACAAAAAGGGTAAAGATAATATTATTGCTGATGCTTTGTTGTGCCGTTATACTTTGTTATCTCAACTTGACTTCAAAATATTTGGATTAGAAACTATTAAGGAACAATATGTGCATGATGCTGAATTTAAAGATGTGTTGCAGAATTGTAGAGATGGTAGAACTTGGAACAAGTTCGTCTTCAATGATGGATTTGTGTTCCGTGCTAACAAACTATGCATTCCAGATAGTTACATAGGTCTTTTTGTTGTTATAGGAGGCGCATGGAGGAGGATTGATGGGACACTTTGGTGTCAAGAAGACGGAAGATGTTCTTACTGCACACTTCTTTTGGCCACGTATGTGTCGAGATGTTGAGAGATTTGTGGCACGCTGCACTACTTGTCAAAAAGCTAAGTCTCGCCTTAATCCACATGGTTTATATATGCCTCTTCCTGTTCCTCGTGTTCCTTGGGAGGATATTTCTATGGACTTTGTTTTGGGATTGCCACGAACACAGAAGGGGATGGATAGTATTTTTGTTGTTGTGGATCGGTTTTCTAAGATGGCACACTTTATTCCTTGTCATAAAACGGATGATGCTGCGCATATTGCTGATTTGTTCTTTCGTGAAATTATTCGTTTGCATGGTGTGCCAAATACTATTGTCTCTGATCGTGATACTAAATTTCTTAGCCACTTTTGGAGATGTTTATGGGCTAAGTTGGGGACTAAATTGCTCTTTAGTACTACATGTCATCCCCAAACTGATGGTCAAACTGAAGTAGTAAATAGAACTTTGTCTACTATGTTGCGGGCTGTTTTAAAGAAGAACTTAAAATTGTGGGAAGAGTGTTTACCTCATATAGAATTTGCTTATAATCGTTCGCTGCATTCTACCACAAAGATGTGCCCATTTGAGATTGTGTATGGTTTTGTTCCTCGTGCACCTATTGATTTATTGCCTTTACCTTCTTGATTGCAACATAATTTGGATGCTACACAACGCTTTGAAATGATATTAAACTTGCATAAGACTACTAGAGATAAAATTGAACACATGAATGCTAAGTATAAACTTCTTTGGGGATAAAGGGAGAAAGCATGTTGTGTTTGATGTTGGCGATCTTGTTTGGTTACATTTTCGTAAAGATCGTTTTCCGATTTACGCAAGTATAAGTTAATGCCACGTCTTTGGTCCCTTTAAGGTGTTAGAGAAAATAAATGATAATGCATATAAACTTGAGTTGCTCGCAGACTTTGGTGCAGTTAGTCCCACGTTTAACATTGCATTTGAAATCTTACTTTGGTGAGGAAGATGAGATTGCGTCGAGGCGACTTCAATTCAAGAAGGGAGCATGATGTGGACATCCCTTCTATTGATACAACCGTTGTACCTACACCAACACACATACAAGGACCCATCACAAGATCTCGTGCAAACAACTTAACTATCGTGTACTGCTTTCTTGGAACTATTCCTCACATACATGAGAATATGATGCTGCCTAAGTCGATGTATTTCTTACTCTTAGGAATGATGGACCAAGCATGGATGAGAGGGACAAGCATTGGAGCATGGCCATGCATGGAGATGGCAACAAGCATGTGATGATCCAAGAGAAGGCCACGGATGAAGATTTGAACTTTGAGGCCACCATAATGAAGAAAGAAGGATTGGACGAAATATTCAAGATCAATACTTACGAATTCGTCCATAGCTTAATATGGTGCCATGACACCTTTTATTTTGGGCCAGGCCCATGTAATTTTCGCAGGATTTTAATTAGCCACTTTTAGAGTCCGTATTTGAGGAAAAGGACTTTTAGGTTGGATTCGCCACTTCCATGGCTGGCGAAACCCACCTTTTCGCCATAAATACTCCCCATAGCCGAACCCCTAGACTCGGATTTTGTTTAGACATTAAGTTAGCCATCATAGCAACTTCGCCAAGGCTCGGCGTCGCAGAGGCCTCTTGTACCAGCCTATTCAGGATCCCACCTCTTCAATAAAGCTTTCCTCTTAATCCGCAATATCTTGATTGCAATATTGGTTCTTACTTGTTCTCGATTTCAGGTAGGAATTAAGACCCTCGCTGGTCAGGCTGATCATGTTCACGCAGGATCGGTAACCTCCAGGAGATTGGCCTAGCGATTGCATTGGCGCTCGTGCTCGCACGTGTAGTCGGATCGTCAAGACCGAACTCCACCAAATCGATTATCGCCATCTCATCGAAAGATCGGACACCTTTGCCCTATCAGGTAGAATGTAGTGGAAGCGAACACACACCTCGCGAAGAACACGATGAACACACGCAAAACTCACGCGATACAAGGCCGATTGCTCCCGAATGGCGGCCACCAGTCTGATAGAATCCTTGCAAGGAAAGATCGGTCAACGTGCTCCCTCAAATCCACATCGGAGAGGGAAGAACACCTTGGGGAGGGTCTTGACAACTTGGAGACGAGACAATGAACTCCAAGGCCTTGTTCAATGATGCATGCATGATGCAAAGTCCAATCGAGGTTGGTGACGATAGTCGGTCCCCTGGTAAGGGGATGAGGCAAAACTAGAGATTCCACACAAGGGGGTTGTCTTTAGTCTATCATCTATGCCTAAGGGATACATGAGGGGTGGGGGCTCTATTTATAGGCCAACCACATAAAAAGGGTAGTTTGGGGATAAACTAGGCGAATAGGTAAGTAAGGGGGATACATGGGCTGTGGCCCAACTAGTGCGCGCAGGCAGTGCCATGAGCGGTAGTACCGGACTTGGGACCGGTAGTACCCCAGAGTCCGTAGTGCCGCCCGGGACGAGTAGTACCGCCATGCAGTCTGGGGCTTCTGGCATCGTCTTGGGGGAGCGGTAGTCGGGGCGGTAGTACTGGCGGTAGTACCTCGCCACGGATCGAGAGTACCCGGAGACAGAGAGCATTGGTGATCTGCTTTCCGCCTCCTCTTCCAAGCCTCCGTCTTGTCGGGCTTGATGCTCAAGACTTCCTCCTTGCCTCCGCATTTGTCAATGTGAACCTATCATGCATATGTGACGGAGTATGAAGTAGCATACCATTCACTAGGGTAGGAAGGGGCTGCATAGAGGAATGGATTCACCTTTGGAGTCCATGATGACTTGGCGTAAGTTGGAGACCAAGATGTGGTAACCGTAGGTCGGGCTACATCGACTCCCCTTCAAAAATAAGCCCTCGACTCTACATGCTCATCACAAAGTAGAAGGGGTCGAGAGGCGTTCTTGATCCCGGGTTCACCATATAGTCGCCTCGAAGATTGACTTGACAACACTTCAATGTTCCTTCACCTTCCTTGAAGCCTACAAAGCTCACAACAAAATCAAAGCAACACTCAAAGCGTAGCCAATTCATGAAGATTATTGCATGAGTCCTCAAGTAGAAGGAAGTCACCTTATCGTGTAGAGATAGCTCGATGAAGGGTAGCCATAGGTAACTTTCTTCGGTTCTTCTTGTCAACATATAGTCCATAGTGGTTGACGTATATGCATTTGTACCTTCATACAACAAATACCAAGCAACATATGTTTGTGTGTGATAGAGGAGCATGTCATTTGTGGCATGTCCATTCTTGTTCACAACACGATTAGCACAACTCAAGTATAGCAAACAGAATGCATATGCATGGTCAATGTGCATGGAAATCGTTTGAACATCATCCAAATGTGGAAACTCAAAAACTCCATATAACATAGTAGTGGGGCACTCAAAGCAATCGAATAGCAATTTGATCAACATATTTGATGCAAAGTTAGGAGAATTTGGCAAAAACACAAAAGGATGAATATCCAAAGCAACATCATTATGTGTGCAAACCAACCATTGGAAAGAGAAATTGTTCGACATGTTGGATGTCACACACAAATCATCGATAGCAAATATCATGGGAATATGAGGATCCCAAGCGGAAGCCAAAGTAACGTGTTTGCAAACAAACCAAATGAAAGAGCAAGTGGTCCTTATGTTTGTTGCAACAACAAGACGATATTCTTGGAAGCTCTCATGACAATTCATGCTCTTAATGGAATTGTGGTTGCACCCAAAACATCGGAAAGAGAAAATGTTAAACATTTTTGTTGCAACACACAAAGCATCATTATCTAAAAGCGAAGAAGCATGAATGTCACAAGGTGAGATAATACCATTAACATGCTTGCAATCAAACCATAGGAAAGAGTAATTTGCCAACATGAAAGATGCAAAGCATGCAAAAGGTATCAGAGCTGGGTTCGATCTTGAACTCACTTGTGGGATGCTCTCAAGAGCTCTTTTTGTCAACTCGTGCTCAACCGAGGTTGACATTCTCGTGCGGGCACCTACACACATCATATGTAAAAGGAAGAATGTGTGTGCATGGTAGAGATACACATCATCCATCATGACGTATCTCTTCTTTTGCACATCACCATTAATGTCATTCAAGTATGAAATAGATGCATGGTGAGTATGCAAGTGGGGAACATGCTTATCATGTCCATCATCAAAATCTCCAAAAATTGGGAAAGTTATGGGGGCCATCTCATTATAACGCATAAGATCAATATTGTTGCAAGCAAAATAAGTGAAATAGCAAGCATTCATCTTATCGCAAGCAACGAGAGAAATTGAAAGACTAGCATGACAAGGCAAGTCCGAAGCAATTGGAGGATACACACAAGATGCATAGCATGGCATGTTTATGGCAATGATATCGCAATCAAACAATTCCACATGATCAATATTATGCAAAGGCAAATCATCACATGGGAAAGTGGATGAATCATATGTAATGTCACAAGTATCATCCATAGCATGCATTTCCTCACAATTCATCATGTACACTAGTGGGATCATGGCATCATCAACACCCTTATTGTTACCTTGTTCATACCTCTCATATGAAGTGGGTGTTGTGGTAGTAGTGGCCTCCTTGTGGATGACTTCTTCTTCTTGATGTGGCCATGGCGTAGCATCCTCTTCGTGCACCATGTACATCTTCTCCAATTGAGGCATCATTGCTTCATGGCTTGGCGCGTCTTCCTCCATGGAACCTAGCACAACACAAGAGAACACTCTAGAGCTAGAGGGTAAGTTGTTAGAAATTGCAATGGTCTCACTTGACCTATCAACTACCACTCTCAACTCACTAGGAGTATCGCTCATGCTCTCCAAGTGGAAGCACTCAATCTCACATAAGGTGGAGTCACTCATCGCACTCTTGTTCTCACTCAAGTGGGATAAGTGGCTCTCATACTCACATGGGATTGGTACCACATCATCACTCAAGCATATGGGGATAGGCTCGGTTTCCTTAACTCCATGCGCCTCCTTTGGTGAAGGGAAAATCCCATGCTCACCATTCTTGACCTTGTCGCCTTCAAGGTTGGATATCGTAAGATGGGCATCATTGCTCGCCTCCATGGTCGAAGGGAAAATCCCATGCTCGACCGTCTTGTGGCCATCTTGTAGTAGTGGTGGAGGTAGGCTCATGCTATCCAACTTGGCGAAGTAGACGTCTACATTTTCCTCGTTCGCGAGGTCGTGGAAGTCAAGCGTAGGCGTTGAAGCTTGATGGCGTGGACGAAGGCTTGCTCTTGGTGCCATTTTGGTGGTGGCACTAGTAGTAGAAGGTGCCCGATGAAGGTGTCGACGGAGGTCATTGGCGTGCCTTGCCGATGGTTGATGTAGGTGGCGCACTTGGTCGTCCACATGACACTCGCGACGATGATCACTTGCGTTGGCACTCTTCTTGTGCTTGTGGTGCCTTCTTGAGCTTGCTTGAGCATTATGGTTGGTGCTCATCACGAATTCTTCATCTTGGTGGCGAAGATGCCTTTGACGATGTCTTGTATCCTCTTTATGGTGTTTACACTTGGAAGATCGTATCGTACAAGTGGCCACACTTGAGAGCAATAAACCAAGCAAAGTGAAGTTCACGCGGAACACCAAAACCAACTACTAACCAAAAAACACACACACAAGGCCTATGGTGGATAGGTATGGAAAGTGGCATGTCAAGAACCAATCCGAAATCAAGATGTTGTAATGGCAAGTAAAGAACCACAATGATCACAAAGCAAACAAGTTAATCCACAAGATAGGAAATATGTACAAGGAAACACACACGGTGGGATAAATAGGACTTGTGCGACAGAGAAAGTGAGCTAAGAACCAAATTATTACCTAGCGAAGACTATAAGCTCGTGTCACACAAGTACAAGGAGAGACGCTAGTTCGATTGCACAAAATTGGTGGGCTACAAGATATGCACAATAAGTACCACCTATATGATGTTCATCGAGCTTGGGCTTCCTATTCTATGAGGCACATGTATATTTCTTTTTTCTTTCCTTTTTTTCTTTTTGTATCAATCTTTTATTTTCTTTTTCTTTTCACTTGCCTCTTCCTTGTGCGAACAACTATACAAGATAACTATATGAGATAGCGCTCACAACGTTTGCTCGGAATTCTACAAGGTATCAAATGTGCATTGCCCAAGCAATCATAAGAGGAACTAGTCACAGTAGGTGTTTGTTGCTGGCAAAGATAGTGGGGTTCACAAAGGAATGCAATGGGGAGAAGTCGCGGAATGTTTATACCTTTCGTCGACAATCTTCACCCTTTATTGTTGGATTCCACCTTGCTCAAGGAATTTTGATGGAGTAGGTAGCATGAACAACGTGGATGATGATGTAGAGCTCCTTCTCCTCTTCGAAACGAGCTAAAGAACACCAAAATCCGAGTTCGAATGCAAAATTTATGCTCAAAACGGTGATGATGCAGCCCGTCCTACGACCGCTACTACATCTACTCCCACAAGCTCCCCAAGTGGATCCATGACTCGCGCCCGAACCAAACTCCTTCAAGCTAAGGTGAACTCACTCCTCTCCTTGTGTGACTTCGATACACCTTTGGATGGCCTGCTACTTCATACCCATACCTTGTGCATCATCAGGTACGAAGAGAAGAACCCACAGGACGAAGGAGCACCAGCCGAAGAGACCAAACGCTCTCTGTCGCCAGTACCACCGGACTGACGATCGGTATATCTGGGCTAAGCACTAGCCCAATGCTACCGCCAACAATAGAAGGCCCTGAGCGCCCAAGTGCTCTCACATGGCGGTACTACCGCCCGGATCCGTACTACCGGCCCCAGATTACCGCCCTACCGCCACCAATGAAGGCCCTAGCGCAAGTCTCAGACGACAAGCGGTACTACCGGCACAGGCGATTACAAGCATGACCGTACTACCGGTCGAGCTGGACCGTACTACCGGACTGAAAGGCCTGACGTGTTAATTCGCCCAGCCTTGTAACCTCTATATTTCGCTATTTGTTCCCAAACTACCTGCTTTTTGTGGTTGGTCTATATATAGCCCCCACCTCTATTGTAAACCCTAGACTTGGATAATAATAGATATTAAGGAAACCCTTTGAGGACTTATATCTATTGGTCTCATGCTCCTACCAAGGAGCACCGGATTATCCACCCCTCTTGGATCTTGCCTAGTGCGTTCAAGTTGTACAAGGCCTTGGGTTCTCGGTTTCGCCCCAAGACGCCAAGATCTCACCAAGCACCTCATCCCCGTTGTTGGCGTGGAGAGCGAGCCGCCAACACCGATCCTAGGGATTATGTTGGACCGGTTGCCACCGGCGTGAGGAGTAGGCGTGTATCGTGTTTTGGTGTGAGTGTGTTTGTGGTTTTCATCGCCTTCCCCGATTTCATCCCCGACCACCTCTTTCCCCCTCGTTTCTCATGGAATTCGTGAAAGATCGGGCCAACCCCAGGGTTACCCCCCAACATATTGGTATCAAGAGCACGGTTGATCACGAATTTCCCCCCAATTTTTCTTTTATCCGCCTTAAAATCGAAAATCCCACCAAAAAAGAGCCCCAATTTGCCTTCGGTTCGATCTCTGGATTTGGTGAGTTTTTCGTGGTTTTGGTCCATAGATATGTTGCTTGGGGAGTCGATCTATATCCCCTTTGGTTCCTAGCCAGCCTTTCGGTCAGATTTCCCACGGATTTGAGGTTTGTGTCAAGTGGATCTCGTTTTCGTTCGTGTTCTGTCACCAGCGGTACTACCGCCCGTAACAAGCGGTACTACCGCCGTCAAGTCTACCGCTTTGTACCAGCGGTACTACCTTGATATGAAGGTTTTCCTTCTTCTTGACACCTCATTTTAAACTAGCGACTTTCCCCTTTAGCTTGTTCGTGTCTCGCGTGTTTGTCGCCATCTTAACACAAGCTTCCGATCAACGTCACCCGCTCCTCGACACCGCGACACTCGAACATCATCCACCACCAACGGTTGCAAGCCATCAACAATACCAAAGGTATAACTTGCACCACCTTGACAGCCCCCATATCTTCCTTTGTGTGTATCTATCCTATGAGAGCAACTCATTTTGTGTTTGTCTAAGCATTGTGCACTTGCCTTTGGAAAGTGAGAGTGTGAGGCCAAATACAAAAGCTAACATAGTAGCATAGCAAGGGAGAAAAAGGAAAAAGAATAAAAAAAAAGAACAAAATAAAAAGAGAAAAAGATACATAGTCTCCCAATACAAAGAGAATACCAAGCTTGTAAGCCAAGAAAGAGAGAACAAAAAAAAGAGCGCACCGAGGCAAGTGCACAAATCTATTGCTTATCCTCTTTTGGCAAATGAGTTGTGGTCTCTCCTTGAGTTGGCACGACAACCGAGCATAGTCTTCGTTAGGACCTTTTGTGCTCATTTTCATAGTCGTGCTAACCCCGTTTATCTCCACGTGTGTGTTTTCCGTGTTTTTTGTAGATCGTATCCTTTTGCTTTTGATCTTTGGTTCTTTACCACCTAGGACAATAACCTTTTGCTTGGATCGTTTCGTTTGGTTTTCCACAATCCTAACCTTCCACCAAAAGCCTTTTGAGAGTTGTAGCATATTTGTGTGTGAGTTTCTTGCCATTTCACTTTGCACGCTTTTCGCTCTTTTGTGTGGCAATTGGTTTGATATAATCTCCAAGGTGAGGTAAAAGGCTAACTCTACGCGCCCTTTCTATCCATATACAACCCTTGTGGCTTTGCATCATGGACAGGCATGGAGAGCCATCCCAACCACCACCACCTCCGGAGGATGACACACAATTCATGACAAGATGGGACCATTGGAAGGTCCGAGGAGAATTCAACTATCGTTGTGAAGCTCTCGAGCGGCGCCAAGATGAACAATTTAGCGAGGCCCGTGTGGAATTCAAGAACATCGACAACCGCTTCGAAGAAGTCCGTGGCCAAATGCATGCCATGCAACACAACCTCGGTCATCAAAATGAAGCTCTTGGTCGTGCACTCGCCTCAACGGATGAGAAGCTTCAACGCATCATTGATGGACTCGCAAGGCCACGCTCGCGCGAATCAAGCTCATCTCGGCACTCCTCAAGTGAATCAAGTGCTCCTCGCCGTCACGCTTCAAGGCACCGGGATGGACCCGTTCTTCGATCCATGAGCTCTTCGCAAGCGGTACCATCTCCGCGTCACGCCGCAACGTCAAGCTATGATGGTGACCTCTCCGCAAGACCCCCAAGGCGCGAAGCGAACCGGCCACAACCAAGGGCACTTCTGATTCAACAAGAGCAACCTCGCATGGACCACCAAGTCCATCGACGTCGACATGTCCTTTCAACAACAAGTGACGCTTCCGAAGAGGACGAACAAGATCACCGTCGACGTGAAGCACGCGAAGATCCTCCAAGGCGTCATCATCGACATGAGCGTCCACGTCGGCAACATGATGGTCATGACGAGCCTTCTCTACACCAAGAAGAAGAAGAGCAACCCATTGAGCATGCGGCTCAACGTCCTCCTCGCCACAGGGCGCAAGACAACGCTCCTCGGCATCAACCACGACAAGAACAAGAGCAAGCTCCCCAAGCTCGTTGTGAGGACCATCAACCTCCTCCGCGTCCTCAACCGCGTCAACAAAACGAGCAAGCTCCCCAAGCTCGTCATCAACAACAAGTTCCACCACCAAACGCGGCACCTCAACAACCGCAAGGGCAACGCCACAATCATCAAGAACGACATGAGAGCTCGGATGATGATGATGACCGCCCAAATCATGGCAACCGACGCAACCGGAACCGCAATGGAGAAGAAACTTTCGGCAAGCTCAAGTTCACCATGCCAAAGTTCACCGGTTCCAATGAGCCCGAAAATATCTCTCTTGGGAACTCAAGGTCGACAAGATCTTCCGCATGCACAACTATAGCAATCAGAAGATGATGGCCATGGCATCCCTCGAATTTGATGAGTATGCCAACCTTTGGTGGGAACAAGTCCAACTCGCTCGCGAAGCAAAAGAAGAGCCTCCAATCGCAACTTGGCAAGATATGAAGGCTCATATGAGATCCCGCTTTGTTCCTTCGCACTACACGCGTGACCTCTTCAACAAGCTTCAAACGCTTAGTCAAGAGATAAAGACCGTGGAAGAGTACTTCAAGCAAATGGAGCTCAACATGATCCGTGCCAACATCGAAGAGCGAGATGAACAAACAATGGCACGCTTCCTCAATGGCTTGAACCATCCCATCAAGCGCATCACCGAGTTCCAAAAGTACAACAACATGGTTGAGCTTGTGCATATCGCATCCAAGGCGGCGCCAAGTGCAAGAGGACATCAAGTACAACAAGCCAAAGACGTACTTCACCTACAAGCAAGCACCAACCACTACTCCAACAACACCAAGTGGAAGCTCCTCAAGTACAACCAAGCTTCCCTTCAAGCCAACTATTCCCCAAGGAAAACAACCCCCAAGTGGCAAACACACAAGGGATGATCAACCATTCAATGGTGAATGCTACAAGTGTGGAGGCAAAGGGCACAAGTCGAATGCATGTGGAAACAAGAAAGTTTTGTTCATCCATGACAACGGCGATGAAGAATACTTGAGTGAAGACGAGTTTGATGCAAGGGTCAAGGAAGCCATGGCAAGGCAACATTTGGAAGAGGACCAAGAACTTCTTGTGTGTGAGCATGACGCAAGTCCATCGCTTGTGGTCACAAGGGTCTTGACTACCCAAGCCAATGAAAATGAAGACCAACGCTCGAACATCTTCAAAACTCGTGCCGGCATCAATGGAAAGTCCATCAAAGTTGTCATCGATGGAGGGAGTTGCCACAACCTCGCAAGCACGGAATTTTGTGAGAAACTCAACCTCACCCTTCATCCACATAGACACCCCTACCATATCCAATGGCTAAGTGACCAAGGATCCGTCAAGATCAAGCACACCGTCTCGGTGACGTTCTCCATTGGGCACTACAAGGACACGGTGGAATGTGACGTGGTTCCAATGACGGTTTGTCACATGTTGCTCGGAAGGCCGTGGAAATATGACAAGCGTGCTTTGCATAATGGTCACTCAAACACTTACATTTTCAAATGGCTTGATAAAACTTGTGTGTTGCAACCAATGACTCCTAGCCAACTAATTGCGGACAATGCAAAGGCTTTAGCGAGGGCGCAATACGCAAAAACACCTTGTGAGAAGAGTGGTGAGGGAGAGAACCACACCATAGTGAGCGAGAGCTACAAGCCAAACTCGAGTGGAAAATCTAAGAGTGTTCTTCTTGCCACCAAAAGTGAGATGAGAGAAGTGCGGAACAACCCATCCATCTTGCACTATGTCCTTGTATGCAAGGGACTAGCGCAAGGAACTAACGACTTGACAAATGTTCCTCCTTCTTTGATGGCTATTTTGCAGGAATTCCAAGATGTTTTTCCCGAAGAGCTTCCTCATGGCCTTCCTCCTCTTCGTGGAATAGAGCACCGCATCGACCTCATACCCGGCGCACCACTTCCAAACCGCGCCGCGTATCGCACCAACCCGGAAGAGACGAAGGAGATCGAACGTCAAATCAACCAACTCGTCTCCAAAGGTTTGATCCAAGTAAGCACTAGCCCAAGCGCGGTCCCCGTGATCCTCGTACCAAAAACGGATGATACGTTGCGGTTATGCATGGACTGCCGTCCAATCAATGCTATCACCGTGCGTTATCGACATCCTATACCGCGCCTTGATGACATGCTTGATGAGTTATGTGGAGCCACTATATTTTCGAAAATTGATCTTCGTAGTGGCTACCATCAAATTCGCATGGCTGAAGGTGATGAGTGGAAAACCGCATTCAAGACCAAGCTTGGTCTCTATGAATGGTTGGTTATGCCTTTTGGATTATCCAATGCCCCATCTACCTTCATGCGCCTCATGAACCATATTTTGCGATCTCTTATAGGAAAGAGTGTAGTTGTTTACTTTGATGACATTCTTGTCTATAGCAAGTCACTAGAAGAGCATGTTACTCATGTTAAGGAGGTCCTTCAAATCCTTCGTCATGAAAAGCTTTATGCTAATCTCCCAAAGTGCACTTTTGCAAGAGACAAGCTGATTTTCCTTAGTTTTGTTGTGTCTTCTAATGGCATAGAAGTGGATGTCTCAAAAGTCAAGGACATACGAGATTGGCCCATTCCAATAAATGTTAGTGAACTTCGTAGTTTTCATGGGTTGGCTGGCTTTTACCGTCGCTTTGTGAAATATTTTTCTACCATTGCTTGCCCCCTGAACGAATTGACCAAGAAAAATGTCACGTTCGTTTGGGGAAAAGCACAACAAAAGGCTTTTGATGAGCTCAAAAAGAGGCTCACAGAAGCACCACTCCTTGCATTGCCGGATTTCACAAAAACCTTTGAGATTGAATGTGACGCTAGTGGTATTGGCATTGGTGGCGTCCTTATGCAAAAAGGACGTCCTATTGCTTACCATAGTGAGAAACTTGACGGCGCACGCCTCAATTATCCCATTTATGACAAGGAACTTTTTGCCTTGGTTCGAGTTCTTCAAGTGTGGCAACACTATCTTTGGCCCAAAGAATTTATCATCCATTCCGACCATGAGTCGTTGAAGTATCTCAAGGGCCAAGACAACTTGAGTAAAAGGTATGCAAAATGGGTTGAGTTTATGGAGTCTTTTCCTTACATTGTCAAATACAAGAAGGGCAAAGAAAATGTGGTAGCGGATGCCTTGTCTCGCAAAAACACAAGCCTTCTTACACGACTCGAAGTCAATGTCTTGGGTCTTGATGACATCAAATCTTTGTACGCGTCCGACCCTTTCTTTGGACCAATATTTGCACAATGTTCTTTCGACAAAGGGATTGATGATTTCTATTTGCACAAGGGTTTTATTTTCAAACAAAACAAGCTTTGCATTCCGAAATCGTCTCTCCAACTTTTGCTTCTTCAAGAGTCCCATGGTGGAGGCCTTATGGGCCACTTTGGCCGTGAAAAGACATATGACATGCTCTCCACTCACTAATTTTGGCCAAAGATGAAGCGCGACGTGGAGCGCCACATCCAACGATGCACTACATGTATCCAAGCTAAGTCTAAGTCCAACCCCTTTGGTCTTTATATGCCATTGCCTATTCCTCATGCACCTTGGTCGGACATTATCATGGACTTTGTGTTAGGCTTGCCTAGATCTAAACATGGTCATGATTCCATATTTGTCGTAGTGGATCGCTTTTCCAAAATGGCACATTTCATTCCGTGCCATAAGACCAATGATGCTTCACATGTAGCAAATTTGTTTTTCAGGGAAATAATTCGGCTACATGGTGTGCCAAGAACAATCGTCTCCGACCGCGACGTAAAATTCATGAGCTACTTCTGGAAGACCCTCATGGCCAAGCTCGGCATCAAGCTCCTCTTCTCGTCCGCCTCGCATCCTCAAACCGATGGACAAACCGAGGTCGTCAATCGAAGTCTTCGCACACTCCTCCGGGTGTTGATAAAGAAGAACTTTAAAAACTGGGAGGAATGCATTCCACACGCCGAAGTTCGCTTCGTAGCAAGCACTCCACCACCATGAGGAGCCGTTCATGATCGTCTGGCCGAGCCTCTCACCGCTCGATATCCTTCCACTCCCACTTCATGAACGTGCCAACATGGGCGTTGTCAAGCGCCAAAACAATGAAGAAACTCCATGATGACACACGAGCTACTATCGAGCAACAAGTCCTTCGCCAAGCATCAAGGCTAAACAAGAACAAGAAAGAGATAATCTTCGAAGAGGGCGACCTTGTGTGGATACACTTGAGTAAAGACCGCTTCCCCAAGGAACGCGACTCCAAGCTAAAGCCTAGAGGTGATGGACCATTCAAAGTGCTCAAGAGAATCAACAACAACGCTTATGTCATCGATATCCCAACATCCAAGTATCTTGTGAGCTCGACATTCAATGTCAAGGACCTCTCACCCTACCATGGAGACGAGGAAGTTGAGACGGTTGAAGAGTCGAAGACGACTCTTTCCAAAGGGGGGGAGCTGATGCAGCCCGCCCTACGACCGCTACTACATCTACTCCCACAAGCACCCCAAGTGGACCCATGACTCGCGCCCGAACCAAACTCCTTCAAGCTAAGGGGAACTCGCTCCTCTCCTTGTGTGACTTCGATACACCTTTGGATGGCCTGCTACTTCATACCCATACCTTGTGCATCATCAGGTACGAAGAGAAGAACCCACAGGACGGAGGAGCACCAGCCGAAGAGACCAAACGCTCTCTGTCGCCAGCGGTACTACCGGACTGACGGTACATCACCATTACCGCCTAATGCTACCGCCAACAATGAAGGCCGAGCGGCCCAAATTCTCTCATCTGGCGGTACTAGCCCGGATCCGGTACTACCGGGCCCCGGGACTACCGCCCCCTGCTACCGCCACCAACAGAAGGCCCCAGCGCAAGTCCCAGGATGACAAGCGGTACTACCAGCCTGGAAGCGGTACTACTGCATGACCGGTACTACCGGTCGAGCTACAGTACTACTGACACGGAAAGGCTGAACGTGTTAATTTGGCCCAGCCTTGTAACCCCTCTATATTTCGCTATTTGTTCCCAAACTACCCTGTTTTGTGGTTGGTCTATATAGCCCCCACCTCTATTGTAAACCCTAGACTTGGATAATAATAGATATTAAGGAAACCCTTTGAGGACTTATATCTATTGGTCTCATGCTCCTACCAAGGAGCACCGATTATCCACCCCTCTTGGATCTTGCCTAGTGCGTTCAAGTTGTACAAGGCCTTGGGTTCTCGGTTTCGCCCCAAGACGCCAAGATCTCACCAAGCACCTCATCCCCGTTGTTGGCGTGGAAGCGAGTCACCAACACCGATCCTAGGGATTATGTTGGACCGGTTGCCACCGGCGTGAGGAGTAGGCGTGTATCGTGTTTTGGTGTGAGTGTGTTCGTGGTTTTCATCGCCTTCCCCGATTTCATCCCCGACCACCTCTTTCCCCCTCGTTTCTCGTGGAATTCGTGAAAGATCGGGCCAACCCCAGGGTTACCCCCCAACAGGTGAGAGGCTGAAATCTGGGAACCTGCTGTTTTCTTTCTATACTGGGCGGTAGTACCGGATTTTGGGCCCGGTAGTACAGGAAAAGGGCGGTAGTACCGGATTTTAAGCCCGGTAGTACCGCTGGGTCCAGAAACTCCCAGTTTTGACACGGTTTCACGATTTTGGGGTGATTTGGGCGGAAAATCTTCAAGAAAAGCACCAAATCGAAGCGGGAAATCAAGGAATTAGGCCATGGGACGCCGGGGAAGGTAGATCAACTAGTTTAGCAAGTAATCCACGGACCAAAACCTACCAAAACTCACTCAAATCACAGATCGATCCAAAACACGAATTGGGGCTGTTTTTGGTGCAATTTTCAAATTTATGGGGAAAAGACCAAATCGAAGAGAAATCCGTGGCAACCAAAAGCTGCTGATACCAGATGATGGAGGGGTTAACCTCTTGGGTGCTCGATCTTCACGGATCTCGTGGTCAAATCGATGGGAAAGCGAGGGGAAAGGTAGAAGGTAGTGGAAGCGAACACACACCTCGCGAAGAACACGATGAACACACGCAAAACTCACACGATACAAGGCCGATTGCTCCCGAACGGCGGCCACCGGTCCGATAGAATCCTCGCAAGGAAAGATCGGTCAACGTGCTCCCTCAAATCCACATCGGAGAGGGAAGAACACCTTGGGGAGGGTCTTGACAACTTGGATACGAGACAATGAATTCCAAGGACTTGTTCAACAATGGATGCGTGATGCAAAGTCCAATCGAGGTTGGTGACGATAGTCGGTCCCCTTGTAAGGGGATGAGGCAAAACTAGAGATTCCACACAATGGGGTTGTCTTTAGTATATCATCTATGCCTAAGGGATACATGAGGGGTGGGGGCTCTATTTATAGGCCGACCACATAAACAAGGGTAGTTTGGGGATAAACTAGGCGAATAGGTAAGTAAGGGGGATACATGGGCTGTGGCCCAACTAGTGCGCGCAGGCAGTGTGATAGGGCAAAGGTGTCCGATCTTTCGATGAGATGGCGATAATCGATTTGGTGGAGTTCGGGCTTGACGATCCGACTACACGTGCGAGCACGAGCGCCAATGCAATCGCTAGGCCAATCTCCTGGAGGTTACCGATCCTGCGTGAACACGATCAGCCTGACCAGCGAGGGTCTTAGTTCCTACCTAAAATCGAGAACAAGTAAGAACCAATATTGCAATCAAGATATTGCGGATTAAGAGGAAAGCTTTATTGAAGAGGTGGGATCCTGAATAGGTGCGAAGTACAAGAGGCCTCTGCGACGCTCGAGCCATGTCGAAGTTGCTATGATGGCTAACTTAATGTCTAAACAAAATCCGAGTCTAGGGGGTCGGCTATGGGGAGTATTTAAGGGCGAAAAGGTGGGGTTTCGGCCAGCCATGGAAGGGGTGGCCGAATCCAACCCTAAAAGTCCTTTTCCCCTCAAATTCGGACTCTAAAAAGTGGCTAATTAAAATCCTGCGAAAATTACATGGGCCTGGCCCAAAATAAAGGTGTCGCAGCACCATACTAAGCTATGGACGAATTCGTAAAGTATTGATCTTGAATATTTCGTCCAAGCCTTCTTTCTTCATTATGGTGGCCTCAAAGTTCTGAAATTGTAACATCCCAAAAATCATAGTTTCAAAACTCATTCATATCACTTTGCATCATTCATTCATTTAGGGTTTTCTCAAAAATCACTTAGTGATAGAATATGAGCTATGATTTCATGTGGTCAATTTGTCCCAAATAAACATCACCCTTTAAATTTTGAATGTTTAAATACTTGTTGCTTGCCTCCATTGATGGAAAGTAGGTGAAACTTTTAACCTCAAGATTTCAAATTTAGAAATAGTTTCTAAAAATCCCTTCTATTACTTGCAAACAGGAACAAACCCCTAATTATTTTAGAAACCAAAATTTGGACCAAGCCTTGCAAAGTAACCACTTAGTTTTATGACTATTTTGAATCCACAAAAAACCCCGCAAAAGTTCCAAGGTTTGATTTCAAAAGGATTTGAATTCATATTAAAATTCATACCGGAAAATGAATTTAGAAAAGAAAAGAGTACTTCAAAAGAAAAAGGCCACGCTGTAATCGCCCAGCGGAAGAACGAGCCCAGAAGCCCACCCGGGATCTCCTTATCTTTTCACACACGAGCACACGCCGAGCCGACAAGCAGACCCACACGCGCGGCGCCTCGACAAGCGGGCCATCTCCACGCTTGTCGTCTCCACCCGCACGACTGTTCGTCCCCAATCAACGCTGCCGTTTCTCGAGTGATAATCGCGTCAATTGAATCAATGGCCGAGTAATTCTCGCTTAGCGTGCTATATAAACCCCCTCCGTCTCTCTCTTTTCCCCCCAAAACCCCAAGCACGAACCCCTGTCGCGCATTTCTCTGCAACTGCCGTCTCCGGCGATCGCGCCGAATTCGGTGAGTCTCGAGTTCCCCATCTCGCGTTCACGCTATCGGTTCGAGGAACCACTGCATCTTCGACACTCTCCGTTTGCTTCGATGACCCTAGCCGCAACGTCGACGGTAGCGCCACCGTCTCTGCGCAAGAACTCCGCGACCTCCTCCGTAAGTAGCCATCGCCCTTGCCCTCGACTATCGCATAGAATCCTCATCGTCTTGCGCATCCGGTGTCCTATTTTGGCTTAGCGCGACGAGGAACCTCGCCAACGCCGACGATCGACCGTGGCGACGATTCGCGAACTCCGGCGAAATCCCGACGAACCCGAACGCCTTTCCAAGCCATTGCCACCTTGAGCATCGAGCCTCCTGCGGTTCGTAAGCATCTCCCCTTCCCGGCGACCTAGAACGCCGCGGCGCCATCGTTCGTGTCACTTTGTCACCGGTAGCGCTCGATTTTGGTTAGAGATTTATAACCGTTAGATCTGAATCCTACGGCGAGAAACACTTCACTTAACGAAGGGTATGGACAGATCCGAGCAGCGGCGTTAGTTAGATCCAACGGCTCGGAAGGGTGATCCGGCTTGAACCCGATGCCAGCGCCCGATAACGCCGACGCGTGGCAAGGTTTGGATTAAAAACAGAATTTAAAACCTGAATTAGATTCAAACTTCAAATGCTCATAACTTTCAAATGACACGTTAGATTTTTGCAAACTTTATACCGTTGGATTCAGTGAAACAAGGCCTTTCTGAATATCCAATTTGTTTAGCATATAGTAACAGTTAAAATGGTTTTATTTGTGGAACAAGTTTAGGGATATTTTTAGATATAGAATTATCCTTATAAAATTTTATTATGGCCAATTAAGTTTATTGGACAAACTTGTGACATGTTATGTTTCTGTAGTCATGAACACACTTGGTAGAATCTTCAAAATTTAACACTTGGTAAATTCTTGCATGCATGCATTCATATTATTTTTGGTTGTATTTAATTGTGTGTAATTGTGTGCTTTGATTTCTTGTGTAGATTTTGCTAGTGATTGTGATTGTGAAGAGTGCTACTCTCCACACTACCAAGGCAAGTGATATTTACATGAATATATTTGTCCTATGTTTTGAACTAGCATTAGATATTTTATTATATTATTGCATAATATTTTGTCTAATGCAAAAGATGGGAAATCCTATGTAGTCTAGTAGAATTGCTAAGGAATTATCCCTAAGATAAGTTGCCATACTTTGCTTAGCCTAGCTTATAGCAAAACAAGGGTTGGTGAAAAACTACACTTACAATGAAGAAAATATTTCTAAGTCATGAGACTTATACTTTCCTAATAAAACCATTAAGTCAAATGAACCTCCTGGGTGGAATGGAAAGTAGGGGTTATGTTGAGTGGTTACACAAGGCCATGGACTTGGGTTGTGTATCTCACTTGTGGTAAGCCACCCAGGCACAAAGGGATTTGGAGGCCAAGTGTTGAGAAAGCTTACAGTGCAACCACTTGGCAATATGGGCTCTGCCTTGATCATATAGGTAGCTAGAACTTAGTCATTTGGACAGTTGGTGGTAGATGGGATGATAGGATGGAGCGCGTCCATTTGACTAAGGAAAGGCTTCTGAAAGGTCCTGTCTTGGGAAACCAAGTCTGGTGGGGAAAGTGCACAACCTCTGCAGATGGAAAAACCTAAGTACTTAGCCTTGTCCAAGGAAATGGACACTTTGAGCATCAAGACATGGAAGCCACAAGAATCTCATCACTCCAACTTCTAAGTAAAAATTTGTGGGTGAACAAGGGTGAAGGACCCCAGTGTCTATTGATGGTTTCCTTGGGAATGTTTTTGACAAAGAACAACTTAGTGATTTCAACTAATAGGAAAAGTTTATTTTCAAGCAAAGCAAGCCAAGCTACACTAGCCAAAATGCATATAGTAATATAGTCCACTTAAAATATACTAAGGTATCACTTGCCAATACTATTCCAAAGTATTGACCCTCTGTGGCTGTAACTTGTGATGTTGCAGGTTACTCCGATGATGATTAGGAGTCATGAGTCTACACTCAACATGCTTGCCTGTGGCACATGAAGATGAAGACTTGTGTTTATTTACTTATTCCTAAAAACTCTTGTATTAGGCCTATGGCCCTGAGTTGTAAAAGACTATGTTTTATCTCTGGAATGAATGTAATAAACGACCTTTGTATCTGTGTACTTCATCTTAAACTGTGGATGCTAGCATTGATCCAGGGACTAGCATTGCAATCACAGGGATCCTATCCTTTATAAAGGAGGGGTTTAACAGATGGTATCAGAGCACTGTGTTGCCTGTAGGATTATGACCCTAGGATTGGAAAACCACTAAGGAAAAAGTTTTTCAAACTACTTCTACACTTGTCTATTCTTCTCGTAAAACTTTTCCTAATCTCTTTTAACTTCCTTGTAGATGAATTCCATCAACGAAGCCGTGAAGAAGGGACCACTCATGACCATGACCTTGGAATGTGAAACTGAGTTTCCCAATATTCTCAAGGACCTCATGGAGGCAATGGATGCACATGGTGAAGCCGTGTACAAGGGCTTTCCAGTGATGGATGAAGGAGTGGAGTATTGGTGGGTGCAACTTCACTTGTACAAAAACAAGGAAGACAACCACAAAGAAAGGGGATTCTGCATGTACACCAACACCACAATGCACACCACATTCTTTGAGTCAGCCAGGATGCACTTGGATGACTATCAATGAACTAAGTGCTAGAGTCAAGTGCAGAATGCTCAACCTCCAAAAGGACTTAGAGAAAGAGAAGGAGCTTACTCAAGAGTTGGAAGACACCAACCAAGAAATAAGAGGAGATGTTATAGACTTAGTGATAGAATCAAGAGAGCAAGATTGGTGGATTGCCTCTAGGAACATTGTGTTTAACAATAGATCCCGCGAGATTGGATTGTAAGGTCACTTCGTTAGTTGGACCACCACTTATCACCTTATTTTTCAAAGGATATTTTAAATAAGTTTGGACCATGAGTGATGTAATGAACTTATGTATGCATGACTTGTGTGACGATTACATTTCATGGATATGTATGAATGTTAGTATTGATTTACCTTGAATTGCTATGTTCTAACTTTTCAATCTTATAAATAGATGCCTGTTGTCACAAGACCGTTGAGGAGTTTGGTTACTCTTTTGGTCCCCGTATCATTGAGCTTACCACTCTACTTGATCTCCTCTTCCTACCATCACGGTACCCACTCACCAAGTTCGAGAGGAAGGACCTCTGGGCTTCAAGGTGACCCAGCCAGACGCGATCGAGCCTACTACAGAGGCCATCGTCTTCAAGTTGATGCGATGGCGAGAGAGAGGCATGGAGGTAGTCATGCAGGACTGATAGGACGATCATAGCCGTCACCCGACGAGTTAGGGTACTCATTTTCACGTCTTCTAAGACGTGATGTTGACGGAGAGTCCATCGACTTGAGGACGACTCGAGGAGCACCGCTGGAGCGATACGCCTTTATCTTCGTGACTTAGAGACTCTTCTCGGACACGTGAGATACGGATGTGACTTAAGCGTCATGCTAGGTAATGACGAGCTTGTGCGGCTTGAGAAGGACAAGCTTTTTGCGCAGCAGATGAGATGATCAAGGAAATGGAGACAAAGTTCGAGGCCTGGACCGCAAGTTCAAGAGTCAAGAGAAACGCGTCGAGTGATAGGAACAAGAGGATCCGGGACATGACCAAGGAACTGAAGTCTAAGGACTTCGAACTTGAGCAGCAGATGGTTATTGAGAGGCTTCGCTCCCAGAAGAGGGCTCTCAAGACCAAGGTTGTTTCTTTGACCACTACGATTGAGGAGAACAAGACCGCGATGGAGAACGCAGGTCTTACCTTCGTCGAGGAGGAGATAGATGCTGACGAGTAGACTTGTTACTCGTTTTTACTTTCATATTCATACTTGTTGTTGCGAACTTATTATTGGACCATCCGACATGTGGATGGCTTGCCACTTGTGTGTTTTATTTCATGAGTTTGTTATGTGGATGTTGAACTTATATTCTTATGTTGCTTGTTATGTGTTGCTTGTAATGTATTGTGCATGAAACATCTATGGGTATCTCATTCTTATCTATGTGAACAACCACAGATGCCTCCCCGTCGCGCAAACCCCAACCCCAATAACATTACCCCGGAAATGCAACAGATGATGAATGCGCAAACGCAACTTATGCAAATGATGACGACATTCATTCAGAATCAGAACAACAATAACAATAACAACAACAATAACAATCCCAACAACAACAACAACAACAACAACAACAACAACAACAACAACAATCCTCCGGGTTTTGATATGCTTACCAGATTTTTGCGACTAAGGCCAGCAAAATTTTCGGGGACGACTGATCCCATGGCATCCAATGACTGGTTAGGCTCGTGAACAAAGACTTAGTGATGATGACCGATGCGTAAAAAGTCGATTCAAGACACATCATTGGAAGGACCAGCCCACATGGTGGGATAACTTCAAATCACCACTCCCATTGATGAAGTGACATGGGACATATTTGAAGATGGGTTTCAGACCGCTCATATCTCATCCGGATAATGAGTCCGAAAAAGAAGGAGTTTCACAACTTGAAACAGCGTCCATGATGTGGCGAGAATACATAGAAGAATTCAACAATCTGGCGCTATGCACCGGATGAGGTTGATCTCGATGCCAAGAGAAAGGAAAAGTTCTTGGAGGGCTTGAATGATGAGCTGAACCTACGATTATCTGTAGCATATGTCCCAACTTATCGGTCTTTGTGACAAGGCTGCTATTTTGGAAAGTAAAATGAAGCAAGTCGAGAGTAGGAAGAGGAAACACTCAACAAACACATCGGGATCGTCTCACAAACGATCTCATTATGATGACGATGGCTTTCAGATCCCATAAACATGGGAAATTCAACAAGCATCACAACAACCGCTGTCATGACAACAAGCATCACCGTAGTCATGACAATGATAAGTACAAGAACCACAAGGGTGGATATAAGAGCCACCACAGTGGAAATGGTAGTGGAAGTGGAAGTCAAGATGTTAAAAAGGACACCGGTCAAAGTTGAGTGCTTCAAATGCAAGAAGTCGGGGCATTATGCTAATGAGTGCCACGAAAAGAAAGTTGAAGGACCTAACAAGCCAAATCCTTTCCAAAAGGACAGGTTAACCACATCAATGTGGAGGAGGTCTATGAGGAACCGATGCCGATTCTTTGGTAAGTTCAGACTCAATTCAATTTCGCATTTGTACTCTTTGATAGGTGCATCTCATTCATTCATATCAAAGGCATTTGTTGATAGAAATGGGTTTGCATCGAAAACATTGGGTGTCCAATAAAGGTTAGTTCTCCGTGGGGAGACATGATAGCAAGCCTTGGATGCGGGATCTTATCATAGAGTTTGGTAAGCATAAGTTCCCAGAAGTTCGATAATCCTAGATTCCCAAGGACTAGATGTAATTTTGGGAATGGATTAGATGGCTAAGTATGAAGGAGTATTAGATTGTGCCAATCAATGCTTACACTCACAACCCCAGAGGAAATGTAATAAAATTTAAGTCAAACTTTGAATCCAAAGGGAGTAAGCTAAATTCTCTTAAGGGGGTTAGCATGGACAGTGTACCCATTGTGTGTGAGTATCCGGATGTATTTCCGGAGGAATTACCGGGAATGCCACCAGATAGAGATGTGGAGTTTTTGATAGATTTGGTACCAGGTTCTGGACCAATAGCTAAGAGACCATACAAAATGTCAGTGGATGAACTGAAAGAACTCAAGAAACAACTAGGAGAACAGTTACAGAAAGGGTTTATACAACCAAGTTCTTCATCTTGGGGAGCCCCAGTATTGTTTGTGGAAAAGAAGGATAGAACACAAAGATTGTGTATTGACTACCGTTCTCTCAACGAGGTTACTATTAAGAACAAATATCCTTTGCCAAGAATCAACGACTTGTTTGATCAATTAGAAGGGGCGTGTGTTTTCTCGAAGATTGATCTTCTGTCAGGCTATTTTCAACTTAAGATAAGAGAACAAGACATACCTAAGACAGCATTCACCACAAGGTATGGATTATATGAGTACACTGTGATGCCTTTTGGTTTAACCAACGCTCCAACATACTTCATGAATATGATGAACAAAGTGTTCATGGAATTCCTCGACAAATTCGTTGTCGTTTTTATCGACGATATCCTAGTCTACTCCAAGAGCAAGGAAGAACATGAAAGACATTTGCGCTTGATACTTGAAAAGTTAAGAGAGCATAAGCTTTATGCCAAATTCAGCAAGTGTGAGTTCTGGTTAGAGAAAGTTGGATTTCTTGGTCATGTTATGACAAAGGATGGTGTGTGATTGATCCCGCCAAAGTTTCATTGTGATGATTGGGAATCACCCAAAAATGTGAAGGAAGTTCGTAGTTTCCTTGGCTTAGCAGGTTACTACAGAAGGTTCATTGAAAATTTCTCGAAAGTTGCTAAGCCGATGACCGAATTGCTAAAGAAGGACAAGAAATTTGTTTGGACTGAAGGTTGCGAAGTCAGCTTCCAAGGGTTGAAGAAGAGACTTGTGACAACGCCAGTTTTATGTCTGCCAGATTTGGAAATAGATTTCCAAGTATATTGTGATGCTTCTCATCAAGGCTTGGGTGCTGTACTTATGCAAGATGGTAGAGTCGTAGCTTATGCTTCGAGACAACTCAAAACTCATGAAGTAAACTATCCTACTCATGATTTGGAGTTAGCCTCTGTCGTCCATGCACTCAAAACATGGAGACATTACCTTTTAGGTAAACGGTGTGAAGTATTCACCGATCATAAGAGCTTGAAGTATATCTTCACCCAGAAAGAGATCAACATGAGACAAAGAAGATGGCTAGAACTTATCAAGGATTATGACTTGAGTTTGCAATACCACCCCGGTAAAGCAAATGTGGTAGCCGATGCTTTAAGTCGTAAGATGTTTGTAAATGGTCTTACCAAAGGTGATGTGGACATCCCTACTATTGATACAACCGTTGTACCTACAGCAACACACATACAAGGACCCATCACAAGATCTCGTGCCAAACAACTGAACTATCAGGTACTTTCGTTTCTTGGAACTATTCCTTACATACATGAGAATATGATGCTGCCTAAATCAGATATGTTCCTTACTCTTAGGAATGATGGACCAAGCATGGATGAGAGGGACAAGCATTGGAGCATGGCCATGCATGGTGATGGCAGCAAGCATGTGATGATCCAAGAGAAGGCCACGGATGAAGATTTCAGAACTTTGAGGCCACCATAATGAAGAAAGAAGGCTTGGACGAAATATTCAAGATCAATACTTTACGAATTCGTCCATAGCATAATATGGTGCTGCGACACCTTTATTTTGGGCCAGGCCCATGTAATTTTCTCATTATTTTAATTATCCACTTTTTAGAGTCCGTATTTGAGGAAAAGGACTTTTAGGGTTGGATTCGGCCACCACTTCCATGGCTGGCCGAAACCCCACCTTTTCGCCCTTAAATACGCCCCATAGCCGAACCTTTAGACTCGGATTTTGTTTAGACATTAAGTTAGCCATAGTCGCAACTTCGCCAAGGCTCGAGCGTCAGAGGCCTCTTGTACCGCACCTATTCAGTGATCCCACCTCTTTCAATAAAGCTTTCCTCTTAATCCGCAATATCTTGATTGCAATATTGGTTCTTACT
The DNA here is from genome assembly GCA_030063025.1 of Avena longiglumis. Taxonomy (NCBI): domain Eukaryota; kingdom Viridiplantae; phylum Streptophyta; class Magnoliopsida; order Poales; family Poaceae; genus Avena; species Avena longiglumis. Next base: position 339,967,918 of record CP125976.1, on the reverse strand, counting down.
TGTTCTCGATTTGGTAGGAATTAAGACCCTCGGTCGGTGATCGTGTTCACGCAGGATCGGTAACCTCCGGAGATTGGCCTAGCGATTGCATTGGCGCTCGTGCTCGCCGCGTGTAGTCGGATCGTCAAGCCGAACTCCACCAAATCGATTATCGCCATCTCATCGAAAGATCGGACACCTTTGCCCTATCAAGTGGTATCATTTCAGGTTGCTCGGTGAGATTTCTTGTTTTCGTAGATTAGATCTGTTTTTACCTATAACCCACGAAAAAGCCAAAAACAGTTAGAGTTTAGATCCATCCCATAACCAATCTCGCCTCGCATTATCTTTTCAGTTTTGCATTGTTGAATTTGTGTCTACATCGTCGCGTCGAGTTCTTGGTCTTAGTGTCTCGCCCTTAGAGTTTCGAGTTCGATCATACTAGTCACCGCCACACTCACGATCACCGCCGCCATATACCTCGCCACCATATTCCGCCATATACCGGCCACCATAAAACCTAATACTCATACCGCCTTCCTACCGCGACGCATCCGATCGGTTTTTTCTGTAGTGGTACGAGTCCGAGTAGAGTTATTGTTTCCTCGTTATTTCTTTTGACTTTCCTTCTTTCTGTTTCCGTGTTCACTAAAGTCCGTGTCGAGCTAAGAGTGGTCGTAAGTCCGTATGAGAGCAAAAAAAAAAAAAAAAAAAAAATTCGCTATACTATTTTTCACCCCGGGATCACTTTTCTCCATCGGCCGTTATAGCGATATTTTTTGGCGCTACGCTTTCGGAGCAAAATAAAAATTTCAAAAAAATTTTTGGGGCTAACCTCTTTTTAGACCCGTAGATCGATTCTAGACACTCGCCATCATAGTGATTTTACGCATCTCGATCGCTTTCGGTGCTATATCATCATACGATGCTTGTTGTGTCGTCGTGACATCGTTGGTGATCTAGGCTCGCGTCTCTAAATGATCTAGCCTAGGACCCGGACAAGATCTGCGTCGTTGAGCATTCTTTCAACTTTTGCATTCTTTGTTTTGATAATTGCGACCCCTTTGCTAAGCCTTCCCGAGCTCCACAGATACTCTCCACGTGCGGTGTTTCGACTCGGTAATCGCTTGGTTCAATCTCCGGACCCACCGATCCTCGTGGTTGCACATCGCCTTTTCCTGCTGTTTGGTAAGAACTTGTAAGAGCTTCAGATATTGCTTGACGGATTACGCGTGACTTCCACCATATTCTGTAGTATATACCGTGCTTTTAAGGACTAACCATGACAGATACTTCGCGGAACCCGCCACCATGACGAACGAAGAACTACATGCCCACTTCTCCGCTCCTCGGTCATGGCGAAGACGTGGACACGCCTAGGGAGTTTGACACCAAGCTCACCAACGCCGTGGACAAGATCGATGGACTCGAAATCCTTCAACGCCAAGCTTGACGTTCGGTTCAAGGAGCTTCGAACCGATTGCCGACCAAGACCGCACCCACATGGTGCCTGACGCATTCGATCACGGCTCGAATGCTGTATGCGGCGCCGCACCCGGCTCCTGCGGTACCGACGTTCCTCGGACTTCATGGTACGCTTCTGCGACATTGGGGAGACGGGCACGGTACTACTACGACCCCGACGACGATACATTTGACGAGGAGGTTGAACAACCTCCACAGTACTGGTCGCCCCGACATTACTACTACCGCAACGCCGCCCACGTCTTGACGCATCGATGATCATGTTGCAAAGCTTAAATTAAATATTCCATCTTTTGAGGGTAAATATAATCGATGCATATCTTACATGGGAGATGGAAGTAGAACAACGTTTTGCATGCTTAAAATATCCCGAGAATATGCGTGTTAGTCCGCTACATGTGAATTTACTAAATTTGCTTCCCTTTGGTGGTCTCGAGTATTGTCGTTTAAATCCTACTACTATTCCTAGTACTTGACCGCTTTAAAAACTGCTATGCGTGTTCGTTTTGTTCCTCCCACTTATCAACGTGATTTACTAAAGAATCGACACGCTTAGAGCAAGGAAAAATTACGTAGAAGAGTATTATCGGGAATTGCAAACGGGGATGGTTAGGTGTGGTCTTGTAGAATCTAATGAACAAATGCTTGCGTTTCTTTGGTGGATTAAACAAGGACATTCAGCACATATTAGATTATAAGGAATATAATTCTATCACTCGTTTGTTTCATCTTGCTTGCAAAGTGAACGTGAAGTCTTGAGGATCGCCAAACACCATGGAGGAGGACTAATAATTCTGCAGTCGCACATCCACTTGGACATCCCGACAATCACGCCTCCTCGTGATTCGCCTCACTACTACCACATCCAAGGCCACCACAAGATTTCCATTGCTCCTCCACCATCATCCAATGCTCCCGTCGTAGTGCATCTTCTATGGCTTCCACGGGTAAGACTAAGGATATACAATGCCGCAAGTGCCGGGGTTTTGGTCATATTGAGAGAGTGCACAACACAACGTGTGATGATGGTGCGAAGATGGTGAATACGATTCCGAAAGTGACTTGATGAAGATACACTAGCCCTTATTTCGCCGAGATGGAGACAATTCGATGATGATGACGAGCCGAGGTAATGGGAGCTGAAGGCTGGCGATCAATACAAGAGTTTAATTACACAACGTGTGTTGAGTGTGCAATTGAGCAAATCTGAGCAAGATCAACGCCACAACCTGTTCCAAACACGTGGTGTTGTCAAGGAAAGAGCTATACGGATCATCATTGATGGAGGAGTTGTAATAATCGGCGGTGTTGACATGGTAGAGAAGCTTGCGCTTCAACAAGACAACGCCCACATTCATACTACATCCAATGGTTTGAGAGTTCTCAAGATCAAGGTAACAAGAACGATGCAGCGTGCATTTTACTATTGGTACATATTCGATTTTGTTGATTGTGATGTTGTACCTATGCAAGCTTGTTCTTTGTTACTTGGTAGACCATGGCAATTTGATAGAGAATCTGTTCATAATGGCAAAACTAACCACTATTCTCTTATGCATGATGGAAAGAAAATTGGTCTAAAACCTATGACTCGACAGATTTTAAAAGATGATCTTGCTAGAGCTAGTAGAGCTAAAACGAGGAGAAAATAAAAGTGAGAATCAGATTGTTCTTGCAGATTTTATACCACCAAAGAACACTAAACTGATTCTACACATGCTCTTGAAATTCGTTTGAAGAGTCCATGTATGCTTGCAAATAAAATTGATATTGTGAACTAGATGTAAACAATACTCAATGTTATGCAATTGTCCGCAAAGAGGTTTTGTTTTCATTTGAGGATATGCCTCCTTCTTTGCCACCATGTTGCTAACCTTTTGCGAGAATATGAGGACGTATTTCCGCTGAGTTGCCACAGGACTACCTCCTATTAGAGGAATTGAGCATCAAATTGATCTAATTCCTGGTGCCACGTTGCCCAACCGCCGCCATATAGAACCAATCCGGAGGAGACAAAGGAGATACAACGCCAAATTCAGGAACTACTCGACAGAGATCATATTCGTGAGTCCCTTAGCCCTTGTCTTTCCTATTATTTTGGTGCACGAGAAAGATGGTTCTTCGCGCATGTGTACTGATTGTAGAGCTATAAATAATATTACTATTCGATATCGTCATCCTATTCCACGCTTAGATGACATGCTTGATGAATTGAGTGGCTCTACCATGTTTTCTAAAGTTGATTTGCGTAGTGGTTACCACCAGATTCGTATGAAATTAGGAGATGAATGGAAAACAGCATTTAAAACTAAGTTCGGTTTATATGAGGGGTTAGTAATGCCGTTTGGTTTAACTAATGCACCTAGCACTTTCATGAGATTAATGAGCGAAGTTTTACGTGCTTTCATTGGACGTTTTGTGGTAGTCTACTTTGATGATATTCGATTTATAGCAAATCTTTAGAGGAACATTTGGACCATTTACGTCTGTTTTCAATGCTTTACGTGATGCACGTTTGTTTGGTAACCTTGAGAAGTGCACCTTTTGCACCAATCGAGTTCGTTCTTGGCTATGTTGTTACATCACGGGTATTGAAGTGGATCCAGCCAAGATTGAAGCTATTGAGAATTGGCATGACCAAGACGGTCACACAAGTGAGGAGTTTTCTTGGCCTCATTGGTTTTATAGGCGCTTTGTCAAAGACTTTGGATCAATTGCACATTGAATGAGCTTACCAAGAAGGATGTGCCCTTTGTTTGGGGCGATGCACAACAAGGCCTTCGTCATATTGAAAGATAAGCTAACACATGCTCCCTTACTCCAACTTCCCGATTTTACTAAGACTTTTGAGCTTGAATGTGATGCTAGTGGAATTGGTTTGGGAGGGTGTTATTACAAGAGGAAAACCTGTTGCATATTTTAGTGAGAAATTGAGTGGGGCTAGTCGAACTATTCTACTTATGATAAAGAATTATGCGTTGGTTCGGACATTAGAAACTTGGCAACATTATCTATGGCCTAAGGAATTTGTTATTCATTCGATCATGAATCTTTGAAGCATATTCGTAGTCAAGCTAAGTTGAATCGTCGTCATGCAAAGTGGGTTGAATTTATTGAGTCTTTTCCTTATGTTATCAAACACAAAAGGGTAAAGATAATATTATTCTTGATGCTTTGTCACTGTTATGCTTTGTTATCTCAACTTGACTTCAAAATATTTGGATTGGAAACTATTAAAGAACAATATGTGCATGATGCTGAATTTAAAGATGTGTTGCAGAATTGTAGAGATGGTAGAACTTGGAACAAGTTCGTCTTCAATGATGGATTTGTGTTCCGTGCTAACAAACTATGCATTCGAGATAGCTCATTCGTCTTTTGTTATTACAGAGGCGCATGGAGGAGGATTGATGGGACACTTTGGTGTCAAGAAGACGGAGGATGTTCTTCTCACACTTCTTTTGGCCACGTGTCGTCGAGATGTTGAGAGATTTGTGGCACGCTGCACTACTTGTCAAAAAGCTAAGTCTCGCCTTAATCCACATGGTTTATATATGCCTCTTCCTTCCTAGTGTTCCTTGGGAGGATATTTCTATGGACTTTGTTTTGGGATTGCCACGAACACGTAAGGGAGGGATAGTATTTTGTTGTTGTGGATCGGTTCTCTAAGATGGCACACTTTATTCCTTGTCATAAAGCGGATGATCTGCGCATATTCTGATTTGTTCTTTCGTGAAATTGTTCGTTTGCATGGTGTGCCAAATACTATTGTCTCGATCGTGATACTAAATTTCTTAGCCACTTTTGGAGATGTTTATGGGCTAAGTTGGGGACTAAATTGCTCTTTAGTACTACATGTCATCCCCAAACCGATGGTCAATGAAGTAGTAAATAGAACTTTGTCTACTATGTTACGGGCTGTTTTAAAGAAGAACTTAAAATTGTGGGAAGAGTGTTTACCTCATATAGAATTTGCTTATAATCGTTCTTTGCATTCTACCACAAAGATGTGCCCATTTGAGATTGTGTATGGTTTTGTTCCTCGTGCACCTATTGATTTATTGCCTTTACCTTCTTGATTGCAACATAATTTGGATGCTACACAACGCTGAAATGATATTAAACTTGCATAAGACTACTAAAGATAACATTGAACACATGAATGCTAAGTATAAACTTCTTTGGGGATAAAGGGAGAAAGCATGTTGTGTTTGATGTTGGCGATCTTGTTTGGTTACATTTGCGTAAAGATCGTTTTCTGATTTACGCAAGTCTAAGTTAATGCCACGTCTGCTTTGGTCCCTTTAAGGTGTTAGAGAAAATCAATGATAATGCATATAAACTTGAGTTGCTGCAGACTTTGGTGCAGTTAGTCCTACATTTAACATTTGATTTGAAGCCTTACTTTGGTGAGGAAGATGAGATTAAATCGAGGGCGACTTCAATTCAAGAAGGGAGCATGATGTGGACATCCCTACTATTGATACAACCGTTGTACCTCAAAGACACACATACAAGGACCCATCACAAGATCTCGTGCCAAACAACTGAACTATCAGGTACTTTCGTTTCTTGGAACTATTCCTTACATACATGAGAATATGATGCTGCCTAAATCAGATATGTTCCTTACTCTTAGGAATGATGGACCAAGCATGGATGAGAGGGACAAGCATTGGCCTTGATAGGGCAAAGGTGTCCGATCTTTCGATGAGATGGCGATAATCGATTTGGTGGAGTTCGGGCTTGACGATCCGACTACACGTGCGAGCACGAGCGCCAATGCAATCGCTAGGCCAATCTCACGGAGGTTACCGATCCTGCGTGAACACGATCGGCTGACCGGCGGTCTTAATTCCTACGAAATCGAGAACAAGTAAGAACCAATATTGCAATCAAGATATTGCGGATTAAGAGGAAAGCTTTATTGAAAGAGGTGGGATCTGAATAGGTGCGGTACAAGAGGCCTCTGACGCCGAGCCTTGGCGAAGTTGCGACTATGGCTAACTTAATGTCTAAACAAAATCCGAGTCTAAAGGTTCGGCTATGGGCGATTTAAGGCGAAAAGGTGGGGTTTCGGCCAGCCATGGAAGTGGTGACGAATCCAACCCTAAAAGTCCTTTTCCCTCAAATACGGACTCTAAAAGTGGCTAATTAAAATCCGCGAAAATTACATGGGCTGGCCCAAAATAAAGGTGTCGGACGAATTAAGTAAAGAAGTATTGATCTTGAATATTTCGTCCAAGCCTTCTTTCTTCATTATGGTGGCCTCAAAGTTCAAATCTTCATCCGTGGCCTTCTCTTGGATCATCACATGCTTGTCGCCATCACCATGCATGGCCATGCTCCAATGCTTGTCCCTCTCATCCATGCTTGGTCCATCATTCCTAAGAGTAAGAAACATATCTGATTTAGGCAGCATCATATTCTCATGTATGTAAGGAATAGTTCCAAGAAACGAAAGTACACGATAGTTCGGTTGTTTGGCACGAGATCTTGTGATGGGTCCTTGTATGTGTGTTCTTTGTAGGTACAACGGTTGTATCAATAGTAGGGATGTCCACATCATGCTCCCCTTCTTGAATTGAAGTCGCCCGACGCAATCTCATCTTCCTCACCAAAGTAAGGCTTCAAATGCAATGTTAAATGTAGGACTAACTGTACCAAAAGTCTGCAGGCAACTCAAGTTTATATGCATTATCATTGATTTTCTCTAACACCTTAAAGGGACCAGAAAGACGTGGCATTAACTTAGACTTGCGTAAATCAGAAAACGATCTTTACGCAAATGTAACCAAACAAGATCGCCAACATCAAACACAACATGCTTTCTCCCTTTATCCCCAAGTTTATACTTAGCATTCATGTGTTCAATGTTATCTTTAGTAGTCTTATGCAAGTTTAATATCATTTCAGGCGTTGTGTAGCATCCAAATTATGTTGCAATCAAGAAGGTAAAGGCAATAAATCAATAGGTGCACGAGGAACAAAACCATACACAATCTCAAATGGGCACATCTTTGTGGTAGAATGCAAAGAACGATTATAAGCAAATTCTATATGAGGTAAACACTCTTCCCACAATTTTAAGTTCTTCTTTAAAACAGCCCGTAACATAGTAGACAAAGTTCTATTTACTACTTCATTGACCATCGTTTGGGGGATGACATGTAGTACTAAAGAGCAATTTAGTCCCCAACTTAGCCCATAAACATCTCCAAAAGTGGCTAAGAAATTTAGTATCACGATCGAGACAATAGTATTTGGCACACCATGCAAACGAACAATTTCGAAAGAACAAATCAATATGCATGACATCATCCGTTTATGACAAGGAATAAAGTGTGCCATCTTAGAGAACCGATCCACAACAACAAAATACTATCCCTCCTTCGTGTTCGTGGCAATCCCAAAACAAAGTCCATAGAAATATCCTCCCAAGGAACACTAGGAACAGGAAGAGGCATATATAAACCATGTGGATTAAGGCGAGACTTAGCTTTTTGACAAGTAGTGCGCGTGCCACAAATCTCTCAACATCTCGACGCATACGTGGCCAAAAGAAGTGTGCAAGAACATCCTCCGTCTTCTTGACACCAAAGTGTCCCATCAATCCTCCTCCATGCGCCTCTGTAATAACAAAAGACGAACAGAGCTATCTGGAATGCATAGTTTGTTAGCAGAACAAATCCATCATTGAAGACGAACTTGTTCCAAGTTCTACCATCTCTACAATTCTGCAACACATCTTTAAATTCAGCATCATGCACATATTGTTCTTTAATAGTTTCCAATCCAAATATTTTGAAGTCAAGTTGAGATAACAAAGCATAACGTGACAAAGCATCACAATAATATTATCTTTACCCTTTTGTGTTTGATAACATAAGGAAAAGACTCAATAAATTCAACCCACTTTGCATGACGATTCAACTTAGCTTGACTACGAATATGCTTCAAAGATTCATGATCGGAATGAATAACAAATTCCTTAGGCCATAGATAATGTTGCCAAGTTTCTAATGTCGAACCAACGCATATAATTCTTTATCATAAGTAGAATAGTTGAGACTAGCCCCTCAATTTCTCACTAAAATATGCAACAGGTTTTCCCTCTTGTAATAACACCCTCCCAAACCAATTCCACTAGCATCACATTCAAGCTCAAAAGTCTTAGTAAAATCGAAGTTGGAGTAAGGAGCATGTGTTAGCTTATCTTTCAATATGAAGGCTGTTGTTGTGCATCGCCCCAAACAAAGGGCACATCCTTCTTGGTAAGCTCATTCGGTAGCGGCAATTGATCCAAAGTCTTTGACAAAGCGCCTATAAAAACCAGCGAGGCCAAGAAAACTCCTCACTTGTGTGACCGTCTTGAATGCCAATTCTCAATAGCTTCAATCTTGGCTGGATCCACTTCAATACCACGTGATGTAACAACATAGCCAAGAAACGCAACTCGATTGGTGCAAAGGTGCACTTCGCAAGGTTACCAAACAAGCGTGCATCACGTAAAGCATTGAAAACAACACGTAAATGGTCCAAATGTTCCTCTAAAGATTTGCTATAAATCGAATATCATCAAAGTAGACTACCACAAAACGTCCAATGAAAGCACGTAAAACTTCGTTCATTAATCTCATGAAAGTGCTAGGTGCATTAGTTAAACCAAGCGGCATTACTAACCACTCATATAAACCGAACTTAGTTTTAAATGCTGTTTTCCATTCATCTCCTAATTTCATACGAATCTGGTGGTAACCACTACGCAAATCAACTTTAGAAAACATGGTAGAGCCACTCAATTCATCAAGCATGTCATCTAAACGTGGAATAGGATGACGATATCGAATAGTAATATTATTTATAGCTCTACAATCGGTACACATGCGAAGAACCATCTTTCTCGTGCACCAAAATAATAGGAACAAAGACAAGGGCTAAGGGACTCACGAATATGATCTCTGTCGAGTAGTTCTGAATTTGGCGTATCTCCTTTGTCTCCTCGGATTGGTTCTATATGGTAGCGGTTGGGCAACGTGGCACCAGGAATTAGATCAATTTGATGCTCAATTCCTCTAATAGGAGGTAGTCTGGTGGCAACTCGTGGAAATACGTCCTCATATTCACGCAAAGGTTAGCAATGGTGGCAAAAGAAGGAAGGAGGCATATCCTCAAATGAAAACAAAACCTCTTTTAGACAATTGCATAACATTGAGTATTGTTTACATCTAGTTCACAATATCAATTTTATTTGCAAGCATACATGGACTCTTCAAACGAATTTCGAGCATGTGTAGAATCAGTTTAGTGTTCTTTGGTGGTATAAAATCTGCGACAACAATCGATTCTCACTTTTATTTTTCTCCTCGGTTTTAGCTCTACTAGCTCTAGCAAGATCATCTTTTAAAATCTGTCGGGAGTCATAGGTTTTAGACCAATTTTCTTTCCATCATGCATAAGAGAATAGTGGTTAGTTTTGCCATTATGAACAGATTCTCTATCAAATTGCCATGGTCTACCAAGTAACAAAGAACAAGCTTGCATAGGTACAACATCACAATCAACAAAATCAGAATATGTACCAATAGTAAAATGCACGCTGCGTTCTTGTTACCTTGATCTTCGAGAACTCTCAAACCATTGGATGTAGTATGAATGTGGCGTTGTCTTGTTGGAAGCGCAAGCTTCTCTACCATGTCAACATTGGCGATTATTACAACTCCTCCATCAATGATGATCCGTATAGCTCTTTCCTTGACAACACCACGTGTTTGGAACAGGTTGTGGCGTTGATCTTGCTGATTTGCTCAATTGCACACTCAACACCGTTGTGTAATTAAACTCTTGTATTGATCGGCTTGACTCCCATTACCTCGGCTCGTCATCATCATCGAATTGTCTCCATCTCGGCGAAATAAGGGCTAGTGTATCTTCATGAAGTCACTCGCTGGAATCGTATTCACCATCTTCTCGCACCATCATCACACGTTGTGTTGTGCAATCTCTCAATATGACCAAAACCCAGACTTGCATTGTATATCCTTAGTCTTACCGTGGAAGCCATAGAAGATGCACTCACGAGCAGGAGCATTGGATGATGGTGGAGGAGCGGTGGAAATCTTGTCGTGGCCTTGGATGTGGTATTAGGATGGCGAATCACGAGGCGCTGATTGTCGGGATGTCCAAGTGGATGTGCGACTGCAGATTATTATTCCTCCTCCATGGTGTTTGGCGATCCGACACTTCACGTTCAGCTTTGCAAGCAAGATGAAACAAACGAGTGATAGAATTATATTCCTTATAATCTAATATGTGCTGAATGTCCTTGTTTAATCCACCAAAGAAACGTGCAAGCATTTGTTCATTAGATTCAACAAGACCACACCGAACCATCCCGTTTGCAATTCGATAATACTCTTCTACATAATTTTTCCTTGCTCTAAGCGTGTCGATTCTTTAGTAAATCACGTTGATAAGTAGGAGGTACAAAGCGAACACGCATAGCAGTTTTAAAGCAGTCAAGTACTAGGAATAGTAGTAGGATTTAAACGACAATACTCGGACCACCAAAGGGAAGCATATTTAGTAAATTCACATGTAGCGACTAACACGCATATTCTCGTGGTATTTTAAGCATGCAAAACGTTGTTCTACTTCCATCTCCCATGTAAGATATGCATCAGGATTATATGTACCCTCAAAAGATGGAATATTTAATTTAAGCTTTGCAACATGATCATCATCACGTCTGGGGTGGTCGGCGTTGCGATAGTAATGTCGGGGGCGACCAGCGGTACTGTGGAGGTTGTTCAACCTCCTCGTCAAATAGATCGTCATCGTCGGGGGCGTAGTAGTACCCGTCGTCACAATGTCGCAAGATGTCGCGGCGGAGGTCTGAGGCGTCGACGCAGCAGATGGCCGGAAGTGCGGCGAGAGCCGAACCAGCAGTCCGACCCGTGATCGGAATGCACCGTGCGCCATGTGTGGGTGCCGGTGCGGGTGCGGGCAATCGGTTCAAAAGCTCCTTGAACCGAACGTCAAGCTTGGCGTTGAAGGATTTCTCGAGTCCATCGATCTTGTCCATGGCGTTGGTGAGCTTGGTGTCAAACTCCCCTAGGCGTATCCGTCTTCGGTGATGACCAAGAGCGGAGAAGTGGCATGTAGTTCGTCGTTTGTCATTGTGGCGGGTTCCGCGAAGTATGTCGCTATGGTTAGTCCTTAAAAGCACGGTATATAATGCGGAAATATGGTGGAAGTCACGCGTAATCCGTCAAGCAATATCTGAAGCTCTTACAAGTTCTTACCAAACAAGGGAAAAGCGATGTGCATCCACGAGGATCGGTGGGTCCAGAGATTGAACCAGCGATTACCGGGAGTCAAAACACCGCGTGGAGAGTATCCGTGGAGCTCGGAAGGCTTAGCAAGGGGTTAGCAATTATCAAAACACAATGCAAAAGTTGAAAGAATGCTCAGCGGTATTGTGCTGGTCCTAGGCTGAACCGTACTAGAGACGCGAGCCTAGATCACCAACGATGTCACGACGCGACACAACAAGCCTTTGTGATGATATGGCACCAAAGCGAACCGAGATGCGTAAAATCACTATGATGGCGAGTGTCTAGAACTGATCTACGGGTCTAAAATAGGTTAGCCCAAAAATTTTTTGAAATTTTTTATTTTGCTCGAAAGCGCCAGTAAAAATATCGCTATAACTACCGATGGAGAAAGTGATCCTGGGTGAAAAACAGTATAACCATTTTTACGCTCTCCTTGGACTTCTGACGAACTACTCGTACGGACTTGACTAAACACGGAAACAACAAAGAAGGAAAGTAAAAGAAATAGCTAGGAAACAATAAGCGAACTCGGACTCGTCTTGGCAGGATAGGTGATCGGATCCGTGTCGCGGTAGGAAGGCTGATGGAGTTTTATGGTGTATGGCGCGGAATATGGTGGCGGAATATGGTGGTGGTGATCGAGTGTGGCGGTGACTACTATGATCGACCTCGAAACTCTAAAGCGAGACACTAAGACCCGACAACTCGGCCGACGATGTAGACACAAATTCAACAATGCAAAACGAAAAGATAATGCGGCGTAGATTGGTTATGGGATGGATCTAAACTCTAAGCTGTTTTTGGCTTTTCTTGGGTTTATAGGTAAAACAGATCTAATCTCTGAAAACAGTAAAATCTCACCGAGCACGAAATCGATACCACTTGATAGGGCAAAGGTGTCCGATCTTTCGATGAGACGGCGATAATCGATTTTGTGGAGTTCGGGCTTGACGATCCGACTACGTGCGACACGGCGCCAATGCAATCGCTAGGCCAATCTCCTGGAGTTTACCGATCCTGCATGAACACGATCGGCTGACCAGCGAGGTGTTAATTCCTACCAAATAATCGAGAACAAGTAAGAACCAATATTGCAATCAAGATATTGCGGATTAAGAGGAAAGCTTTATTGAAGAGGTTGGATCTGAATAGGCGAAGTACAAGAGGCCTCTGCGGCTCGAGCCTTGGCGAAGTTGCTATGATGGCTAACTTAATGTCTAAACAAAATCCGAGTCTAGGGGGTGCTAGGGAGTATTTAAGGGCGAAGGTGGGTTTCGCCAGCCATGGAAGGGTGGCGAATCCAACCTAAAGTCCTTTTCCTCAAATTAGGACTCTAAAAGTGGCTAATTAAAATCTGCGAAAATTACATGGGCTGCCCAAAATAAAGGTGTCTCACACCATACTAAGCTATGGACGAATTCGTAAAGTATTGATCTTGAATATTTCGTCCAAGCCTTCTTTCTTCATTATGGTGGCCTCAAAGTTCGAAATCTTCATCCGTGGCCTTCTCTTGGATCATCACATGCTTCTGCCATCTCCATGCATGACCATGCTCCAATGCTTGTCCCTCATCCATGCTTGGTCCATCATTCCTAAGAGTAAGAAATATCGATTTAGGCTGCATCATATTCTCATGTATGTGAGGAATAGTTCCAAGAAAGCGAAAGTACACGATAGTTAAGTTGTTTGTACGAGATCTTGTGATGGGTCCTTGTATGTGTGTTCTTTGTAGTACAACGGTTGTATCAATAGTAGGGATGTCCACATCACGGTGCCATGAGCTAATCTAGGACTTGGGACAGTAGTACCGCTTGATAGTCACTTGGGACTGTAGTACCGCTTCTTGATCTGGGCTTCTGTTGGCGTAAATGCATTGGGCGGTAGTGGCGGTAGTTCCGTGGCAGTCATGGCCGATCATGGATAGTACACGGAGAGGCGAGAGCATTTGTTGATATGTCTTCTTCCGCCTCCTCTTCCAAGCCTCCGTCTTGTCGGGCTTGATGCTCCGGGCTTCCTCCCTTGCCTCCGTACTTGTCAATGTGAACCTATCATTCATATGTGACGGAGTATGAAGTAGCATACCATTCACTAGGGTAGGAAGGGGGCTCACATAGAGGAACGGATTCACCTTTGGAGTCCATGACGACTTGGCGTAAGTTGGAGACCAAGATGTGGTAACGACCGTAGGTAGGGCTACATCAGGCACGTTTCCTCAATGGCTTGAACCATCCAATCAAGCGCATCACCGAGTTCCAAAAGTACAACAACATGGTTGAGCTTGTACACATAACATCAAAAGCCGAGCGTCAAGTGCAAGAGGACATCAAGTACAACAAGCCAAAGACGTACTTCACATACAAGCAAGCGCCAACCACTACTCCAACAACACCAAGTGGAAGCTCATCAAGTACCACCAAGCTTCCCTTCAAGCCAACACTTCCTCAAGTAAAACCGCCCCAAGACTCGCCATCTGGACTTACGACCGGACTCTTTCCTTGACAACACCATGTGTTTGGAACAGGTTGTGGCGTTGATCTTGCTCAGATTTGCTCAATTGCACACTCAACACACGTTGTGTAATTAAGCTCTTGTATTGATCAGTGACTTGAGCTCCATTACCTCTGGCTCTTCATCAAAGATCAATTGTCTCCATCTCGAGCGAAATAAGGGCTAGTGTATCTTCATTGAACTCACTCATGAATCGTATTGACCATCTTCTCACCATCATCACACGTTGTGTTGTGCTTTGTCTCTATATGACCAAAACCCACACTTGCAGATTGTATATCCTTTGTCTTACCGTGGAAGCCATAGAAGATGCACTATGAGCAGGAGCATTGGATGATGGTGGAGGAGCGGTGGAAATCTTGTGGTGGCCTTGGATGTGGTAGTAGATGGTGGCGAATCACGAGGAGGTCTTGATTGTCGGGATGTCCAAGTGGATGTGCGACTGCAATTATTAGTCCTCCTCCATGGTGTTTGGCGATCCGCACTTCACGTTCGACTTTGCAAGCAAGATGAAACAAGCAGTGATAGAATTATATTCCTTATAATCTAATATGTGCTAAATGTCCTTGTTTAATCCACCAAAGAAGCGTGCAAGCATTTGTTCATTAGATTCAACAAGACCACACCTAACCATCCCGTTTGTAATTCGATAATACTCTTCTCTGAGAATGTTTCCCTTGCTCTAAACGTGTCGATTCTTTAGTAAATCACGTTGATAAGTGGGAGGTACAAAGCGAACACGCATAGCAGTTTTAAAGCGGTCAAGTACTAGGAATAGTAGTAGGATTTAAACGACAATACTCGGACCACCAAAGGGAAGCAAATTTAGTAAATTCACATGTAGCGACACTAATACGCATATTCTCGGGATATTTTAAGCATGCAAACGTTGTTCTACTTCCATCTCCCATGTAAGATATGCATCGGGATTATATTTACCCTCAAAAGATGGAATATTTAATTTAAGCTTTGCAACATGATCATCATCACGTCGGTGGGCGGCGTTGCGGTAGTAATGTCGGGGGCGGCAGTACTGTGGAGGTTGTTCAACCTCCTCGTCAAGCAGATCGTCGTCGTCGGTCGTAGTAGTACCGTCGTCCCCAATGTCGCAGCGGCATGTGAAGTCCGAGGAGCGTCGGTAGCGGCACGGCCCGAAGTCTTGGCGCAGCGAACCAGCGGTCAACCGTGATCGGAATGCGTGCGCCATGTGGGTGCTGCGGTGCGGGCAATCGGTTCAAAAGCTCCTTGAACCGAGCGTCAAGCTTGGCGTTGAAGGATTTCTCGAGTCCATCGATCTTGTCCACGGCGTTGGTGAGCTTGGTGTCAAACTCCCTAGCGGCGTATCCACGTCTTGTAGCCCGACCAAGAGCGCGGAGAAGTGGGCATGTAGTTCTTCGTTCGTCATGGTGGCGGGGTTCATGATATCTGTCATGGTTAGTCCTTAAAAGCACGGTATATACTACGAATATGGTGGAAGTCACGCGCGTAATCCGTCAAGCAATATCTGAAGCTCTTACAAGTTCTTACCAAGCGGCGGAAAAGGCGATGTGCAACCACGAGGATCGATGGGTCCAGAGATTGAACCAGCGATTACAGGAGTCGATACACCTTGCGTGGAGAATATACGTGGAGCTACGGAAGGCTTAGCAAGGGGTTAGCAATTATCAAAACAGCAATGCAAAAGTTGAAAGAATGCTCAACGACGATCTTGTCTGGTCCTAGGCTGAACCAGTACTAGGCGCGAGCCTAGATCACCAACGATGTCATGACGCGACACAACAAGCACTATATGATGATATGGCACCCTGAAAAGCGAACCGAGATGCAGAAAATCACTATGATAGCGAGTGTCTAGAACTGATCTACGGGGTCTAAATATAGGTTAGCCCCAAAAAAAAATTTCGAAATTTTTTATTTTGCTCCGGAAAGCGCGCAGGTGCCAAAAAAATATCGCTATAACGGCCGATGGAGAAAAGTGATCCCCAAAGCCGAAAACTAGTATAGCCAGAAAATTTTTTTGGAGGCGGTTCCAGACTCGCCATCTGGACTTACGACCGGTCTCAAATTTTTTTTTTTGCTCTCCTTCTGGACTTACGACCGGACTTGTAGGTCGACACGGACTTTAGCTTAACACGGAAACAACAAAGAAGGAGAGTAAAAAGAAATAACTAGGAAACAATAACTCTACTCGGACTCGTACCACAGCACGAAACTGATCGGATCTGTGTCGCGGTAGGAAGGCGGTGGCCGAGTATTAGGGTTTATGGTGGAAGGGTATATGGCGGCGGAATATGGTGGCGGAATATGGTGGCGGTGATCGGCGAGTGTGGCGGTGACTATTATGATCAGAACTCGAAACTCTAAGGGACGAGACACTAAGACCAGCAACTCGACGCGATGATGTAGACACAAATTCAACAATGCAAAAACTGAAAAGATAATGCGAGGCGTAGATTGGCTATGGGATGGATCTAAACTCTAACTGTGTTTTTGGCTTTTTCGTGGGTTATAGGTAAAAACAGATCTAATCTACGAAAACAGTAAAATCTCACCGAGCAACACGAAATCGATACCACTTGATAGGGCAAAGGTGGCGATCTTTCGATGAGATGGCGATATTCGATTTGGTGGAGTTCGGGCTTGACGATCCGACTACTGCGTGCGACACGGCGCCAATGCAATCGCTAGGCCAATCTCACGAGGTTACCGATCCTGCGTGAACACGATCAGCCTGACCAACGAGGGTCTTAATTCCTACCTGAAATCGAGAACAAGTAAGAACCAATATTGCAATCAAGATATTGCGGATTAAGAGGAAAGCTTTATTGAAGAGGTGGGATCCTGAGTAGGCGCGAAGTACAAGAGGCCTCTGCGACGCTCGAGCCTTGGCGAAGTTGCTATGATGGATAACTTAATGTCTAAACAAAATCCGAGTCTAGAGGTTCGGCTATGGGGCGTATTTAAGGGCGAAAAGGTGGGGTTTCGGCCAGCCATGGAAGTGGTGGCCGAATCCAACCCTAAAAGTCCTTTCCCCCTTAAATATGGATTCTAAAAAGTGGCTATTTAAAATCCTGCGAAAATTACATGGGCCTGGCCCAAAATAAAAGGTGTCGCAGCACCATATTAAGCTATGGATGAATTCGTAAAGTATTGATCTTGAATATTTCGTCCAAGCCTTCTTTCTTCATTATGGTGGCCTCAAAGTTCTGAAATCTTCATCTGTGACCTTCTCTTGGATCATCACATGCTTGCTGCCATCTCCATGCATGGCCATGCTCCAATGCTTGTCCCTCTCATCCATGCTTGGTCCATCATTCCTAAGAGTAAGAAATATATCCGATTTAGGCAGCATCATATTCTCATGTATGTGAGGAATAGTTCCAAGAAACGAAAGTACCTGATAGTTAAGTTGTTTGGCACGAGATCTTGTGATGGGTCCTTGTATGTGTGTTGCTGTAGGTACAACGGTTGTATCAATAGTAGGGATGTCCACATCATCACCGTGCGTTATGGACATCCTATACCGCGCCTTGATGACATGCTTGATGAGTTATGTGGAGCCACTATATTTTCGAAAATTGATCTTCGTAGTGGTTACCATCAAATCCGCATGGCCGAAGGTGATGAGTGGAAAACCACCTTCAAGACCAAGCTTGGTCTCTATGAATGGTTGGTTATGCCTTTTGGCTTATCAAATGCCCCATCTACCTTCATGCGCCTCATGAACCATATTTTGAGATCTCTCAATGGGAAGAGTGTCCTTGTTTACTTTGATGACATACTTGTCTATATCAAGTCACTAGAGGAGCATGTTACTCATGTTAAGGAGGTCCTTCAAATCCTTCGTCATGAAAAGCTTTATGCTAATCTCCCAATGTGCACTTTTGCAAAAGACAAACTGATTTTCCTTGGTTTTGTTGTGTCTTCTAATGGCATTGAAGTCGATGTCTCAAAAGTTAAGGACATACGAGATTGGCCCATCCCTACCAATGTTAGTGAACTTCGCAGTTTTCATGGGTTGCCCAGTTTTTACCGTCGCTTTGTGAAAGACATTTCTACCATTGCTTGCCCTCTCAATGAATTGACCAAGAAAAATGTCACATTCGTTTGGGGCAAAGCACAACAAAATGCGTTTGATGAGCTCAAAAAGAGGCTCACCGAAGCACCACTCCTCGTTTTACCGGATTTTACAAAAACTTTTGAGATTGAGTGTGACGCTAGTGGTATTGGCATTGGAGGCGTCCTTATGCAAAATGGGCGTCCTATTGCATACCATAGTGAGAAACTTGATGGCGAGCATTAACTATCAATTTATGACAAAGAGCTTTTTGCCTTGGTTCTTGTCCTTCAAGTGTGGCAACACTACCTTTGTCCAAAAATTTTATCATCCATTAGATCATGAGTCGTTGAAATATCTTAAGGGCCAAGCCAATTTGAGTAAAAGGCACGCCAAATGGGTTGAGTTCATGGAATCTTTTCCTTACCTTGTCAAGCATAAGAAGGGCAAAACATGGTAGCGGACGCCTTGTCTCATAAAACACAAACCTTCTTCTGCGACTCGAAGTAAATGTCTTGGGTCTTGATGACATCAAATCTTTGTCAGTCAGACCCATTCTTTGGATCAATTTTTGCAAAGTGTTCAATAGACAAAGGATTGATGATTTCTATTTGCATAAGGGTTTCCTTTTCAAACAAAACAAGCTTTGAATTGCAAAGTTGTTCCTCCAAATTTTGCTTCCTCAAGAGTCGCATGGTGGAGGCCTTAGGGTTCACTTTGGCCATGACAAGACATATGACATGCTATCCACTCACTACTTTTGGCCAAAGATGAAGCGCGACGTGGAACGCCACGTCCAACGATGCACTACATGTATCCAAGCTAAGTCTAAGTCCAACCCCTTTGGTCTTTATATGTGATGGAGGGGTTAACCTCTTGGGTGCCCGATCTTCACGGATCTCGTGGTCAAATCGATGGGAAAGCGAGGGGAAAGGGAGAAGGTAGCGGAAGCGAACACACACCTCGCGAAGAACACGATGAACACACGCAAAAAATCACACGATACAAGGCCGATTGCTCCCGAACGGTGGCCACCGGTCCGATAGAATCCTCATAAGGAAAGATCGGTCAACGTGCTCCCTCAAATCCACATCGGAGAGGGAAGAACACCTTGAGGAGGGTCTTGACGACTTGGGGGCGGCAGAGAACCCAAGGCCTTGTTCAACGATGGATGCGTGATGCAAAGTCCAATCGAGGTTGGTGATGATAGTCGGTCCCCTTGGTAAAGGGGATGAGGCAAAACTAGAGATTCCACGATGGGGGTTTTCTTTAGTCTATCATCTATGCCTGAGGGATACATGAGGGGTGGAGGCTCTATTTATAGGCCAACCACTAAACAAGGGTAGTTTGGGGATAAAACTAGGGTTTGGTAAGTAAAGGGGATACATGGGCGTGGCCCAACTAGTCTGTGAGCCTCGCCAGAGCGGTAATCTGGGACTTGGGACCGGTAGTACCGCTTGGTCGATAATACCGCCTGGGCCGGTAGTACCGCTTGATCCTGAGCTTCTGGAGCCGCCGTCTGTTGGTGGCGGTGGCGGTAGTAGTCCGTGGCAGTATCTGGGATCTGGGCCGTAGTACCTTGATGACGAGAGCATTTGGCTTCTTGTTGGTGTCATTGGCGGTAGCAGATGATAGTCTTGTGAGGCGGTAATCGGTCGCCTGGTCGTAGTACCCAGCTGACAGAGAGCATTTGGCGATCTCTTCTTCCGCCTCCTCTTCCAAGCCTCCGTCTTGTCGGACTTGATGCTCAAGCTTCCTCCCTTGCCTCCGTGCTTGTCAATGTGAACCTATCATGCATATGTGACGGAGTATGAGTAGCATACCATTCAATAGGGTAGGAAGGGGCTCATAGAGAGCGGATTCACCTTTGGAGTCCATGACGACTTGGCGTAAGTTGGAGACCAAGATGTAGTAACGGCCGTGGGTCGGGCTACATCGACTCCCCCTTCAAAGAGTCGTCCTCGACTCTACATGCTCATCACAAAGTAGAAGCGGTGAAGGACATCCTTGATCACAGGGTTCACCATATAGTCGTCCTCGGGAAGAGTGACTTGACAACACTTCAATGTTCCTTCACCTTCCTTGAAGCCTACAAAGCTCACAACAAAAGCAAAGCAACACTCAAAGCGTAGCCAATTCACGAAGATTATAACATGAGTCCTCAAGTAGAAGAAAGTCACCTTAGCTTGTAGAGATAGCTCGATGAAGGGTAGCCATAGGTAACTCTCTTCGGTTCTTCTTGTCAACATATAGTCCATAGAGGTTGACATGTATGCATTTGTACCTTCATACAACAAAGACCAAGCAACATATGTTTGTGTGTGATAGAGGAGCATGTCATTTTTGGCATGTCCATTCTTGTTCACAACACGATTAGCACAACTCAAGTATAGCAAAGGGGATGCATATGCATGGTCAATGTGCATGGAAATCGTTTGAACATCATCCAAATGTGGGAACTCAAAAACTCCATATAACATCTTATTGTGGCACTCAAAGCAATCGAATAGAAATTTTATCAACATCTTTGATGCAAAGCTTGGAGAATTTGGCAAAAACACAAAAGGAAGAATGTCCAAAACAACATCATTATGTGTGTCAACCAACCATTGGAAAGAGAAATTGTTCGACATGTTGGATGTCACACACAAATCATTGATAGCCAATATCATGGGAATATGAGTATCCCAAGCGGAAGCAAAAACAATATATTTGCAAACAAACAAAATGAAAGAGCAAGTGGTCCTTATGTTTGTTGCAACAACAAGACGAGATTCTTGGAAGCTCTCATGACAATACATGCTCTTAATGGAATTGTGGTTGCACCCAAAACATCGGAAAGATAAAATGTTCAACATTTTTGTTGCAACACAAAACATCATTATCTAGCGAAGAAACATGAATGTCACAAGGGAAGATAATACCATTAACATGCTTGCAATCAAACCATAGGAAAGAGCAATTTGCCAACATGAAAGATGCAAAGCATGCAAAAGGTATCAAAGTTGGGTTCGATCTTGAACTCACTTGTGGGATGCTCTCTAGAGCTCTTTTTGTCAACTCATGCTCAACCGAGGTTGACATTCTCGTGCGGGTACCTACACACATCATATGTAAAAGGAAGAACGTGTGTGCATGGTAGAGATACACATCATCCATCATGACGTATCTCTTCTTGTGCACATCACCATTAATGTCAATCAAGTATGAAATAGATGCATGGTGAGTATGCAAGTGGGGAACATGCTTATCATGGCCATCATCAAAATCTCCAAAAATTGAGAAAGCTATGGGGGCCATCTCATTATAACGCATAAGATCAATATTGTTGCAAGCAAAACAAGTGAAATAGCAAGCATTCATCTTATCGCAAGCAACAGGAGAAATTGAATGACTAGCATGACAAGGCAAGTCCAAAGCAATTGGAGGATACACACAAGATGCATAGCATGGCATGTTTATGGCAATGATATCGCAATCAAACAATTCCACATGATCAATATTATGCAAAGGCCATCACATGGGAAAGTGGATGAAGCATATGTAATGTCACAAGTGTCATCCATAGCATGCATATCCTCACAATTTATCATGTCCACTAGTGGGATCATGGCATCATCAACACCCTTATTATTACCTTGGTCATACCTCTCATATGAAGTGGGTGTTGTGGAAGTAGTGGCCTCCTTGTGGACGACTTCATCTTCTTGATGTATCCATGGCGTAGCATCTACCATGTACATCTTCTCCATTCGAGGCATCATTGCTTCATAGCTTGGTGCTTCTTCATCCATGGAACCTAGCATAACACAAGGGAACACACTAGAGGTAGAGGGTAAGTTGTTAGAAATCGAAATGGTCTCACTTGACCTATCAACTACCACTCTCAACTCACTAGGAGTAACGCTCATGCCCTCCAAGTGGAAGCACTCAATCTCACATAAGGTGGAGTCACTCATCTCACTCTTGTTCTCACTCAAGTGGGCTAAGTGGCTCTCATACTCACATGGGATTGGTACCACATCATCACTCAAGCATATGGGGGTAGGCTCGGTTTCCTCAACTCCTTGCGCCTCCTTTGGTGAAGGGAAAATCCCATGCTCACCATTCTTGACCTTGTCGCCTTCAAAGTTGGATGCGGCATCATCGCTCTCCTCCATGGTCGAAGGGAAAATCCCATGCTCGACCGTCTTGTGGCCATCTCGTAGTAGTGGTGGAGGTAGGCTCATGCTATCCAACTTGGCGAAGTAGGCGTCTACATTTTCCTCGTTGGCGAGGTTGTGGAAGTCAAGCGTAGGCATTGAAGCTTGATGGCGTGGAGGAAGGCTTGCTTTTGGTGCCATTGTTGTGGTGGCACGAGTAGTTGAATGTGCCCTACGATGGTGTCGACGGAGGTCATTGGCGTGCCTTGCCGATGGTTGATGTAGGTGGCGCACTTGGTCGTCCACATGACACTCGCGACGATGATCATTTGCCTTGGCACTCTTCTTGTGCTTGTGGTGCCTTCTTGAGATTGCTTGAGCATTATGGTTGGTGCTCATCATGAATTCTTCGTCTTTATGGCGAAGATGCCTTTGACGATGTCTTGTATCCTCTTTATGGTGGCGATGCTCATGAGAGGATGTTTGTCGATGAAGAGTCTTGTTTCTTGGCGTCTCTTGATGCATATGATGTTTGGGCCACTCTTGTTTGGATAGGAGTTGGAGCGTGGCGCCTTGGCGGTGGTAGAGCTTGACGCCTTGGAGGTGATGGAGCTTGGTGCCTTGGAGATGGTGGCGCTTGACGCCATCTAGGTGGTGGCACATGTCGCCTTGGAGGTGAATCATCGAAGTAGGTGGTGCCCTTTGGTGTGGCACGCTTGGCCTTGAAGGTCATGGAATCTTGATGATGCGCCTCCTCTTGCTTGGCGTAGTAGGCTTCCATCTCCACACGGTGGAGGAATTCTTCATGGCTCATGGAGGAGCCATCAAAGTCGATGAAGTTCGCCGTGTCCTCCATGCTTGGCGAGGCGTCATCGATGTCGCACTCGAAGTCGTCCATGCTTGGGGAGTAGTTGGTGGTGTAGTACTCCATATCACCCAAGCATGTGGAGCCATTGTCGGTGTAGTGCTCCATAGGCTCCATGCATGAGGAGCCATTGTCGACGTAGAGCTCCACGTCTTCCATGCATGTGGAGTCGTCGTAGGTGTAGTGCTCCGGGTCCTCAAAGCATGCGGATCCATTGTCGGTGTTGTGCTCCGTCATGTCCTCTATACTTGTGGAGTCGTAGTCATGGTGGCTCATCATGGATTCTTCATAGATATCATCCTCGGTGCCGGATTCCCTAGACATGATGCACAAGACCAAGTGGTGTATATGGAAGTGGTAGTGGGAGTTAGGGATACAACGTCAAACCTTACTTTACCTTGGAAGATCGTATCGTACAAGTGTAAGGGGTCCCAACCTGATAAGGTAGAGTCCTCCTGTGTTTTACAATGCTAGTCCCTGGATCAATAGCTAGCATCCACAGTAAAGATGTAATATCAAGATACAAAGGTCATAATATAAATTTATAACCAGGAATAACATAATTTTATTACATCATACATAGGTCATTTGGCTATTACATTACATTGCAGCGGAATAAATATAGTCATGGGTCCTTCATCTTCATAGTGCCACGGGCAGATGTTGGTTGTAGGCTTTGTAGTCCTAGTCAATCAAACAATCTTCATTTAAAACAATCAAACCTGCAACATTACAAATTCTGACCACAAGGGTCAATACATTTGAATTGTATTGGCAAGTTTCACTATTATGTATAATATGAGTGGATCCTATCAATACATGCATATTTGGCTAAGTAGAGTTTAAGGCTTATTTGCATAAAGCAATATTTATCCTATCTTTTCAAAATGGTTTTGGTCCTTTGTCAAATCTCCTTTTCCAAGTTCCTTGAACTCCTTGGTAGAAACCCAAGTGTTCAAGTCCTTGTCAAAATCCTTGAGCTACTTGGTAACCCCAAGTGCGACAAGTTTTATCAAAACCTCATGAGTTCCTTGGTAACCCCAAGTACATCATACTCTTGTGCACCTTGGTAACCCCAAGTGCAACAAGCTTTATCAAATCTCTTTGAATTCCTTGGTACCCCAAGTGCATCAAGTTTTATATTAGAAGTTGGAATGTCGAGATCTCCCATAGTTCAAACTTTAGTTGCTCAAGATTGTCCATAGCAGGGACACGGCTAAGTACTTAGATTTTATTAACCTGCGGAAGGAGTACACTTTACCCACATGACACAATCCCATCTTGTTGCCACGGTGGCCTCTTGGATTAGTGCTCACCAAGATGGAATCTTGGCGGCGAGAATGTGTGAAGTCTTTCAAAGGTCCTTCCATACATCATTGCTAGCTTGTCTTATTTACGAAGCATTCGGATCCTCATGTCCAGTAACTAAAGACAATGTATGGATCTTCCTAATGTAGTTGACTAAGCCAGAGCCATAATAGCATGTGGTTGTACGAAAAGCCACAATTGGAGAAACATGTTCAATCTCTAAGTTTCCTAGGTGGTTTTCATTTGGAGCACAACACTAAGTGATTGCCATAGACATGGTTCCCTTTTGTTGCCACCTTCTCCAAAACATAAAGTGTCCACCACCTAGGTGGTTCATTGAGTCCTTGTTTTATTATGTAAAACACAAGTCCTTTTCTCATCCTTTGTAAAATCTCAACATGTATCTCTTTTCAAAACATAGCATGGCTAAGCATGTACAACTTCAATATTTTTACTAAGGAGTGTATAGGGAATCCTACTAGGATTAGCATAGCATAAGTATAAAACATTTTATGCATGTTTACAAGATCCACTAGTATAATGAAAATAGTAGGTCTTTTGTATGATAGTGTAACTTGCCTTTTTGTTTAGGGAATGATAGTCACTTCTTGATCTTGCTAGTCTCACACTTTGCTAATTTCACTACAATCAACAAGCATAGTATCAAGTAGCATTCCAACTTTCAAGCAATAATTCACATACACAAAGCAAATGGTTCCTAAGTCTTGTAAAAAGAGGGTTCTATTGCAAGGTTGGTCTCTACTAGGTTTATAAACTTTGTAAGGTCCACATTGGTCATTCACCAAAATAGCAAAGTCATTAGTTAGAGGTTTTGCCCAAAGTTTATTTTTAAAGTCCATTCAACATTTTATGTGGTGAAAATTATTCTTTTTAAAGTAAGACTTTATGTTTTTCACCAAGTAGGTTACTTTTGGCAAGGCTTGGTGTTTTGGGTCAGTAAGTTTGGGTTCATATCATTTTCTCAAGGTTTTCTTTGCACAAACTTTTCCATAATAAAATTTAATGAGTTTATTTGGCTAGAAAATGACTAAATTAACTATTTCAACTTAAATTTCACAAAAATCATTTTTAACTCAATGGGTTGGTTCCTAGGGTCAGTAAGGTCACACAAATCTATTTTGCAAAAGATTTAATCCTAAAAACAATTTCCAACAATTTTTATACTCTAGTCAAGTACACAAATGTTTCTGTAATTTCAAACAAGCTAACAGATACTATTTTCAAAATTAAGGCCATGGTTGGCTAGGGCTTGTTCTCCTGATTTCATTGATATAAAATTTGTCAAATTTGGACGTGTGGATCAAAAGTTATAAGGGTTTGAAGTTTGCAATTTAAATCAGATTCAAAAATCTGTTTTCACTCAAACAACGCCAGTCGAGCCGTGATTGGCGATACCGATTAAATGCGGATCGCGTCTGCGGGCGTTGGATTTAATTTAGATCGGTGCTCGAGCTAGCGTGCCCTTCGATTAAGTGGATCTATCGTGGCTGCGATCTAGATCGGACGGTTGTCTTTGCCTGAACGAGACTTGGGCGGCGGCGATTGCCAATGGCCGAGGTCGATCGGCGGCTGATGAAATAGGACGCGAGGAAGAAGGGGAGGATGCTCACCAGGCTTAGGAGAATACG
Organism: Avena longiglumis; assembly: GCA_030063025.1. Classification (NCBI taxonomy): domain Eukaryota; kingdom Viridiplantae; phylum Streptophyta; class Magnoliopsida; order Poales; family Poaceae; genus Avena; species Avena longiglumis. The sequence continues at coordinate 339,941,588 of CP125976.1, read as the reverse complement.
GCGATGCTCAACGTGCGGTTGACGAGGCGAGGGGCGCTCGGGGTCAAGTGGAGTCTTTCGCCGGAGTTCGTGGCGACGTCGGGTGCGTCAGGTGGTCACCGTGGGCGGCGCTACGGATCACCTCAAGTCATAACAAGTACGTTGTTAGATGCGTAGAACCAAGGCAAGGTTGTGTGCGTGAACGAGAAAAAGAGGCGGCCGGAATCTCACATGGGCTCGCGGAGTTGAAAACGATCAGTCGCGGTCGTCGTCGAAGGCGGGTTTGGGCACCAGCGGTTGAATGTAAGCAGCACCGAAAGCGCCGAGTGGAGAGCGTGCGTGCTTGGTCGAGGCAGGGAGGCGGTCGTGGCGGGTGAGGCGGAGCCGTCGAAGATGGCGGTGGTGCGAGAGAAGCTGGAGGCGACTAGGGGCGAGAATGGAGGCATGCAGGGAAAGAGGAGGAGGAGGAGCGGTTAAATGGGCGTGGCAGCGGCGAGAATTAATGGCGTTAAGCGAATTGATCGCGGAATCAATGCACGCAACGGCGTGAGGCGAAGCGTGGTTTCGCGAGGAAGAAGAAGGAGGCTGGCTGTGGTCTACAGCGGTGGAAGAAAGAAAGAAGAGGAGGGTCCACTAGTCGGCTTAGCGGGTCGGTGACGTAAGAAAACGATTCCTTGGGAGGGGATGATGGAGTTGAGTGAAATTTGGGTGGGCTGTCATTTGGGCTGCTTTGTTTCATTTTTTTACTTGAATCATTTTCCTTTTCTATTTTGAATTTCTTTTAAATTTCAATCAACTTATTCAATCATTCAAACAATTTCAAACATTCATTAAACCTTGCATTGTGTTTTTGGTTACATTTAGTAGTATAAATCAACTTTCAAAATAAAATAATATTTTAAATCTTTCTAGGTTCTATTTATTAATTAAATAAAATGGGCTATGGTTTATTAATAAAATAAGGTTTGGTTTAATTAGTTAAAATCCCATTGTGAATTCCAAATATTTACAAAATCAAATCAGTAGGTTTTATTTGAGAATATAAGATATTTGCAATACTTTGTTAGAATAAAATAACATTTTATTATAGGGTCCATTAATAATTAAATAAAATGGCCTTAGTTATTAATTCAAATAGGATTTATTTTATTGAGATATTTATTTTAAAATCTAAAATAGAGTCAAAACATTTTAGTAGGTTTTTTATTAAATAATAATAAAAATACTTGGTAAACCTATTTAAACAATTTAATAAGTCTTGATGTTTTAATTTAAAATGGTAAATCCTTTCATAATAAAATTGGATATTGATTTCCTATTATTTTATTTAAATAGACCTTTGTTATTTTTATTCAAAACTAAATGTTTTAATTCCCAAAGTTTTGGTCAAGATTTAATTTGGCTTTATTAAATAATCTTTATTTATAAATCCACCATTTCTTTTGATAATCAATCTTTTATTAAAGGATCCAATAATAGTAATTCTAAAACATTTTTAATTTCCTTTATTAAATGTTTTTTTATGAACCCTTTTATTTTATTTATTTTAAATTGGTTTGAGGTTCCAATTAAATTCAAAAAGTTTATTCTGGCTCTGAAATTTGAACAAAGTTTTATTTAATCCATTTCTTTTCACATTACAAAATTTGGAAAATCTTGGGATGTGACATTTCTACCTTAAAATAAATCTCGTCCCGAGATTTGGGAAGGTTAGGGTTACAAGCAAGTTCAAAACAACTAGGGTACTACCACCCTTAAAATTTTCAAACAAAATTTACATATTGGCCTTCTTGGGTCCTAGAATTTCTCTATGTTAAACCTTTGCTTTATTCCTATGCTTGACTCATGGACCAAGATTGAGCTTCTCCATAGGCTTGTTCAACTTGTTCTTCATCCTTTCTGGACAGTTGCTTGCATAGTGTCCTGGATTCTTCTGATTGAAGCAATGAATGTCATTGAGTTCTTTACGTGGCTCTTGTGGGCAAGTTGCTACAAAGTGACCTGGTTCATTACAGTTGTTACACCACACTTGGTCAATTCCTTTATTCTTTATGTTCTCTGGGCATCCTTTGGAGTAGTGTCCCATTTCCTTACATTTACGACATTGTACAAGGCTCATGTCTTGCTTGGGCTTCTTGATTTTCTTTGATCCTTTGAATTGGGTTGTCTTGCTTGGAGGTATAAGTGGTCCTTTTCCTTTGGTAGACTTGGATCCTTCTTGTTTCCTTTGTTCTACCATGGCATAGATGGGACATAGGCCAGGAGTATGATCACTTCCCTCACAAAGGTAGCATGTAGCTTGAGAGGTAGGGCATTCTCCAACAGGATGGTCTTCATCACAATTGGGGCATTGTCCTTCATGCTCCTTGGAAGTATGATCCTTGTCTCCACAAATAATGCAAGCTGGGGCTCCATCTAGAACAACATTCGTGTCATCCTTGTTATCATACACACTTCTAGGATAGCTTTCTTCCATGCTAATCATTTGATTAGTCACCTTAAGCATCAATTGGGATTGTTCCTCCAAAAACTTTTGCAGTGCTGGATCTTTATCACTATTGTTGGCTAGGAAATGAATTTGTCGATTGTTGGTGATGTTGGGTTGCTATGAGCTCTCTCAGTTTGTCACCTGGTTGGTGTTAGTGTCATCAACCTTGATGTTGGAGTCCTTTGGAGTAGACATCTGTTTGGGTTGAAGGAAGATTAGAATGGGCAAGATATTTCTAAGGAAATATTTCTAATCACACATCACAATTCACACAAGCAATGTGCATGCAAACACAAAACAAACTTTTCACTCATACAAGGTTCAAGCACATACTTAGGCCACAAAATATTTTTGTTACACCACATAAGTTGGGTGTGTTTTGTCTTATCTAAATTATGGTGGTCCATCTATATGGTTCACTTGTGATCCTTCCATCCTTCTTGGTTGATCCTTCTTGCATGAGATCATGGTTTCCTTTGGAAAAACTTTTGGTCACAATCCTTCAAAGTTGTTGATGGTTCCTTCTTATTTTGCATTCCCTCAGTCTCTAAATCTTGAGTAAGATTTCCTTGTCTCACTTGTAGTCCTTGGTGGTATCCAAGTTGGAAGTCCTTGGTGAACATGCTGAAGATGTTGAAGTCATTAGAGTTGAAGAAGTTGAAGAAGTCCTTTGCACATGGTGTAGTCCTTGAACATGGGTAGGTTTTTCCATCAAGTTGAAGTAGAAAAGAAGTAGAGTTGAAACCAAAATGGTTAAGGAAAGAGGTTACAAGTGTTTTTGTAAATAAGTTTTTGGAACAAAATACAACTCCTATTTTTCTAAGGGTTTTGTCCAATCCTAGGTTTTACAATTCCTACAGGCAACACAATGCTCTGATACCATCTGTAAGGGGTCCCAACCTGATAAGGTAGAGTCCTCCTGTTTTTTACAATGCTAGTCCCTGGATCAATAGCTAGCATCCACAGTAAAGATGTAATATCAAGATACAAAGGTCATAATATAAATTTATAACCAGGAATAACATAATTTTATTACATCATACATAGCTCATTTGGCTATTACATTACATTGCGTGAATAAATATAGTCATGGGTCCTTCATCTTCATAGTGCCACGGGAGATGTTGGTTGTAGGCTTTGTAGTCCTAGTCAATCAAACAATCTTCATTTAAAAACAATCAAACCTGCAACATTACAAATTCTGACCACAAGAATTGATACATTTGAATTGTATTGGCAAGTTTCACTATTATGTATAATATGAGTGGATCCTATCAATACATGCATATTTGGCTAAGTAGAGTTTAAGGCTTATTTGCATAAAGCAATATTTATCCTATCTTTTCAAAATGGTTTTGGTCCTTTGTCAAATCTCCTTTTCCAAGTTCCTTGAACTCCTTGGTAGAAACCCAAGTGTTCAAGTCCTTGTCAAAATCCCTTGAGCTACTTGGTAACCCCAAGTGCAGCAAGTTTTATCAAAACCTCATGAGTTCCTTGGTAACCCCAAGTACATCATACTCTTGTGCACCTTGGTAACCCCAAGTGCAACAAGCTTTATCAAATCTCTTTGAATTCCTTGGTACCCCCAAGTGCATCAAGTTTTATATTAGAAGTTGGAATGTCGAGATCTCCCATAGTTCAAACTTTAGTTGCTCAGTATTGTCCATAACCGGGGACACGGCTAAGTACTTAGATTTTATTAACCTGCGGAAGGTACACTTTACCCACATGACACAATCCCATCTTGTTGCCACGGTGGCCCTCTGGATTAGTGCTCACCAAGATGGAATCTTGGACCGAGAATGTGTGAAGTCTTTCAAAGGTCCTTCCATACATCATTGCTAGCTTGTCTTCCATTTCACGAAGCATTCAGGATCCTCATGTCCGGTAACTAAAGACAATGTATGGATCTTCCTAATGTAGTTGACTAAGCCAGAGCCATAATAGCATGTGGTTGTACACGAAAGCCACAATTGGAGAAACATGTTCAATCTCTAAGTTTCCTAGGTGGTTTTCATTTGGAGCACAACACTAAGTGATTGCCATAGACATGGTTCCCTTTTGTTGCCACCTTCTCCAAAACATAAAGTGTCCACCACCTAGGTGGTTCATTGAGTCCTTGTTTTATTATGTAAAACACAAGTCCTTTTCTCATCCTTTGTAAAATCTCAACATGTATCTATTTTCAAAACATAGCATGGCTAAGCATGTACAACTTCAATATTTTTACTAAGGAGTGTATAGGGAATCCTACTAGGATTAGCATAGCATAAGTATAAAACATTTTATGCATGTTTACAAGATCCACTAGTATAATGAAAATAGTAGGTCTTTTGTATGATAGTGTAACTTGCCTTTTTGTTTAGGGAATGATAGTCACTTCTTGATCTTGCTAGTCTCACACTTTGCTAATTTCACTACAATCAACAAGCATAGTATCAAGTAGCATTCTAACTTTCAAGCAATAATTCACATACACAAAGCAAATGGTTCCTAAGTCTTGTAAAAAGAGGGTTCTATTGCAAGGTTGGTCTCTACTAGGTTTATAAACTTTGTAAGGTCCACATTGGTCATTCACCAAAATGGCAAAGTCATTAGTTAGAGGTTTTGCCCAAAGTTTATTTTTAAAGTCCATTCAACATTTTATGTGGTGAAAATTATTCTTTTTAAAGTAAGACTTTATGTTTTTCACCAAGTAGGTTACTTTTGGCAAGGCTTGGTGTTTTGGGTCAGTAAGTTTGGGTTCATATCATTTTCTCAAGGTTTTCTTTGCACAAATTTTCCATAATAAAATTTAATGAGTTTATTTGGCTAGAAAATGACTAAATTAACTATTTCAACTTAAATTTCACAAAAATCATTTTTAACTCTATGGGTTGGTTCCTAGGGTCAGTAAGGTCACAAAAATCTATTTTGCAAAAGATTTAATCCTAAAAACAATTTCCAACAATTTTTATACTCTAGTCAAGTACACAAATGTTTCTGTAATTTCAAACAAGCTAACAGATACTATTTTCAAAATTAAGGCCATGGTTGGCTAGGGCTTGTTCTCCTGATTTCATTGATATAAAATTTGTCAAATTTGGACGTGTGGATCAAAAGTTATAAGGGTTTGAAGTTTGCAATTTAAATCAGATTCAAAATCTGTTTTCTCGAACACAGCCACGCAGCGTCGAGCCGTGATTGGCCGTACCGTTAAATGCGGATCACGTCTGCGGGCGTTGGATTTAATTTAGATCGGGCGGCTCGAGCTAAGCGTACCCTTTCGATTAAGTGGATCTATCGTGACGCTGCGATCTAGATCGGACGGTTGTCTTTACCTGAACCGGACTTGGTAGCGGCGGCGATTCACCGTGGCGGTCGATCGGCGCTGATGAAATAGGGACGCGAGGAAGAAGGAGGATGCTCACCGGGCTTAGGAGAATCTGGCGATGCTCAACGTCACGGTTAATGGCGCTCGAGGTCAAGTGGAATCTTCGCCGGAGTTCGTGGCGGCGTCAAGGGTCGCTGTGGTCACCGTGGGTGGCGCTCTGGATCACCTCAAGTCATAACAAGCGTTGTTAGATCGCATGAGAACCAAGGCAAGGTTGTGTCGTGAGCGAGAAAAAGAGGCGACGGAATCTACACTGTGGGCTCGGGAGTTGAAAACGGCAGCGGTCTGCAGTCGTCGTCGGCGAGTTTGAGGCACCGCGGTTGAATGGAAGGCACTGACAGAAGCGCCAGGGAGTGGAGAGCGTGCGTGCTTGGTCGAGGAGGCAAGGGGAGGCAGTGCGTGGCCGGAATTGAGGGCGGAGCTTCGTCGGAGATGGCGGTGGTGCGAGAATCGGAGGCCTAGGCGGAATGGAGGATGGTCTGGGAAAGAGGAGGAGGAGCAGGCGGTTAAATGGGCGTGGCCGCGATGAGGAATGAACGTGGCGTTAAGGCGAATTGATCGCCGCGGAATCAATGCAACGGCAATGGCCGTGAGGAAAGCGTGGTTTCGCGAGGAAGAAGAAGGAGGTGTGGTCTGCAGCGGTGGAAGAAAAGAAGAGGAGGGTCCACTAGTCACTGCTTACGGGTGGTAGCGTAAGAAAGCGATTCATGAGGGGAGGGATGATGGGTTCTGAAATTTGGGTGGCACTGTTGGGCTGCTTTGTTTCATTTTTTTATCTTGAATCATTTTCCTTTTCTATTTTGAATTTCTTTTTAAATTTCAATCAACTTATTCAATCATTCAAACAATTTCAAACATTCATTAAACCTTGCATTGTGTTTTGGTTACATTTAGTAGTATAAATCAACTTTCAAAATAAAATAATATTTTAAATCTTTCTAGGTTCTATTTATTAATTAAATAAAATGGGCTATGGTTTATTAATAAAATAAGGTTTGGTTTAATTAGTTAAAATCCCCATTGTGAATTCCAAATATTTACAAAATCAAATCAGTAGGTTTTATTTGAGAATATAAGATATTTGCAATACTTTGAGATATTTATTAAATAAAATGGCCTTAGTTATTAATTCAAATAGGATTTATTTTATTGAGATATTTATTTTAAAATCTAAAATAGAGTCAAAACATTTTAGTAGGTTTTTTATTAAATAATAATAAAAATACTAAATTTAAAATGGTAAATCCTTTCATAATAAAATTGGATATTGATTTCCTATTATTTTATTTAAATAGACCTTTGTTATTTTTATTCAAAACTAAATGTTTTAATTCCCAAAGTTTTGGTCAAGATTTAATTTGGCTTTATTAAATAATCTTTATTTATAAATCCACCATTTCTTTTGATAATCAATCTTTTATTAAAGGATCCAATAATAGTAATTCTAAAACATTTTTAATTTCCTTTATTAAATGTTTTTTTTATGAACCCTTTTATTTTATTTATTTTAAGTTGGTTTGAGGTTCCAATTAAATTCAAAAAGTTTCTTCTGGCTCTGAAATTTGAACAAAGTTTTATTTAATTCATTTATTTTCACATTACAAGATTTGGAAAATCTTGGGATGTGACAACAAGTGGCCACACTTGAGAGCAATAAACCAAGCAAAGTGAAGTTCACGCGGAATACCAAAACCAACTACGAACCAAAAAACACACACACACAAGGCCTATGGTGGATAGGTATGGAAAGTGGCATGTCAAGAACCAATCCGAAATCAAGATGTTGTAATGGCAAGTAAAGAACCACAATGATCACAAAGCAAAACAAGTTAATCCACAAGATAGGAAATATGTACAAGGAAACACACACGGTGGGATAAATGGGACTTGTGCGACGGAGAAAGTGAGCTAAGAACCAAATGATTACCTAGCGAAGACTATAAGCTCGTGCCACACAAGTACAAGGAGAGACGCTAGTTCGATTGCATAAGATTGGTGGGCTACAAGATATACACAATAAGTACCACCTATTTGATGTTCATCGAGCTTGCGCTTCCTATTCTATGAGGCACTTGTATATTTCTTTCTTTTTTTTCTCTTTTCCTTTTTTTTCTATTTTTTTTCTCTTTTTGTATCACTCTTTTTCTTTTTTATTTCTTTTTCACTTGCCTCTTCCTTGTACCAACAACTATATAAGATTACTATATGAGATAGCGCTCACAACGTTTGCTCGAAATCTACAAGGTATGAAATGTGTATAGCCCAAGCAATCATAAGAGGAACTAGTCTCAATAGGTGTTTGTTGCTCGCAAAGATAGTGGGGTTCACAAAGGAATGCAAGTGGGGAAAAGTCGCGGAATGTTTATACCTTTCGTCGACGATCTTCACCCTTTATTGTTGGATTCCGCCTTGCTCACGGAATTTGGATGGAGTAGATAGCATGAACCACGTGGATGATGACGTAGAGCTCCTTCTCCTCTTCGAAACGAGCTAAAGAACACCAAAATCCGAGTTCGGATGCAAAAGTTATGCTCAAAACGGTGAGAGGCTGAAATCTGAAACTTGCTGTTTTCTTTCTGTCTTGGTAGTGCGGATTTTTGGTACCGGTGGGCGGTAATCAAGTAGATTTGGGCGTAGTACTTCGGACAGAGAACACCAGATCTGATGCGATTTCGGGAGTTTGGGGCGATTTGGGCGGAAAATCTTCAAGAAAAACACCAAATCGACGGGGGAAATCAAGGAATTAGGCTATGGGAACGCAAAGGAAGGTAGATCAACAAGTTTAGCAAGTAATCCACGGATCAAAACCTACCAAAACGCACTCAAATCACATATCGATCCAAAACACGAATTGGGGCTATTTTTGGTGAAATTATCGAATTTATGGGGAAAAGACCTAATCGATGAGAAATCCGTGGCAACCAAAAGTGCGATACGGATGATGGAGGGTTAACCTCTTGGGTGCCCGATCTTCACGGATCTCGTGGTCAAATCGATGGGAAAGCGAGGGAAAGGGAGAAGGTAGCGAACACACACCTCGCGAAGAACACGATGAACACACGCAAAAACTCACACCATACAAGGCCGATTGCTGCTCGACGGTGGCCACGGTCCGATAGAATCCTCGCAAGGAAAGATCGGTCAACGTGCTCCCTCAAATCCACATCGGAGGGAAGAACACCTTGAGGAGGGTCTTGGCGACTTGGGGCGAAACCGAACCCAAGGCCTTGTTCAACGATGGATGCGTGATGCAAAGTCCAATCGAGGTTGGTGACGATAGTCGGTCCCCTTGGTAAAGGGGATGAGGCAAAACTAGAGATTCCACGATGGGGGTTTTCTTTAGTCTATCATCTATGCCTGAGGGATACATGAGGGGTGGAGGCTCTATTTATAGGCCAACCACTAAACAAGGGTAGTTTGGGGATAAAACTAGGGTTTGGTATTAAAGGGGGATACATGGGCTGTGGCCCAACTAGTCTTGTGAGACTGCCAGGAGTAGTACGGACTTGGGACGGTAGTACCGCTTGGTCCCGATAATCTTAGCTCTGGGCCGGTAGTACCGCTTGATCCTGGAGCTTCATTTGGAGTCTGTTGGTGGTGGCAGTGATAGTCTTAAAGTGGCCGTAATCTGGGATCTGGGCAGTAGGTCTTGATGACAGAGCATTTGGCTTATTTGGTGTCTTCTTTGGCGGTAGCAAAGGATAGTCTTAAGCCAAGGCGGTAATCTGATGTCGCCTGCAGTAATCTGCATTGTGACAGAGATAGCATTGGCGATCTGTCTTCTTCTTCCTCCTCTTCAAGCCTCCGTCTTGTCGGGCTTGATGCTCAAGACTTCCTCCTTGCCTCCGTACTTGTCAATGTGAACCTATCATGCATATGTGACAGTGTAAGTAGCATACCATTCAATAGGGTAGGAAGGGGGCTCGCATAGAGGAACGGATTCACCTTTGGAGTCCATGACGACTTGGCGTAAGTTGGAGACCAAGATGTAGTAACGACCGTAGGTCGGGCTACATCAATATGCCATTACCTATTCCTCATGCACCTTGGTCGGACATTAGCATGGACATGATTCTATATTTGTGGTAGTGGATCGTTTTTCCAAAATGGCACATTTCATTCCGTGCCATAAGACCGATGATGCTTCACATGTAGCAAATTTGTTTTTCAGAGAAATAATTCGGCTACACGGTGTACCAAGAACAATCGTCTCCGACCACGACGTCAAATTCATGAGCTACTTCTGGAAAACACTCATGGTCAAGCTCGGCATCAAGCTCCTTTTCTCGTCCGCCTCGCATCCTCAAACCGATGGACAAACCGAGGTCCTCAATCGAAGTCTTGGCACACTTCTACTTGTGTTGATAAAGAAGAACCTTAAAGACTGGGAGGAATGTATTCCACATGCCGAGTTCGCCTACAACCGCGCCAAGCACTCCACCACCATGAGAAGCCCGTTCATGATAGTCTATGGTTTCGAGCCTCTCACCGTGCTCGATATTCTTCCACTCCTGCTTCATAACCGTACCAATACGGACGTTGACAAGCGTGCCCAAACAATGAAGAAACTCCATGAAGACACTAAAACTACGATCGAGCAACAAGTCCTTCGCCAAGCATCACGACTAAACAAGAACAAGAAAGAGATGATCTTCGAAGAAGGCGACCTTGTGTGGATACACTTGAGTAAAGACCGTTTCCCCAAGGACCATGACTCCAAACTCAAGCCAAGAGGTGATGGACCGTTCAAAGTACTAAAGAGGATCAACAACAACGCCTACATCATCGATATCCCAACATCAAAGTACCTTGTGAGCCCGACGTTCAATATCAAGGACCTCTCACCCTACCATGGAGAAGATGAAGGTGAGAAGGTTGAAGAGTCGAGGACGACTCTTTCCCAAGGGGGGGAGCTGATGCAGCCCGTCCTACAGATGCACCTACATCCCCGCCAACTCGTCCCCCAAGTGGACTGACCCGTGCTCGAGCCAAGCTCCTACAAGCTAAGGTTAACTCTCTCCTCTCCTCGTGTGATTTCAATACATCATTGGATGGCTTGCTACTTCATGCCCAAACCCTGTGCATTCTCAGCTATGAACCCAATGAAGCATCGCCAAGGGAGGGACCAAAGGCTACCCGAGGAGATCCTGATGCAGCCCGACCTACGGTCGTTACTACATCAAGGTCTCCAACGTACGCCAAGTCGTCATGGACTCCAAAGGTGAATCCGTTCCTCTATGCGAGTCCACTTCCTACCCTATTGAATGGTCTTCTACTTCATACTCCGTCACATATGCAGGTTCACACCGACCAGTACGGAGGCAAGGGAGGAAGCCCAGAACATCAAGCTCGACAAGAAGGAGGCTTGGAAGAGGAGACAGAAGAAGACAGGTTGGCAGCTGCCAGGTCCAAGCGGTACTACCGGTCATCGGAACCGGTACTACCGGTCAGTATCTCTCGCCCCGCCTGCTTACGTCTTGAAGCCTGCGCCATCGCCACTGGATGCCCCGGTATTGGCTTGCGGTACTACCGCCTGCAAGAGGTACTACCGGATACCATGAGCGATACTACCGGTGATGACCGGTACTACCGGTCCCAAGTCCGGTACTACCGGTCATGTATGTGCCTGCGCGCACCTGTTGGGCCACAGCCCATGTATCCCCCTTTACTTACCTATTCACCTAGTTTATCCCCAAACTACCCTTGTGTTATTGGGTAATCCTTGGGTTGGCCCGATCTTTCACGAATTCCACGAGAAACGAGGGGGAAATGATGCAGGCCGTCCTACGACCGCTACTACATCTACTCCCACGAGCTCCCCAAGTGGACCCATGACTCGCGCCCGAACCAAACTCCTTCAAGCTAAGGTGAACTCGCTCCTCTCCTTGTGTGACTCCGACACACCCTTGGATGGCTTGCTACTTCATACCCATACACTGTGCATCATCAGGTACGAAGAGAAGGACCCAAGGAACGGAGGAAGCAACCCGATGCCGCAGACGGGCATGAACTCGGTTGAGACAACCGGTACTACCTCAGCGGTCCCTCAGCCCCTACCAATGGACGCTCAGAAGCACCGCTCACGCTCGACGCATGGCGGTACCGATCCGCGGTACTACTGCAGACAGTACTACCGCCCACCTACCGCCACAGCGCCTCCCGGCCAAGCTCCAGGCCCTCAGCGGTACTACTGCGCCCGGGCGGTACTCTGTTCGGGACGGTACTACCGGGTCTGGCCCGATCTGTCTTTGAGTTAGGCCACATGCCTTGTAACCCTTTCCTATAATTTACCTTTTGTTCGAAACTACCCTGTTTTGTGGCTGGACTATATATAGCCCCCACCTCTATTGTAAACCCTAGACTTGGATAATAATAGATATTAAAACCCTTTGAGGACTTATATCTATTGGTCTCCTGCTCCTACCAAGGAGCACGGATTATCCACCCCTCTTGGATCTTGCCTAGTGCGTTCAAGTTGTACAAGGCCTTGGGTTCTCGGTTTCTCCCTTTACGTCGTCAAGATCTCACCAAGCACCTCATCCCGTTGTTGGCGTGGAGAGCGAGCTTTGCCCAACACCGATCCTAGAGATTATGTTGGACCGGTTGCCACCGGCGTGAGGACTAGGCGTGTATCGTGTTTTGGTGTGTGCGTTCATGGTTTTCATTGCTTTCCTCGATTTCATCCACCGACCACCTCTTTCCTCTCGTTTCTCGTGGAATTCGTGAAAGATCGGGCCAACCCCAGGGTTACCCCCTAACATATTGGTATCAAGAGCACGGTTGATCATGAATTTTCCCCCAATTTTTCTTTTATCCGCCTTAAAAACGAAAATTCTACCAAAAAGAGCCCCAATTTGCCTTCAGATCAATCTCTGGATTTGGTGAGTTTTTCGTGGTTTTGGTCCATAGATTTGTTGCTTTGGGAGTCGATCTATAGCCCCTGTTGTTTCTAGCCTGGCCTTTCGGTGATTTCCACAATTTGAGGTTTTGGCAAGATCACCTCGTTCGATCCACATGCCTAAGCACTACCGGCGAGCAAGCGGTACTCTTGCAAATGTAGGTACTACAGTACCTGGCAGTACTACGCTCACCGATTACTAGCTCACCGGCTACTGGGTTGCATAATGGTACTACCGCTGGACCCTGACCGTTCTTCCTCGCCCGTTGCCGCCTCAATTTCGTTTGCTGCCTTTTTCCACCTCGCTTGTTCGTGTTTCGCGTGTTTGTCGCCATTTTCACAACAGCTTCCGCATCAAAGTCATCCCGCGCTCAACGACGCCGCGACACTCGAACATCATCCCCCCCACCAACGGTTGCAAGTCATCAACAATACCAAAGGTATAACTTGCACCACCTTGACAGCCCCATATCTTCCTTTGTGTGTATCTATCCTATGAGAGCAACTCATTTTGTGTTTGTCTAAGCATTGTGCACTTGCCTTCGGAAAGTGAGAGTGTGAGGCCAAATACAAAAGCTAACATAGTAGCATAGCAAGGGAGAAAAAGAAAAAGAATCAAAAAAAAGGGGAAAAGAAAAAGATAGAATAGAAAGATACATAGTCTCCCAATACATAGAGAATACCAAGCTTGTAAGCCAAGAAAGAGAGAAGAAAGCGCGAGGCAAGTGCACAAATCTATTGCTTATCCTCTTTTGGCAAACTAGTTATGGTCTCTCCTTGAGTTGGCACGACAACCGAGCGTAGTCTTCGTTAGGACCTTTTGTGCTCATTTTCATAGTCGTGCTAACCTCGTTTTTCTCCACGTGTGTGTTTTCCGTGTTTTTGTAGATCGTTTCCTTTTGCTTTTGATCTTTGGTTCTTTACCACGTAGGACAATAACCTTTTGCTTGGATCGTTTCGTTTGGTTTTCCACAATCCTAACCTTCCACCAAAAGCCTTTGAGAGTTTCTTGCCATTTCACTTTGCACGCTTTTCGCTCATTTGTGTGGCAATTGGTTTGATATAATCTCCAAGGTGAGGTAAAAGGCTAACTCTCCACACCCTTTCTCTCGATATACAACCCTTGTTGGCTTTGCATTATGGACAGGCATGGAGAGCCATCCCAACCACCACCACCTCCGGAGGATGACACACAATTCATGACAAGATGGGACCATTGGAAGGTCCGAGGAGAATTCAACTATCGTTGTAAAGCTCTCGAGCGGCGCCAAGATGAACAATTTAGCGAGGCCCGTGTGGAATTAAAGAACATCGACAACCGCTTGAAGAAGTCCGTGGCCAAATGCATGCCATGCAACACAACCTCGGTCATCAAAATGAAGCTCTTGGTGCCCTCGCCTCAGCGGATGAGAAGCTTCAATGCATCATTGATGGACGCAGGCCACGCTCGTGAATCAAGCTCATCGCGGCACTCCTCAAGTGAATCAAGTGCACCTCGCCGTCACGCTTCAAGGCACCGGATGGACCCGTTCTTCAATCCATGAGCTCTTCATGGCGGTACCATCTCGTGTCATCTTTGCAGCGTCAAGCTATGATGGTGACCTCTCCGCAAGACCTCCAAGGCGGAAGCAAACCGGCCACAACCAAGAGCACTTGTGATTCAACAAGAGCAACCTCACATGGACCACCAGGCCGCGTCGACATGCCCCTTCAACAACAAGTGAAGCTTCCGAAGAGGACGAACAAGATCACTGTCGACGGGAAGCACTCGAAGATCCTCCAAGGCGTCATCATCGACATGATCGTCCACGTCGGCACCATGATGGTCATGACGAGCCTCCACTATGCCAAGATGAAGAAGATCAGCCCATTGCGCAGGCGGCTCGATGTCCTCCTCGCCACATGGCGCAAGCTAATGCTCCTCGACATCAACTACGACAAGAACAAGAGCAAGCTCCCCAAGCTCGTCGTGAGGACCATCAACCTCCTCCTCGTCCTCATCCGCGACAACAAAACGAGCAAGCTCCCCAAGCTCGTCGACAACAACAAGTTCCACCACCAAACGCGGCACCTCAACAACCGCAAGAGCAACGCAACAATCACCAAGCAAGACATGAGAGCTCGGATGATGACGATGACCGCCAAAAGCATGGCAACCGCATGGCAAGAACCTTAGCGGAGAAGAAACTTTTGGCAAGCTCAAATTCACCATGCCCAAGTTCACGGTTCCAATGAGCCGAAGAATATCTCTTGGGAACTCAAGGTCGACAAGATCTTTCGCATAC
>CP125976.1:339737757-339926465 GCA_030063025.1 Avena longiglumis | reverse complement strand
GCACCAATAAAAATCTGTGAGAAAGGGTGAAGATCATCGACGAAAGGTATATTGATGCAGCCCGTCCTCCGACCGCTACTACATCTACTCCCACGAGCTACCCAAATGGACCCATGACTCGTGCCCGAGCCAAGCTCCTTCAAACTAAGGTGAACTCGCTCCTCTCCTTGTGTGACTTCGACACCTTTGATGGCTTGCTACCACACGCAAACTCGGCATCATCGTGCAGAAGAAGCCACCATTGCCGCCAGACGCAGCGGATACTACCGTGGGACGACTGCACTACCGCCTCCAAGAGGACCCACCGCCTCCTCCTACCGCCGCCACAGAAGCACTACCCCATGCCCCAGACGAGCCAGCACGGTCTCAGAATCGTACTACCGGGTGGCCCAGACTACCGCCCTCCTACCGCCGCCATCGACGCCTCGACGAAGCTCCAGGCCCTCGGTACTACCGCTCGGAAAGCGGTACTACCGTCACCACCGGTATTGTTAAGACTGCACTACCGGTCCTACGACCTGATCACCTAAGTTCGCCCTGTGCCTTGTAACCCAACCTATCATTTATCTCTCCATTCAAACTACCCTGCTTTGTGGTGGACTATATATAGCCCCACCTCTATTGTAAACGTTTAGAATTGGATAATAATAGATATTAAGGAAACCCTTTGAGGACTTATATCTATTGGTCTCATGCTCCTACCAAGGAGCACCGGATTATCCACCCCTCTTGGATCTTGCTTAAGTGCCTGTTGTACAAGGCCTTGGGTTCTCGGTGTCTCGCCCCAAGCCGTCAAGGTCTCACCAAGCACCTCATCCCCGTTGTTGGCGTGGAGAGCGAGTCACCAACACCGATCCTAGGGATTATGTTGGACGGTTGCCACCGCGTGAGGAGTAGGCGTGTATCGGTTTTTGGTGTGTGTGTGTTCGTGGTTTTCATCGCTTTCTCGATTTCATCCACCGACCACCTCTTTCCCCTCGCTTCTCGTGGAATTCGTGGAAAGATCGGCCAACCCTGTGGTTACCCCATAACATATTGGTATCAAGAGCACGGTTGATCACGTAATTTCCTCCATTTTTTTCTTTTCTCCTTTTAAAACGAAAATCCTACCAAAAGAGCCCAATTTGCCTTCGGATCGATCTGGATTTGGTGAGTTTTTCGTGGTTTTGGTCCATAGATCTGTTGCTTTGGGAGTCAATCTATAGCCCTCTTGTTTCTAGCTCAGCCTTCGGCCGCTTTTTCCACGAATTTGAGGTTTTGGCAAGTTCACCTCGTTCTGTGCCCGTGCTGCGGTATCGCGGCTGTAAGGTACTACCGCTAGTTACCGTACTACTGTAGTACAGCAGATTATCACCACCGGTACTACTGCATTTGGCCGGTACCGCCGCCACGCCTGTTCTCCGCCTTTGACGCCTCGTTTCGTCACGACCTTTTCCACTCGCTTGTTCGTGTTTCGCGTGTTTGTCGCCATTTTCACAACAGCGCGTGATCAACGTCATCCGCTACTCAACGACACCGCGACACTCGAACATTTTCCCCACCAACGGTTGTAAGTCGTCAACAATACCAAAGGTATAACTTGCACCACCTTGACAAATTCCCATATCTTCCTTTGTGTGTATCTATCCTATGAGAGCAACTCATTTTGTGTTTGTCTAAGCATTGTGCACTTGCCTTCGGAAAAGTGAGAGTGTGAGTCCAAATACAAAAGCTAACATAGTAGCATAGCAAGGGACAAAAAGGAAAAAGAATCAAAAAAAAAGAGAAAAAGAGAAAAAAAAAACATAGTCCCCCAATACAAAGAGAATACCAAGCTTGTAAGCCAGGAAAGAGAGAAGAAAGAGCGCTCCGCGACAAGTGCACAAATCTATTGCTTACCCTCTTTTGGCAAAAGAGTTGTGGTCTCTCCTTGTGTTGGCACGACAGCCGAGCGTAGTCTTCGTTAGGACCTTTTGTGCTCATTTTCATAGTCGTGCTAACCCCGTTTTCTCCACGTGTGTGTTTTCCGTGTTTTTGGTAGATCGTATCCTTTTTGCTTTTGATCTTTGGTTCGTTACCACGTAGGACAATAACCTTTTGCTTGGATCGTTTCGTTTGGTTTTCCACAACCCTTACCTTCCACCAAAAGCCTTTAAGAGTTTCTTGCCATTTCCCTTTGCACGCTTTTCGCTCATTTGTGTGGCAATTGGTTTGATATAATCTCCAAGGTGAGGTAACAGGCTAACTCTCCACACCCTTTCTCTCCATATACAACCATTGTTGGCTTTACATCATGGACAGGCATGGAGAGCCATCCCAACCACCACCACCTCCAAAGGATGATAACCAATTCATGACAATATGGGACCATTGGAAGATCCGAGGAGACTTCAACTATCGTTGTGAAGCTCTCGAGCGGCGCCAAGATGAACAATTTAGCGAGGCCCGTGTGGAATTCAAGAACATCGACAACCGCTTCGAAGAAGTCCGTGGCCAAATGCATGCCATGCAACACAACCTCGGGCATCAAAATGAAGCTCTTGGTCGTGCACTCGCCTCAACGGATGAGAAGCTCCAACACATCATCGATGGACTCGCAAGGACACGCCGCAATCAAGCTCATCTCAAGACTCATCAAGTGAAACAAGTGCACCTCGCCACACTTCAAGGCACCGGATGGACCCGCTTCAATCCATAAGCTCTTCGCAGTGGTACCATCTCCGCCACGCCGCGACATCAAGCTATGATGGTGACCTCCGCAAGACCTCCAAGACGTGAAGCAAACCGACCACAACCAAGGGCACTGTGATTCAACAAGAGCAACCTCGCATAGACCACCACGCCATCGACGCCGACACGCCCTTCAACAACAAGTGCAACTTCCGAAGAGGACGAACAAGATCATCGCCGACGTGAAGCACTCAAGATCCTCCAAGGCGCCATCATAGACATGAGCGCCCTCGCCGCCAACATAATGGTCATGACGAGCCTCCCTACACCAAGAAGAAGAGCAGCCCATGGCGATACGGCCGACGCCCTTCCTCGCCACATGGCGCTAATGCTCCTCGCCATCAACCACGACAAGAGCAAGAGCAGCCCCAAGCTCGTCGTGAGGACCACCAACCTCCTCCTCGTCCGCATCCGCGACAAGAAAACGAGCACGCTCCCCAAGCTCGTCGTCAACAACAAGTTCCTCCACCAAACGCGGCACCTCAACAACCACGCGAGCATCGCAACAATCACCAAGCAAGACATGAGAGCTCGGATGATAATGATGACCGTCCAAATAATGGCAACCGACGCAACCGGAACCGCAATGGAGAAGAAACTTTCGGCAAGCTCAAATTCACCATGCCCAAGTTCACCGGTTCCAATGAGCCCGAGGAATATCTCTTGGGAACTCAAGGTCGACAAGATCTTCCGCATGCACAATTATAGCAATGAGAAGATGATGGCCATGGCATCCCTCGAGTTTGATGAGTATGCCAACCTTTGGTGGGAACAAGTCCAACTCGCTCGCAAAGCAAAAGAAGAGCCTCCAATCGCCACTTGGCAAGATATGAAGGCTCATATGAGATCCCGCTTTGTTCCTTCACACTACACGCGTGACCTCTTCAACAAGCTTCAAACGCTTAGTCAAGGGACAAAGACCGTGGAAGAGTACTTTAAGCAAATGGAGCTCAACATGATCTGTGCCAACATTGAAGAGCGAGATGAGCAAACAATGGCACGCTTCCTCAATGGCTTGAACCATCCCATCAAACGCATCACCGAGTTCCAAAAGTACAACAACATGGTTGAGCTTGTGCACATCGCATCCAAGGCCGAGCGCCAAGTGCAAGAGGACATCAAGTATAACAAGCCAAAGACGATTTCACCTACAAGCAAGCGCCAACCACTACTCCAACAACACCAAGTGGAAGCTCCCAAGTACAACCAAGCTTCCTTCAAGCCAACTATTCCCAAGGAAAACAGCCCCAAGTGGCAAACAAACACGGATGATCAACCATTCAATGGTGAATGCTACAAGTGTGGAGGCAAAGGGCACAAGTCCAATGCATGTGGAACAAAAAGTTTTGTTCATCCATGACAACGGCGATGAAGAATACTTGAGTGAAGAAGAGTTTGATGCAAGGGTCAAGGAAGCCATGGCAAGGCAACACTTGGAAGAGGACCAAGAACTTTGTGTGTGAGGATGACGCAAGTCCATCGCCAGTGGTCACAAGGGTCTTGACTACCCAAGCCAATGGAAATGAAGACCAACGCCGAACATCTTCCAAACTCGTGCAAGATCAATGGGAAGTCCATCAAAGTTGTCATCGATGGAGGAAGTTGCCACAACCGCAAGCACGGAATTGTGTGAGAAACTCAACCTCACCCTTCACCCACATAGACACCCCCATATCCAATGGCTAAGTGACCAAGGATCCGCTAAGATCAAGCACACCGTCAAGGGCGTTCTCCATTGGACACTACAAGGACACGTGGAATGTGACGTGGTTCCAATGACGGTTTGTCACATGTTGCTCGGAAGGCCGTGGCAATATGACAAGTGTGCTTTGCATAATGGTCACCAAACACCTACACTTTCAAATGGCTTGATAAAACTTGTGTGTTGCAACCAATGACTCCTAGCCAAATAATTATGACAATGCAAAGGCTTTTAGCGAGGCGCAATACGCAAAAACACCTTGTGAGAAGAGTGGTGAGCGAGAGAACCACACCATAGTGAGTGAGAGCTACAAGCCAAACTCGAGGAAAACTAAGAGTGTTCTTCTTGCCACCAAAAGTGAGATGAGAGAAGTGAGGAACACCCATCCATCTTGCACTACGTCCTCGTATGCAAGGGACTAGCGCAAGGAACTAATGACTTGACAAATATTCCTCCTTCTTTGATGGCTGTTTTGCAGAATTCCAAGATGTATTTCCAAGAGCTTCCTCATGGCCTTCCTCCTCTTCGTGGAATCGAGCACAGACGACCTCATACAAGCGCACCACTACCAAACTGCTACAGACGCACAAACCCGAAGAGACAAAGGAGATCGAAAGGCCAAATCAACCAACTCCTCCAAAGGTTTGATCCAAGTAAGCACTAGCCCAAGCGCCGTTCCCGTGATCCTAGTCCCGAAAACGGATGATACGTTATGTTATGCATGGATCGCCGTCCAATCAATGCTATCACCGTATGCGTTATCGACATCCTATACCGCGTCTTGATGACATGCTTGATGAGTTATGTGGAGCCACTATATTTTGAAAATTGATCTTCGTAGTGGATACCATCAAATTCGCATGGTCAAGGTGATGAGTGGAAAACGCCTTCAAGACCAAGCTTGGTCTATATGAATGGTTGGTTATGCCTTTTGGCTTATCCAATGCCCCATCTACCTTCATGCCTCATGAACCATATTTTGCGGTCACTCATTGGAAAGAGTGTAGTTGTTTACTTTGATGACATTCTTGTCTATAGCAAGTCACTAGAGGAGCATGTTACTCATGTTAAGGAGGTCTTACAAATCCTTCGTCATGAAAAGCTTTATGCTAACCTCCCCAAGTGCACTTTTGCAAGAGACAAGCTGATTTTCCTTGGTTTTGTCGTGTCTTCTAATGGCATTGAAGTTGATGTATCAAAAGTCAAGGACATACGAGATTGGCCCACCCCTACAAATGTTAGTGAACTTCGTAGTTTTCATGGGTTGGCTGGCTTTTACCGTCGCTTTGTGAAAGATTTTTCCACAATTGCTTGCCCCCTCAACGAATTGACCAAGAAGAATGTCACGTTCGTTTGGGGAAAAGCACAACAAAAGGCTTTTGATGAGCTCAAAAGGAGGCTCACCGAAGCACCACTCCTTGCATTGCCGGATTTCACAAAAACCTTTGAGATTGAATGTGACGCTAGTGGTATTGGCATTGGTGGCGTCCTTATGCAAAATGGGCGTCCTATTGCTTACCATAGTGAGAAACTTGATGGCGCACGCCTCAATTATCCCATTTATGACAAAGAACTTTTTGCCTTAGTTCGTGTTCTTCAAGTATGGCAACACTATCTTTGGCCCAAATAATTTATAATCCATTCCGACCATGAGTCGTTGAAGTACCTTAAGGGCCAAGCCAACTTGAGTAAAAGGCACGCAAAGTGGGTTGAGTTTATGGAGTCTTTTCCTTACATTGTAAAATACAAGAAGGGCAAAGAAAATGTGGTGGCGGACGCCTTGTCTCGCAAAACCACAAGCCTTCTTACACGACTCGAAGTCAATGTTTTGGTTCTTGAGGACATCAAATCTTTGTACGCGTCCGATTCTTTCTTTGGACCAATATTTGCACAATGTTCAATAGACAAAGGGATTGATGATTTCTATTTGCACAAGGGTTTTCTTTTCAAACAAAACAAGCTTTGCATTCCGAAATCCTCTCTCCAACTTTTGCTTCTTCAAGAGTCCCATGGCGGAGGCCTTATGGGTCACTTTGGCCGTGACAAGACATATGACATGCTCTCCACTCACTACTTTTGGCCAAAGATGAAGCGCGACGTGGAGCGCCACGTTCAACGATGCACTACATGTATCCAAGCTAAGTCTAAGTCCAACCCCTTTGGTCTTTATATGCCATTGCCTATTCCTCATGCACCTTGGTCGGACATTAGCATGGACTTTGTATTAGGCTTGCCTAGATCTAAACATGGTCACGATTCCATATTTGTAGTCGTGGATCGCTTTCAAAATGGCACATTTCATTCCGCCATAAGACCGATGATGCTTCACATGTCGCAAATTTGTTTTTCGTGGAAATAATTCGCTACACGGCGTACACGAACAATCGCTCCGACCGTGACGTAAAATTCATGAGCTACTCGAAGACCTCATGGCCAAGCTCGGCATCAAGCTCCTATTCTCGCCCGCATCCTCAAACCGATGGACAAACCGAGGTAGTCAATCAAGTCTTGGCACACTTCTCGGGTGTTGATAAAGAAGAACCTTAAAGACGGGAGGAATGCATTCCACACGAAGTTCGCTTACAACCGCCGCAAGCACTCCACCACCATGAGGAGCACGTTCATGATCGCCTATGGATTCGAGCCTCACCGCTCGATATCCTTCCACTTCCACTTCATGAACGTGCCAATATGGACGCGTGCCGTCAAGCAATGATGAAACTCCATGAAGACACACGAGCTACTATCGAGCAACAAGTCCTTCGCCAAGCATCAAGGCTAAACAAGACCAAGAAAGAGATGATCTTTGATGAGGGTGACCTTGTATGGATACACTTGAGTAAAGACCGCTTCCCAAGGAACGCGACTCAAGCTAAAGCCACGAGGCGACGACCATTCAAGGTGCTAAAAGGATAAACAACAACGCCTATGTGATCGATATACCAACATCAAGTATCTTGTGAGCTCGACATTCAATGTCAAGGACCTCTCACCCTACCATGGCGAAGAGGAAGTTAGATTGCTGAAGAGTCGAGGACGACTCTTTCCCAAGGGGGAGCTGATGCACGGCCCTCCGACCGCTACTACATCTACTCCCACGAGCTACCCAAATGGACCCATGACTCGTGTCGAGCCAAGCTCCTTCAAACTAAGGTGAACTCGCCTCTCCTTGTGTGACTTCGACACCCTTGGATGGCTTGCTACTTCACGCAAACTCAGGCATCATCAGTGCACGAAGAAGCCACCCGCCGCCAGACGTAAGCGGTACTACGGCTGGGACGACCGCACTACCGCCCAAGCGACCCACCTCCTCCTACCGCCACACAGAAGCACTACCCCATGCCCAGACGCAAGCGGTACTACCGTCCAGAATCGGTACTACCGTGGCAGATTACCGCCTCCTACCGCCGCCATCGATGCCTCCGACGGAAGCTCCAGGCCCTCAAGCGGTTACTATCACGAGCGGTACTCGTCACCACCGGTATTATCACACGGACTACTACCGGTCCCGCTCGACCGATCACCTAAGTTCGCCTCAGGCCTTGTAACCCAACCTATCATTTATCTCCATTCAACTACTCGCTTTGTGGCTGGACTATATATAGCCCCACCTCTATTGTAAACGCTTAGACTTGGATAATAATAGATATTAAGGAAACCCTTTGAGGACTTATATCTATTGGTCTCATGCTCCTACCAAGGAGCACCGATTATCCACCCCTCTTGGATCTTACTTAAGTGCGTTGTTGTACAAGGCCTTGGGTTCCTGTCTCGCCCCAAGCCGCCAAGGTCTCACCAAGCACCTCATCCCCGTGTTGGCGTGGAGAGCTTCGCCCAACACCGATCCTAGGGATTATGTTGGACCGGTTGCCACCGGCGTGAGGAGTAGGCGTGTATCGTGTTTTGGTGTGTGTGTGTGTGTTCGTGATTTTCATCGCTTTCCTCGATTTCATCCACCGACCACCTCTTTCCCCCTCGTTTCTCGTGGAATTCGTGAAAGATCGGGCCAACCCCAGGGTTACCCCATAACATATATCATTTCCGCGATCTCCCCTACTTGTTTTCCTTTGTCAGCCACACCATCTTTGCGATAAAACAAGCACCTACTGAGACTAATTCCTCCTTTGATTGCTTGGGATTTGCACATTTGATACCTTGTAGAATTCCGAGCAAAAGTTATGAGCGCTATCTCATATAGTTATCTTGTATAGTTCTTGGCACAAGGAAAAGCAAGTGAAAAAGAGAAAAAAATCATAAAAAAATACAAAAAAGGAAAGAAATATACATGTGCCATATAGAGTAGGAAGCGCAAGCTCGATGGCAAACTTATAGGTGGTACTTATTGTGCAAATCTTGTAGCCCTCCAATATTTGTGCAATCGAACTAGCATCTCTCCTTGTACTTGTGCGACATGAGCTTATAGTCTTCGCTAGGCCTTCATTTGGTTCTTATCTCGCTTTTTCCGTCGCACAAGTCCCATGTATCCCACTGTGTGTGTTTCCTTGATCTTAATTTCTATCTTGTGGATCAACTTGTTTGCTTTGTGACCATCGTGGTTCTTTACCTGCCTTCACAAATCTTGGTTTCCGATTGTTCCAATTTGCTTGCCACTTTCCATACCTAAGCTCCTCATAAGTTGTGTGCATTTGGTGTTTCTTGTGTTCGTTGATACAACGCCACTTATCCTTTGTATTTAGTTTGCTCTTTGTCCATACCATTGATCCAATACTATCTACAAGGTGAGCCAAGGTGTAGCATCCTTGAATCCAACTTCCACTATATCACACTTGGTCTTGTGAGCAACATGTATAGGGACTCCGGAACCGATGAAGAGGAATCCATGATGAGCCACGACAACGACGACTCCACAAGCATCGATGACATGATGGAGCACTACACCGACATTGGCTCCGCATGCTTGGAGGACTTCGAGTACTACACCAATGATGACTCCCCAAGCATGGAGCACATGGAGAACCACGAGGACTTAAACTTTTCAAGCATGGAGGACATCGAACACTTCATCGACTATGATGGCGACTCCCTGTTAGGGGTGACCCCTTAGGGTGGCCTGATCTTTCATGAATTCCGTGGGAATCGAGGGGAAAGCGGTGGAAGGGGAAAGGGGATGAAATCCACGAACACACACGCGAAGAACTCGATGAACACACACACGCGAAAACACGATACAAGCTGATAGCTCACGCCGGTGGCAACCGGTCCAATACAATCCCTAAGATCGGCGTTGGGCAAGACACTCTCCCACGGCCAACAACGGGGGTGAGAGGCTTGATGAGATCTTGACTACTTGAGCACGAGACACCGAGATCCCAAGGACTTGTACAACTTGAACACACTAGGCAAAATCCAAGAGGTTTGTGGATAATTTGGTGCTCCTTGTCAAGGAGCATGAGACAAATAGTTGATAGATCCTCAAAGGGGTGACTTCAACTACAATTATCCAAGTCTAGGGTTTACAATAGGGGGTGGGGGATATTTATAGGCCAGCCAGATAAACATGGGTAGTTTAGGCACGAAAAGGGTAAAAACTAGGCGAAATAAGGAGTTACACGGGCCCAGCCCGGATGTTGACTTGAATCTGGGGATTTCCGTAGGGTCCGGCGCAGCGTGGTCGCGGAAACGCCGTCACCGACATTTCCTACGCCACCGGAAAGCCGTACAGAAGGTGTTTTCGGATGTCGCCGGAGGATTCCGGTCGCCGTCGGGATTGTCGGCGTCGAGGCCGTTCGACCGGGCCGGTCACTGGGAATTCCGGAGGAGACCGGTCCGTCGGGCTTGGCGCCGGTTTGCTCTAGCGGATCTGATGGAAGGGGTTAACCTCTTGGGTGCCCGATATTCACGGATCTCGTGGTCAAATCGATGGGAAAGCGAGGGGAAAGGGAGAAGGTAGCGGAAGCGAACACACACCTCGCGAAGAACACGATGAACACACGCAAAACTCACACGATACAAGGCCGATTGCTCCCGAACGGTGGCCACCGGTCTGATAGAATCCTCGCAAGGAAAGATCGGTCAACGTGCTCCCTCAAATCCACATCGGAGAGGGAAGAACACCTTGGGGAGGGTCTTGACAACTTGGAGACGATACAACGAACTCCAAGGCCTTGTTCAACGATGGATGCGTGATGCAAAGTCCAATCGAGGTTGGTGACGATAGTCGGTCCCCTTGGTAAAGGGGATGGGGCAAAACTATAGATTCCACAATGGGGGTTTTCTTTAGTCTATCATCTATGCCTAAGGGATACATGAGGGGTGGGGGCTCTATTTATAGGCCAGCCACTAAACAAGGGTAGTTTGGGGATAAACTAGGCGAATAGGTAAGTAAAGGGGGATACATGGGCTGTGGCCCAACAGCACGCAGTATACATGACCGGTAGTACCGGACTTGGGACCGGTAGTACCGGTCATCACCGGTAGTACCGCTCATGGTATCCGGTAGTACCGCTTGCAGGCGGTAGTACCGCAAGCTAGTACCGGGGCATCCAGTGGCGATGACGCAGGCTTTAGTAAAGGGCGGTAGCAGGGGGCGGTAGTACCGCTGACTGGTAGTACCGGTTCCGATGACCGGTAGTACCGCTTGGACCTGGCAGCTGCCAACCTGTCTTCTTCCGTCTCCTCTTCCAAGCCTCCGTCTTGTCGAGCTTGATGTTCCGGGCTTCCTCCCTTGCCTCCGTACTGGTCGGTGTGAACCTATCATGCATATGTGACGGAGTATGAAGTAGAATACCATTCAATAGGGTAGGAAGTGGACTCGCATAGAGGAACGGATTCACCTTTGGAGTCCATGACGACTTGGCGTACGTTGGAGACCTTGATGTAGTAACGATCGTAGGTCGGGCTGCATCTTCTCCCCTCCCTTCAAAAAGAGTCGTCCTCGACTCTCCATGTTCATCATGAAGTAGAAGAGGTCGAAGGACATCCTTGATCCTGGGGTTCACCATATAGTCGTCCTCGGGAAGATTGACTTGACAACACTTCAATTTTCCTTCACCTTCCATGAAGCCTACAAAGGTCACGACAGAAGCGAAGCAACACTCAAAGCGTAGCCAATTCATGAAGATTATAGCATGAGTCCTCAAGTAGAAGGAAGTCATCTTAGGGTGTAGAGATGACTCGATGAAGGGTAGATATAGGTAACTCTCTTCGGTTCTTCTTGTCAACACGTGGTTGGTAGAGGTTGACGTGTATGCACTTGTACCTTCATACAACAAAGACCAAGCAACATATGTTTGTGTGTGATAGAGGAGCATGTCATTTGTGGCATGTCCATTCTTGTTCACAACACGATTAGCACAACCCAAGTATAGCAAACGGGATGCATACGCAAGGTCAAAGTGCATGGAAATCGTTTGAACATCATCCAAATGTGGAAACTCAAAAACTCCATATAACGTAGTAGTGGGGCACTCAAGGCAATTGACTAGAATTTTGATCAACGTCCTTGATGCGAGAATAGGAGAATTCGGCAAAAACACGCAAGGAAGAATATCCAAAACAACATCATCATGTGTGCCAACCAACCATTGGAAAGAGAAATTGTTCGACATGTTGGATGTCACACACAAATCATCAAAAGAAAATTTCATGGGAGTATGAGTATTGATGGAGGGGTTAACCTCTTGGTGCCCGATCTTCACGGATCTCGTGGTCAAATCGATGGGAAAGCGAGGGGAAAGGGAGAAGGTAGCGGAAGCGAACACACACCTCGCGAAGAACACGATGAACACACGCAAAACTCACACGATACAAGGCCGATTGCTCCCGAACGGCGGCCACCGGTCCGATAGAATCCTCGCAAGGAAAGATCGGTCAACGTGCTCCCTCAAATCCACATCGGAGAGGGAAGAACACCTTGGGGAGGGTCTTGACAACATGGAGACGTGACATGGAACTCCAAGGCCTTGTTCAACGATGGATGCGTGATGCAAAGTCCAATCGAGGTTGGTGACGATAGTCGGTCCCCTTGGTAAAGGGGATGAGGCAAAACTAGAGATTCCACAATGGGGGTTGTCTTTAGTCTATCATCTATGCCTAAGGGATACATGAGGGGTGGGGGCTCTATTTATAGGCCAACCACATAAATAAGGGTAGTTTGGGGATAAACTAGGCGAATAGGTAAGTAAAGGGGGATACATGGGCTGTGGCCCAACTAGTGCGCGCATCGCCAGAGCTGTAGTACCGGACTTGGGACCGGTAGTACCTTGGTCCCAGAGTGCCGCCTGGGACCTAGTACCGCTATGGCCTGGAGCGTCACCGAGCCGTCTCAGCGAAGCGGTATCGGGGACGGAAATCACCGACTAGTACCGGGTCCAGATCCGGTAGTACCGCCGGAGACAGAGAGTATTTGGCTATCGGTCTTCGTCCGCCTCCTCTTCCAAGCCTCCGTCTTGTCAGGCTTGATGCTCCGGGCTTCCTCCCTTGCCTCCGTACTTGTCAATGTGAACCTATCATGCATATGTGACGGAGTATGAAGTAGCATACCATTCAATAGGGTAGGAAGGGGGCTCGCATAGAGGAACGGATTCACCTTTGGAGTCCATGACGACCTGGCGTAAGTTGGAGACCAAGATGTTGTAACGGCTGTAGGCCGGGCTACATCAAGTATCCCAAGCGGAAGCCAAAGTACCGTGTTTGCAAACAAACCAAATGAAAGAGAAAGTGGTCCTTATGTTTGTTGCAACAACAAGACGAGATTCTTGGAAGCTCTCATGACAATACATGTTCTTAAAGGAATTGTGGTTGCACACAAAACATCGGAAAGGTAAATTGTTCAACATTTTTGTTGCAACACACAAAGCATCATTATCTAAAGGCGAAGAAACATGAATGTCACAAGGGAAGATAATACCATTAACATGCTTGCAAGCAAACCATAGGAAAGAACAATTTGTCAACATGAAAGATGCAAAGCATGCAAAAGGTATCAGAGCTGGGTTCGATCTTGAACTCACTTGTGGGATGCTTTCAAGAGCTCTTTTTGTCAACTCGTGCTCAACCGAGGTTGACATGATAATGCGGGTACCTACACACATCATACACAAAAGGAAGAATGTTTGTGCATGGTAGAGATACACACCATCCATCATGACGTATCTCTTCTTGTGCACATCACCATTAATGTCAATCAAGTATGAAATAGATGCATGGTGACTAAGCAAGTGGGGAACATGCTTATCATGGCAATCATCAAAATCTCCAAAAATTGAGAAAGCTATGGGGGCCATCTCATTATAACGCATAAGATCAATATTGTTGCAAGCAAAACAAGTGAAATAGCAAGCATTCATCTTATCGTAAGCAACGGGAGAAATTGAATGACTAGCATGACAAGGCAAGTCCGAAGCAATTGGAGGATACACACAAGATGCATAGCATGGCATGTTTATGACAATGTTATCGCACTCAAACAATTCCACATGATCAATATTATGCAAAGGCAAATCATCATATGGTAATATGAGTTAAGCATATGTAATGTCACAAGTATCATCCATAGCATGCATATCCTCACAATTCATGATAGGGCAAAGGTGTCCGATCTTTCGATGAGATGGCGATAATCGATTTGGTGGAGTTCGGGCTTGACGATCTGACTACACGTGCGAGCACGAGCGCCAATGCAATCGCTAGGCCAATCTCCTGGAGGTTACCGAACCTGCGTGAACACGATCACCGACCAAATGAGGGTCTTAATTCCTACCAAATCGAGAACAAGTAAGAACCAATATTGCAATCAAGATATTGCGGATTAAGAGGAAAGCTTTATTGAAGAGGTGGGATCCGAATAGGTGCGGCACAAGAGGCCTCTCATGACGCCAAGCCTTGGCGAAGTTGCGACTATGGCTAATTTATTGTCTAAACAAAATCCGAGTCTAGGGGGTCGGCGATGGGGAGTATTTAAGGGCGAAAAGGTGGGGTTTCGGCCAACCATGGAAGTGGTGGCCGAATCCAACCCTAAAAGTCCTTTTCCCCTCAAATACGGAATCTAAAAAGTGGCTAATTAAAATCCTGCGAAAATTACATGGGCCTGGCCCAAAACAAAAGGTGTCGCAGCACCATATTAAGCTATGGACGAATTCGTAAAGTATTGATCTTGAATATTTCGTCCAAGCCTTCTTTCTTCATTATGGTGGCCTCAAAGTTCTGAAATCTTCATCCATGGCCTTCTCTTGGATCATCACATGCTTGTTGCCATCTCCATGCATGGCCATGCTCCAATGCTTGTCCCTCTCATCCATGCTTGGTCCATCATTCCTAAGAGTAAGAAATATATCTGATTTAGGCAGCAGCATATTCTCATGTATATGAGGAATAGTTCCAAGAAACGAAAGTACCTGATAGTTAAGTTGTTTGGCACGAGATCTTGTGATGGGTCCTTGTATGTGTGTCAGAGGTACAACGGTTGTATCAATAGTAGGGATGTCCACATCATGCTCCCCTTCTTGAATTGAAGTCGCCCTCGACGCAATCTCATCTTCCTCACCAAAGTAAGGCTTCAAATCTGCAATGTTAAATGTAGGACTAACTGCACCAAACTCTGCAGTAACTCAAGTTTATATGCATTATCATTTATTTTCTAACACCTTAAAGGGACCGAAGACGTGGCATTAACTTAGACTTCATGTAAATTAGGAAAACGATCTTTACAAATGTAACCAAACAAGATCGCCAACACCAAACACAACATGCTTTCTCCCTTTATCCCCAAAGAAGTTTATACTTAGCATTCATGTGTTCAATGTTATCTTTAGTAGTCTTATGCAAGTTTAATATCATTTCATTGCGTGTGTAGCATCCAAATTATGTTGCACCGAAGAAGGTAAAGGCAATAAATCAATAGGTGCACGAGGAACAAAACCATACATAATCTCAAATGGGCACATCTTTGTGGTAGAATGCAACGAACGATTATAAGCAAATTCTATATGAGGTAAACACTCTTCCCACAATTTTAAGTTCTTCTTTAAAACTGCCCGTAACATAGTAGACAAAGTTCTATTTACTACTTCAGTTTGACCATCAGTTTGGGGATGACATGTAGAACTAAAGAGCAATTTAGTCCCCAACTTAGCCCATAAACATCTCCAAAAGTGGCTAAGAAATTTAGTATCACGATCAGAGACAATAGTATTTGGCACACCATGCAAACGAACAATTTCACGAAAGAACAAATCAGCAATATGCGCAGCATCATCCGTTTTATGACAAGGAATAAAGTGTGCCATCTTAGAAAACCGATCCACAACAACAAAAATACTATCGAACATCCTCCGTCTTCTTGACACCAAAGTGTCCCATCAATCCTCCTCCATGCGCCTCCTGTAACAACAAAAGACGAACAAAGCTATCTGGAATGCATAGTTTGTTAGCACGGAACACAAATCCATCATTGAAGACGAACTTGTTCCAAGTTCTACCATCTCTACAATTCTGCAACACATCTTTAAATTCAGCATCATGCACATATTGTTCCTTAATAGTTTCCAATCCAAATATTTTGAAGTCAAGTTGAGATAACAAAGCATAACAGCGTGACAAAGCATCAGCAATAACATTATCTTTACCCTTTTTGTGTTTGATAACATAAGGAAAAGACTCAATAAATTCAACCCACTTTGCATGACGACGATTCAACTTAGCTTGACTACGAATATGCTTCAAAGATTCATGATCAGAATGAATAACAAATTCCTTAGGCCATAGATAATGTTGCCAAGTTTCTAATGTCGAACCAACGCATAATTCTTTATCATAAGTAGAATAGTTCAGGCTAGCCCCACTCAATTTCTCACTAAAATATGCAACAGGTTTTCCCTCTTGTAATAACACCCCTCCCAAACCAATTCCACTAGCATCACATTCAAGCTCAAAAGTCTTAGTAAAATTAGGAAGTTGGAGTAAGGGAGCATGTGTTAGCTTATCTTTCAATATGAAGAAGGCTTGTTGTTGTGCATCGCCCAAAACAAAGGGCACATCCTTCTTGGTAAGCTCATTCAGCGGCGCGGCAATTGATCCAAAGTCTTTGACAAAGCGCCTATAAAAACCAGCGAGGCCAAGAAAACTCCTCACTTGTGTGACCGTCTTGGGCTGCGGCCAATTCTCAATAGCTTCAATCTTGGCTGGATCCACTTCAATACCCTGTGATGTAACAACATAGCCAAGAAACGCAACTCGATTGGTGCAAAAGGTGCATTTCTCAAGGTTACCAAACAAACGTGCATCACGTAAAGCATTGAAAACAGCACGTAAATGGTCCAAATGATCCTCTAAAGATTTGCTATAAATCAGAATATCATCAAAGTAGACTACCACAAAACGTCCAATGAAAGCACGTAAAACTTCGTTCATTAATCTCATGAAAGTGCTAGGTGCATTAGTTAAACCAAACGTCATGACTAACCACTCATATAAACCGAACTTAGTTTTAAATGCTGTTTTCCATTCATCTCCTAATTTCATACGAATCTGGTGGTAACCACTACGTAAATCAACTTTAGAAAACATGGTAGAGCCACTCAATTCATCAAGCATGTCATCTAAACATGGAATAGGATGACGATATCGAATAGTAATATTATTGATAGCTCTACAATCAGTACACATGCGCGAAGAACCATATTTCTTAGGTACCAAAATAATAGGAACATCACAAGGGCTAAGGGACTCACGAATATGATCTCTGTCGAGTAGTTCCTGAATTTGGCGTTGTATCTCCGTTGTCTCCTCTGGATTGGTTCTATATGGCGCGCGGTTGGGCAAGTGGCACCAGGAATTAGATCAATTTGATGCTCAATTCCTCTAATAGGAGGTAGTCCTGGTGGCAACTCAGCGGGAAAGACGTCCTCATATTCCTGCAAAAGGTTAGCAACAGCGGGTGGCAAAGAAGGAGGCATATCCTCAAATGAAAACAAAACCTCTTTGCAGACAATTGCATAACATTGAGTATTGTTTACATCTAGTTCAGCAATATCAATTTTATTTGCAAGCATACATGGACTCTTCAAACGAATTTCAGTAGCGTGTGTAGAATCAGATTTAGTGTTCTTTGGTGGTATAAAATCAAAGAACAATCGATTCTCACTTTTATTTTTCTCCTCAGTTTTAGCTCTACTAGCTCTAGCAAGATCATCTTTTAAAATCTGTTCGGGAGTCATAGGTTTTAGACCAATTTTCTTTCCATCATGCATAAGAGAATAGTGATTAGTTTTGCCATTATGAACAGATTCTCTATCAAACTGCCATGGTCTACCAAGTAACAAAGAACAAGCTTGCATAGGTACAACATCACAATCAACAAAATCAGAATATGTACCAATAGTAAAATGCACGCGTACCTTCTTGTTACCTTGATCTTGCGAGAACTCTCAAACCATTGGATGTAATATGAATGTGGGCGTTGTCTTGTTGGAAGCGCAATGATGGAGGGGTTAACCTCTTGGGTGCCCGATCTTCACGGATCTCGTGGTCAAATCGATGGGAAAGCGAGGGGAAAGGGAGAAGGTAGCGGAAGCGAACACACACCTCGCGAAGAACACGATGAACACACGCAAAACTCACACGATACAAGGCCAATTGCTCCCGAACGGCGGCCACCGGTCCGATAGAATCCTCGCAAGGAAAGATCGGTCAACGTGCTCCCTCAAATCCACATCGGAGAGGGAAGAACACCTTGAGGAGGGTCTTGACGACTTGGGGGCGAGAAACCGAGAACCCAAGGCCTTGTTCAACGATGGATGCGTGATGCAAAGTCCAATCGAGGTTGGTGACGATAGTCGGTCCCCTTGGTAAAGGGGATGAGGCAAAACTAGAGATTCCACAATGGGGTTTTTTAGTCTATCATCTATGCCTAAGGGATACATGAGGGGTGGGGCTCTATTTATAGGCCAACCACTTAACAAGGGTAGTTTGGGGATAAAACTAGGGTTTGGTAAGTAAAGGGGATACATGGGTGTGGCCCAACTAGTGCGGCAGCACCGCCAGAGCGGTAGTCTGGGACTTGGGACCGTAGTACTGCTGGTCCCAGAGTACCGCCTGGGACCGTAGTACCGCTATGCCCCGAGCGTCACCGAGCCGTCTCAGAAGCAAGCAGAGTAGTCAGAGGCCGGTACCGGTTCCAGTGGCCGGTAGTACCGCCGAGACAGAGTATTTGGCTTCAGTGGCTGTCACAGGCTGTTAGTGCCGCGGTAGTGCCGCAGATTCAGAGACGGCCGCCAGTCCTAGTAGTACCGTGGCGACAGAGAGCATTTGGTCTATCTTCTTCCGCCTCCTCTTCCAAGCCTCCGCCTTGTCGGGCTTGATGCTCAAGCTTCCTCCCTTGCCTCCAGATTTGTCAATGTGAACCTATCATGCATATGTGAGAGTATGAAGTAGCATACCATTCAATAGGGTAGGAAGGGGGCTCATAGAGGAACGGATTCACCTTTGGAGTCCATGACGACTTGGCGAAGTTGGAGACCAAGATGTGGTAACACCGTAGGTCGGCTACATCGACTCCCCCTTCAAAAGAGTCGCCTCGACTCTACATGCTCATCACAAAGTCGGCGGCCGAGACCTTCTTGATCCCGGGTTCACCATATAGTCGCCTCTGAAGATTGACTTGACAACACTTCAATGTTCCTTCGCCTTCCTTGAAGCCTACAAAGCTCACAACAAAAGCAAGGCAACACTCAAAGCGTAGCCAATTCATGAAGATTATTGCATGAGTCCTCAAGTAGAAGGAAGTCACCTTATCTTGTAGAGATAGCTCGATGAAGGGTAGCCATAGGTAACTCTCTTCGGTTCTTCTTGTCAAGACGTGGTTGGTAGAGGTTGACGAGTATGCACTTGTACCTTCACACAACAAAGACCAAGCAAAATATTTTCGTGCGTGATAGAGGAGCATGTCAAATGTGGCATGTCCATTCTTGTTCACAACACTATTAGTACAATGCATGTATAGCAAATGGAATGCATATGCATGGTCAATGTGCATGGAAATTGTTTGAACATCATCCAAATGTGGAAACTCAAAAACTACATATAAAATAGAAGTGGGGCATTCAAAGCATTGGATCCAAATTTCAAACATCTTTGATGCAAGACTAGGAGAATTTGGCAAAAACACAAAAGGAAGCATATCCAAAACAAAAGTATTATGTTTGCAAACAAACCAAATGAAAGAGCAAGTGGTCCTTATGTTTGTTGCAACAACAAGACGAGATTCTTGGAAGCTCTCATGACAATACATGTTCTTAAAGGAATTGTGGTTGCACACAAAACATCGAGAAGGTAAATTGTTCAACATTTTTGTTGCAACACACAAAGCATCATTATCTAAAAGCGAAGAAACATGAATGTCACAAGGGGAGATAATACCATTAACATGCTTGCAATCAAACCATAGGGAAGAGTAATTTTCCAACATGAAAGATGCAAAGCATGCAAAAGGTATCAGAGCTGGGTTCGATCTTGAACTCACTTGTGGGATGCTCTCAAGAGCTCTTTTTGTCAACTCGTGCTCAACCGAGGTTGACATGATAATGCGGGTACCTACACACATCATACACAAAAGGAAGAATGTTTGTGCATGGTAGAGATATACATCATCCATCATGACGTATCTCTTCTTGTGCACATCACCATTAATGTCAATCAAGTATGAAAGTGACGCATGGTGAGTATGCAAGTGGGGAACATGCTTATCATGGCAATCATCAAAATCTCCAAAAAATGAGAAAGCTATGGGGGCCATCTCATTAGAACGCATATGATCAATATTGTTGCAAGCAAAACAAGTGAAATAGCAAGCATTCATCTTATCCCAAGCAACGGGAGAAATTGAATGACTAGCATGACAAAGCATATCCATAGCAATTGGAGGATACACACAAGATGCATAGCATGGTATGTTTATGGCAATGAGTTCGCAATCAAACAATTCCACATGATCAATATTATGCAAAGGCAAATCATCACATGGGAAAGTGGATGAAGCATATGTAATGTCACAAGTATCATCCATAGCATGCATATCCTCACAATTCATCATGTCCACTAGTGGGATCATGGCATCATCAACACCCTTATTGTTACCTTGGTCATACCTCTCATATGAAGTGGGTGTTGTGGAAGTAGTGGCCTCCTTGTGTACGACTTCGTCTTCTTCATGTAGCAATGACGTCGCATCATCTTCGTGCACCATGTACATCTTCTCCAATTGAGGCATCATTGCTTCATGGCTTGGCGCTTCTTCATCCATGGAACCTAGCATAACACAAGAGAACACACTAGAGGTAGAGGGTAAGTTGTTAGAAATCGAAATGGTCTCACTTGACCTATCAACTACCACTCTCAACGCACTTGGTGTATCACTCATGCCCTCCAAGTGGAAGCACTCAATCTCACATAAGGTGGAGTCACTCATCTCACTCTTGTTCTCACTCAAGTGGGCTAAGTGGCTCTCATACTCACATGGGAATGGTACCACATCATCACTCAAGCATATGGGGGTAGGCTCGGTTTCCTCAACTCCATGCGCCTCCTTTGGTAAAGGGAAAATCCCATGCTCACCATTCTTGACCTTGTCGCCTTCAAGGTTGGATGCCATAAGATGGGCATCATTGCTCTCCTCCATGGTCGAAGGAAAAATCCCATGCTCGACCGTCTTGTGGCCATCTCGTAGTAGTGGTGGAGGTAGGCTCATGCTATCCAACTTGGCGAAGTAGAGGTCTACATTTTCCTCGTTGGCGAGGTCGTGGAAGTCAAGCGTAGGCGTTGAAGCTTGATGGCGTGGAGGAAGGCTTGCTCTTGGTGCCATTGTGGTGGTGGCACGCGTAGTTGAAGGTGCCCTATGATGGTGTCGACGGAGGTCATTGGCGTGCCTTGCCGATGGTTGATGTTGGTGAAGCACTTGGTCATCCACATGACGCTCACGACGGTGATCATTTGCATTGGCACTCTTCTTGTTCTTGTGGTGCCTTCTTGAGCTTTCTTGAGCATTATGGTTGGTGCTCATCACGAATTCTTTGTCTTGGTGGCGAAGATGCCTTTGACGATGTCTTGTATCCTCTTTATGGTGGCGAAGCTCATGAGAGGATGTTTGTCGATGAGTATTCTTGTTTCTTGGCGCCTCTTGATGTATATGATGTTTGGACCCCACTCTTGTTTGGATAGGAGGTGGATCTTGGCGCCTTGGAGGTGATGTAGCTTGGCGCCTTGGAGATGGTGGAGCTTGACGCCTTGGAGGTGATGGATCTTGGCGCCTTGGAGATGGTGGCACTTGACGCCATCAAGGTGGTGGCACTTGTCGCCTTGGAGGTGCATCATCGAAGTAGGTGGTGCCCTTTGGTGTGGCACGCTTGGCCTTGAAGGTCATGGAATCTTGATGATGCGCCTCCTCTTGCTTGGCGTAGTAGCCTTCCATCTCCACACGATGGAGGAATTCTTCATGGCTCATGGAGGAGCCATCTAAGTCGATGAAGTTCTCCGTGTCCGCCATGCTTGGCGAGGTGTCATTGATGTCGCACTCGAAGTCGTCCATGCTTGGGGAGTAGTTGTTGGTGTAGTACTCCATATCACCCAAGCATGTGGAGCCATTGTCGATGTAGTGCTCCATAGGCTCCATGCATGAGGATCCATTGTCGACGTAGAGCTCCATGTCTTCCATGCATGTGGAGTCGTCGTAGGTGTAGTGCTCCGGGTCCTCAAAGCATGCGGAGCCGTTGTCGGTGTTGTGCTCCGTCATGTCCTCTATACTTGTGGAGTCGTAGTCATGGTGGCTCATCATGGATTCTTCATAGATATCATCCTGCCCGAGTCCCTAGACATGATGCACAAGACCAAGCGGTGTATATGGAAGTGGTAGTGAGTTAGGGATACAACGTCAAACCTTACTTTACCTTGAAGATCGATCGCATAAGTGGCCACACTTGAGAGCAATAAACCAAGCAAAGTGAAGTTCACGCGGAACACCAAAACCAACTACGAACCAAAAAATACACACACACACAAGGCCTATGGTGGATAGGTATGGAAAGTGGCATGTCAAGAACCAATCCGAAATCAAGATGTTGTAATGGCAAGTAAAGAACCACAATGATCACAAAGCAAAACAAGTTAATCCACAAGATAGGAAATATGTACAAGGAAACACACACAGTGGGATAAATGGGACTTGTGCGACGGAGAAAGTGAGCTAAGAATCAAATGATTACCTAGCGAAGACTATAAGCTCGTGTCACACAAGTACAAGGAGATACGCTAGTTCGATTGCACAAAATTTGGTGGGCTACAAGATATGCACAATAAGTACCACCTATATGATGTTCATCGAGCTTGCGCTTCCTTTTCCATGAGGCACATGTATGTTTCTTTATTTTTCTCTTTTTCTTTTTTTTCTATTTTTTTTCTTTTTCTTTTTCTTTTTCTTTTTCTTTTTCACTTGCCTCTTCCTTGTGCCAACAACTATACAAGAAAACTATATGAGAAAGCGCTCACAATGTTTGCTTGGAATCTACAAGGTATCAAATGTGCATAGCCCAAGCAATCATAAGAGGAACTAGTCTCAATAGGTGTTTGTTGCTCACAAAGATAGTGGGGTTCACAAAGGAATGCAAGTGGGGAGAAGTCGCGGAATGTTTATACCTTTCGTCGACGATCTTCACCCTTTATTGTTGGATTCCGTCTTTCTCACGGAATTTGGATGGAGTAGATAGCATGAACCACGTGGATGATGATGTAGAGCTCCTTCTCCTCTTCGAAACGAGCTAAAGAACACCAAAATCCGAGTTCGGATGCAAAAGTTATGGTCAAAACGGTGAGAGGCTGAAATCTAGAACTTGTTTCTTTTTCGTCTTGGGTAGTACCGATTTTGGTACGGTGGGCGGTAGTATCAGAGATTTGGAGCGTAGTACCGCCGACAGAGAAAACCAGATCCGACGCGATTTCATGAAGTTTGAAGCGATTTAAGGAAAATCTTCAAGAAAAACACCAAATCGACGGGGGAAATCAAGGAATTAGGCTATGGGAACGCAAAGGAAGGTAGATAAACAAGTTTAGCAAGTAATCCACGGATCAAAACCTACCAAAACGCACTCAAATCACAGATCGATCCAAAACACGAATTGGGGCTATTTTTGTGAAAATTTCGAATTTATGGGGAAAAGACCAAATCGATGAGAAATCCGTGGCAACCAAAAGCAGCTGATACCAGATGATGGAGGGGTTAACCTCTTGGGTGCCCGATCTTCACGGATCTCGTGGTCAAATCGATGGGAAAGCGAGGGAAAGGGAGAAGGTAGCGGAAGAGAACACACACCTCGCGAAGAACACGATGAACACACGCAAAACTCACACGATACAAGGCCGATTGCTCCCGAACGGTGGCCACTGGTCCGATAGAATCCTCGCAAGGAAAGATCGGTCAACGTGCTCCCTCAAATCCACATCGGAGAGGGAAGAACACCTTGAGGAGGGTCTTGACGACTTGGGGGCGAGAAACCGAGAACCCAAGGCCTTGTTCAACGATGGATGTGTGATGCAAAGTCCAATCGAGGTTGGTGACGATAGTCGGTCCCCTTGGTAAAGGGGATGAGGCAAAACTAGAGATTCCACAATGGGGGTTTTCTTTAGTCAATCATCTATGCCTAAGGGATACATGAGGGGTGGGGGCTCTATTTATAGGCCAACCACTTAACAAGGGTAGTTTGGGGATAAAACTAGGGTTTGGTAAGTAGAGGGGGATACATGGGCTGTGGCCCAACTAGTGCGTGAGCACTACTAAGAGCTAGGTAATCGGACTTGGGACCGGTAGTACCGCTTGGTCCGGTAGTACCGCCTGGGACCGTAGTACCGCCATGTCCCCGAGCGTCACCGAGCCGTCAGAAGCAAGAGGCAGAGGCAGTAGTGCAGAGGTGATCTGCCTGTGGACGGTAGTACACGAGACAGAGAGTTGGCTTGGCTGGCGCTGCCTGGCGTAGCAGAGTGCCACGGCGGTAGTGCCGCCGGGCGGTAGTACCGGTCGCCAGGTCCGGTAGTACCGCTGGCGACAGAGAGCATTTGGCTGTCTATCTTCATCCTCCTCCTCTTCCAAGCCTCCGTCTTGTCGGGCTTGATGGTCCGGGCTTCCTCCCTTGCCTCTGTACTTGTCAATGTGAACCTATCATGCATATGTGACGGAGTATGAAGTATCATACCATTCAATAGGGTAGGAAGGGGGCTCGCATAGAGGAACGGATTCACCTTTGGAGTCCATGACGACTTGGCGTAAGTTGGAGACCAAGATGTGGTAACGACCGTAGGTCGGGCTACATCACGCAAGCTTCTCTACCAGGTCAACACTGGCCAGATTATTACAACTCCCTCCATCAATGATAATCCGTATAACTCTTTCCTTGACAACACCACGTGTTTGGAACAGGTTGTGGCGTTGATCTTGCTCAGATTTGCTCAATTGCACACTCAACACATGTTGTGTAATTAAGCTCTTGTATTGATCAGCAGCTTCAGCTCCCATTACCTCTGGCTCTTCATCAGCATCAGAATTGTCTCCATCTCGAGCAGAAATAAGGGCTAGTGTATCTTCATCGAAGTCACTCGCTGAATCGTATTGACCATCTTCTCGCACCATCATCACACGTTGTGTTGTGCACTGTCTCTCAATATGACCAAAGCCCCAGCACTTGCGGCATTGTATATCCTTTGTCTTACCCGTGGAAGCCATAGAAGATGCACTACGAGCAGGAGCATTGGATGATGGTGGAGGAGCAGCTGGAAATCTTGTGGTGGCCTTGGATGTGGTAGTAGCTGGTGGCGAATCACGAGGAGGCGCTGATTGTCGGGATGTCCAAGAGGATGTGCGACCTGCAGAATTATTATTCCTCCTCCATGGTGTTTGGCGATCCTGCACTTCACGTTCAGCTTTGCAAGCAAGATGAAACAAACGAGTGATAGAATTATATTCCTTATAATCTAATATATGCTGAATGTCCTTGTTTAATCCACCAAAGAAACGTGCAAGCATTTGTTCATTAGATTCAACAAGACCACACCTAACCATCCCCGTTTGTAATTCCTGATAATACTCTTCTACGTGATTTTCCTTGCTCTAAATGTGTCGATTCTTTAGTAAATCACGTTGATAAGTGGGAGGTACAAAACGAACACGCATAGCGCTTTTAAAAGTACCAAGTACTAGGAATAGTAGTAGGATTTAAACGACAATACTGACCACCAAAGGGAAGCAAATTTAGTAAATTCACATGTAAAAGACTAACACGCATATTCTCGTGATATTTTAAGCATGCAAATCGTTGTTCTACTTCCATCTCCCATGTAAGATATGCATCAGATTATATTTACCTCAAAAGATGGAATATTTAATTTAAGCTTTGCAACATGATCATCATCACGCATGGGCGAGCGGCTATGGTAGTAATGTCGGGACGCCAATGTACCGTGGAGGTTGTTCAACCTCCTCGTCAACAGATCGTCGCCGGGTCGTAGTAGTACCCGCCGTCGTCTCCCCAATGTCGCAGCAGCACCGCAGCGGAAGTCTAAGGAGCATCGGCCGCAGCAAGGTGGGCGCGAACAACCAGCATCACCGCGGATCGGAATGCGCCAGGCGCCATGTGTGGGGTGCCGCGAAGTGCAATCGGTTCAAAAGCTCCTTGAACCGAACGCTGCTGGAGTTGAAGGATTTCGAGTCCATCGATCTTGTCCACGCGCGTGAGCTTGGTGTCAAACTCCCTAGGCGCGTATCCACGTCTTCAAATGACCGACCAAGAGCGCGAGAAGTGGGCATGTAGTTCTTCGCTCGTCATGGTGGTAGGGTTCCGCAAGTATCCGTCATGGTTAGTCCTTTAAAAGCACGATATATACTACAGAATATGGTGGAAGTCACGTAATCCGCCTAGCAATATACAAGCTCTTACAAGTTCTTACCAAACAAAGTGAAAAGGCGATGTGCAATCGCGAGGATCAGTGGGTCCAGATTGAACCAAGCGATTACACAGAGTCGAGACACCGCACGTGAAGAATATCTGGAGCTCGGGAAGGCTTAGCAAGGGGTTAGCAATTATCAAAACAGCAATGCAAAAGTTGAAAGAATGCTCCACGGCATCAGTGCTGGTCCTAGGCTAGACCGTACTAGAGACGCGAGCCTAGATCACCAACGATGTCACGACGCGACACAACAAGCACTGTATGATGATATGGCACCCTGAAAAGCGAACCGAGATGCAGAAAATCACTATGATGGCGAGTGTCTAGAACTGATCTACGGGGTCTAAAAAGAGGTTAGCCCCAAAAAAATGTTTTGAATTTTTTTTTATTTTGCTCCGGAAAGCGCGCAGGCGCCAAAAAAATATCGCTATAACGGCCGATGGAGAAAAGTGATCCCTAAAGCCAAAAACTAGTATAGCCAGAAATTTTTTTCGGAGGCGGTTCCAGACTTACGACCGGACTCTGAGCTCGACACGGACTTTAACTGAACACGGAAACAACAAAGAAGGAAAGTCAAAAGAAATAACTAGGAAACAGTAACTCTATTCGGACTCGTACCGCGGCAGGAAAATTGATTGGATCTGTGTCGCAGTAAGAAGGCGGTGGCGGAGTATTAGGATTTATGGTGGCTGGGTATATGGCGGCAGAATATGGTGGCGGTGATCGGCGAGTGTGGCGGTGACTAGTATGATTAGAACTCGAAACTCTAAGGGACGAGACACTAAGACCAGCAACTCGACGCGACGATGTAGACACAAATTCAACAATGCAAAAACTGAAAAGATAATGCGAGGCGTAGATTGGTTATAGGATGGATCTAAACTCTAATCGTTTTTGGCTTTTTCGTGGGTTATAGGTAAAACCGATCTAATCTACGAAAAAAAAGAAAATCTCATCGAGCAACCCGAACCGATACCACTTGATAGGGCAAAGGTGTCCGATCTTTCGATGAGATGGCGATAATCGATTTGGTGGAGTTCGGCTTGACGATCCGACTACACGCGAAAGCACGAAGCGCCAATGCAATCGCTAGGCCAATCTCCGGAGGTTACCGAA
The DNA here is from genome assembly GCA_030063025.1 of Avena longiglumis. Taxonomy (NCBI): domain Eukaryota; kingdom Viridiplantae; phylum Streptophyta; class Magnoliopsida; order Poales; family Poaceae; genus Avena; species Avena longiglumis. The sequence goes on along the minus strand of CP125976.1, from coordinate 339,898,999 downwards.
CTCGTGAACACGATCACCGACCAATGAGGGTCTTAATTCCTACCTGAAATCGAGAACAAGTAAGAACCGATATTGCAATCAAGATATTGCGGATTAAGAGGAAAGCTTTATTGAAGAGGTGGGATCCTGAATAGGTGCGAAGTACAAGAGGCCTCTGCGACGCTCGAGCCTTGGCGAAGTTGCGACTATGGCTAACTTAATGTCTAAACAAAATCCGAGACTAGGGGGTCGGCTATGGGGAGTATTTAAGGGCGAAAAGGTGGGGTTTCGGCCAACCATGGAAGTGGTGGCCGAATCCAACCCTAAAAGTCCTTTTCCCCACAAATACGGACTCTAAAAAGTGGCTAATTAAAATCCTGCGAAAATTACATGGGCCTGGCCCAAAATAAAGGTGTCGCAGCACCATATTGAGCTATGGACGAATTCGTAAAGTATTGATCTTGAATATTTCGTCCAAGCCTTCTTTCTTCATTATGGTGGCCTCAAAGTTGTGAAATCTTCATCCATGGCCTTCTCTTGGATCATCACATGCTTGCTGCCATCTCCATGCATGGCCATGCTCCAATGCTTGTCCCTCTCATCCATGCTTGGTCCATCATTCCTAAGAGTAAGAAATATATCTGATTTAGGCAGCATCATATTCTCATGTATATGAGGAATAGTTCCAAGAAACGAAAGTACCTGATTGTTAAGTTGTTTGGCACGAGATCTTGTGATGGGTCCTTGTATGTGTGTTGCTGTAGGTACAACGGTTGTATCAATAGTAGGGATGTCCACATCAATTCATCATGTCCACTAGTGGGATCATGGCATCATCAACACCCTTATTGTTACCTTGTTCATACCTCTCATATGAAGTGGGTGTTGTGGAAGTAGTGGCCTCCTTGTGGACGACTTCGTCTTCTTGATGTAGCCATGGCATAGCATCATCTTCGTGCACTATGTACATCTTCTCTAATTGAGGCATCCTTGCTTCATAGCTTGGTGCGTCTTCATCCATGGAACCTAGCATAACACAAGAGAACACACTAGAGGTAAGTCACTCATGTCACTCTTGTTCTCACTCAAGTGGGCTAAGTGGCTCTCAAACTCACATGGGATTGCTACCACATCATCACTCAAGCATATGGGGATAGGCTCGGTTTCCTCAACTCCATGCGCCTCCTTTGGTGAAGGGAAAATCCCATGCTCACCATTCTTGACCTTGTCGCCTCCAAGGTTGGATGCCATAAGATGGGCATCATCGTTCTCCTCCATGGTCGAAGGGAAAATCCCATGCTCGACTGTCTCGTGGCCATCGCGTAGTAGTGGTGGAGGTAGGCTCATGCTATCCAACTTGGCGAAGTAGAGGTCTACATTTTCCTCGTTGGCGAGGTTGTGGAAGTCAAGCGTAGGCATTGAAGCTTGATTGCGTGGAGGAAGGCTTGCTCTTGGTGCCATTGTGGTGGTGGCACGAGTAGTTGAAGGTGCCCTATGATGGTGTCGACGGAGGTCATTGGCGTGCCTTGCCGATGGTTGATGTAGGTGGCGCACTTGGTCGTCCACATGACACTCGCGACGATGATCATTTTCCTTGGCACTCTTCTTGTGCTTGTGGTGCCTTCTTGAGCTTGGTTGAGCATTATGGTTGGTGCTCATCATGAATTCTTCGTCTTTATGGCGAAGATGCCTTTGACGATGTCTTGTATCCTCTTTATGGTGGCGATGCTCATGAGAGGATGTTTGTCGATGAAGAGTCTTGTTTCTTGGCGCCTCTTGATGCATATGATGTTTGGACGCCACTCTTGTTTGGATAGGAGTTGGAGCTTGGCGCCTTGGAGGTGATGTAGCTTGGCATCTTGCAGATGGTGGAGCTTGGCGCCTTGGAGGTGATGGAGCTTGGCGCCTTGGAGATGGTGGCGCTTGACGCCATCTAGGTGGTGGCACTTGTCGCCTTGGAGGTGGATCATCGAAGTAGGTTGTTATGGGGTAACCCTTGGGTTGGCCCGATCTTTCACGAATTCCATGAGAAACGAGGGGACAGTGGTGGTCGGGGGATGAAATCGAGGAAGGAGATGAAAACCATGAACACACGCACACCAAAACACGATACACGCCTAACCCTCACGCCGGTGGCAACCGGTCTAACATAATCCCTAGATTCGGTGTTGGGTGAAGCTCGCTCTCCACGCCAACAACGGGGGATGAGGTGCTTGGTAAGATCTTGACGACTTGGGGGCGAGAAACCGAGAACCCAAAGCCTTGTACAACTTCAACGCACTAGGCAAGATCCAAGAGGGGGGTGGATAATCCGGTGCTCCTTGGTAGGAGCATGAGACCAATAGATATAAGTTCCTCAAAGGGTTTCCTTAATATCTATTATTATCCAAGTCTAGGGTTTATAATAGAGGGTGGGGGCTATATATAGGCCAACCACAAAAACAGGGGTATTTTGGGAACAAATAGCGAAATATAGTGAGGGTTACAAGGCGCTGGGCCGACTTAACACGATCAGGTCTTTCCAGATCCGGTAGTACCGGTCCAGCTCGACCGGTAGTACCGGTCATGCGGTAGTACCGCTTCGCCTTGTAGTACCGCTTGCCCCGGGACTTGCGCCTGGGCCTTCATTGGTGGCGGTAGCAGGGGCGATAGTGGTCTGTAGTACCGGATCGGGGCCGGTAGTACCGCCAAGGATGCAGAGCATTTAGCTAGCTCGGGTTCTTCATTGTTGGCAGAAGGCGTGAGGCCGCCAAGCGGTAGTCACCGTGCCACTGTAGTACCTGGCGATGAGAGCATTTGGTCTCTTCTCACTGCTCCTCGTCCTGTGGGTCCTTCTCTTCGTACCTGATGATGCACAAGGTATGGGTATGAAGTAGCAGGCCATCCAAGGGTGTATCGAAGTCACACAAGGAGAGGAGCGAGTTCACCTTAGCTTGAAGGAGTTTGGTTCGGGCGCGAGTCATGGGTCCACTTGGGGAGCTCGTGGAAGTAGATGTAGTAGCGGTCGTTGGACGGGCTGCATCAGCTCCCCCCCCCCTTGGGAAAGAGTCGTCCTCGACTCTTCAACCTTGTCAACTTCATCTTCTCCATGGTAGGGTGATAGGTCCTTGACATTGAATGACGAGCTCCCAAGATACTTTGATGTTGGGATATTGATGACATAAGCGTTGTTGTTGATTCTCTTGAGCACTTTGAATGGTCCATCACCTCTTGGCTTTAGCTTGGAGTCGCGTTCCTTGGGGAAGCGGTCTTTACTCAAGTGTATCCACACAAGGTCGCCCTCTTCGAAGATTATCTCTTTCTTGTTCTTGTTTAGCCTTGATGCTTGGCGAAGGACTTGTTGCTCGATAGTAGCTCGTGTGTCTTCATGGAGTTTCTTCATTGTGTGGGCGCTCTTGACAACATCCATATTGGCACGTTCATGAAGTGGTAGTGGAAGGATATCGAGCGCGGTGAGAGGCTCGAAGCCGTAGACGATCATGAACGGGCTCCTCATGGTGGTGGAGTGCTTGGCGCGGTTGTAGGCGAACTCGGCGTGTGGAATGCATTCCTCCCAGTCTTTAAGGTTCTTCTTTATCAACACCCGGAGGAGTGTGCCAAGACTTCGATTGACGACCTCGGTTTGTCCATCGGTTTGAGGATGCGAGGCGGACGAGAAGAGGAGCTTGATGCCGAGCTTGGCCATGAGGGTCTTCCAGAAGTAGCTCATGAATTTTACGTCGCGGTCGGAGACGATTGTTCTTGGCACACCGTGTAGCCGAATTATTTCCCTGAAAAACAAATTTGCTACATATGAAGCATCATCGGTCTTATGGCACGGAATGAAATGTGCCATTTTGGAAAAGCGATCCACTACTACAAATATAGAATCATGTCCATGTTTAGATCTAGGCAAGACTAACACGAAGTCCATGCTAATGTCCGACCAAGGTGCATGAGGAATAGGCAATGGCATATAAAGACCAAAGGGGTTGGACTTAGACTTAGCTTGGATACATGTAGTGCATCGTTGGACGTGGCGCTCCACGTCGCGCTTCATCTTTGGCCAAAAGTAGTGAGTGGAGAGCATGTGTTGGGGGGGTAACCATGGGGTTGACCCGATCTTTCACGAATTCCATGAGAAACGAGGGGGAAAGAGGTGGTCGGGGATGAAATCGGGGAAGGCGATGAAAACCACGAACACACTCACACCAAAACACGATACACGCCCACTCCTCACGCCGGTGGCAACCGGTCCAACATAATCCCTAGGATCGGTGTTGGGCGAAGCTCGCTCTCCACGCCAACAACGGGGGATGAGGTGCTTGGTGAGATCTTGACGTCTTGGGGGCGAGAAACCGAGAACCCAAGGCCTTGTACAACTTGAACGCACTAGGCAAGATCCAAGAGGGGGGTGGATACACCGTGCTCCTTGGTATGAGCATGAGACCAATAGATATAAGTCCTCAAAGGGTTTCCTTAATATCTATTATTATCCAAGTCTAGGGTTTACAATAGAGGGTGGGGGCTATATATAGACCAACCACAAAAACAGGGGTAGTTTGGGAACAAATAGCGAAATATAGAGGGTTACTACAAGGCGGGTCAATTAACACGCAGTGCCTTCCAGTCCCAGAGTATCGGCTCGACCGTAGTACCGGTCATGCGGTAGTACCGCTTCCAGGCCGGTAGTACCGCTTGTCATCCTGGGACTTGCGCCGGGCCTTCACATTGGTGGCGTAGGGCGGTAGTACCGATCCGGGGCGGTAGTACCGCCAGGATGTAGAGCATTTGGGTCGCCCGGCCTTCTGTTGGCGGTAGCATTGATAGTTACCAATGTAGTACTGCTGTCGTCCGTAGTACCGGGCGACAGAGCGTTGGTCTCTTCTACCGTGCTCCTCCGTCCCGTGGGTTCTTCTTCAGACTGATGATGCACAAGGTATGGGTATGAAGTAGCATACCATCCAAAGGTGTATCGAAGTCACACAAGGAGAGGAGCGAGTTCACCTTAGCTTGAAGGAGTTTGGTTCGTGTTATGGGGGTAACCCTGGGGTTGGCCCGATCTTTCACGAATTCCACGAGGAACGAGGGGAAAGGGGGTGGTCGGGGGATGCAATCGAGGAAAACGATGAAAACCACGAACACACTCACTCCAAAACACGATACACGCCTACTCCTCACGCCGGTGGCAACCGGTCCAACATAATCCCTAGGATCCGTGTTGGGCGAAGCTCGCTCTCCACGCCAACAAAGGGTGATGAGGTGCTTGGTGAGACCTTGACGACTTGGGGGCGAGAAACCGAGAACCCAAGGCCTTGTACAACTTGAACGCACTAGGCAAGATCCAAGAGGGGGGTGGACAATCCGGTGCTCCTTGGTAGGAGCATGAGACCAATAGATATAAGTCCTCAAAGGGTTTCCTTAATATCTATTATTATCCAAGTCTAAGCGTTTACAATAGAGGGTGGGGGCTATATATAGTCCATCCACAAAACAGGGGTAGTTTCGGAATGAAAAGGTAAATTATAGGTTGGGTTACAAGGCACAGGGCCGAACTGAGGCGATCAGGGTCTGGAAGGACCGGTAGTACTGTCCGCAACCGTAGTACCGTGGTAACCGAGTACCGCTCGAGCGGTAGTACCGCTGAGGGCCCGGAGCTCTGTCGGAGGCGCCTGGCGAAGCGGTAGAGGGGGTAGTAGCCACGGTAGTACCGTTGCAGGACCGTAGTACCGCTTGCTTGGGCGTGAGTGGTGCTTCTGTGGCAGAGGAGGAGGCGGTAGGACCGCTTGAGCGTAGTACCGATCGCCCCAACCGGTAGTACCGCTATGCGTCTGGCAACATCGGTGGCTTCTTCGTACCTGATGATGCACAGAGTTTGCGTGTGAAGTAGCAAGCCATCCAAGGGTGTGTCGAAGTCACACAAAGAGAGGAGCGAGTTCACCTTAGTTTGAAGGAGTTTGGCTCGGGCGCGAGTCATGGGTCCACTTGGGTAGTTCGTGGGAGTAGATGTAGTAGCGGTCGTAGAACGGGCTGCATCAGCTCCTCCCCCCCCTTGGGAAAGAGTCGTCCTCGACTCTTCAACTGTCACAACTTCCTCTTCGCCATGGTAGGGTGAGAGGTCCTTGACATTGAATGTCGAGCTCACAAGATACTTCGATGTTGGTATATCGATCACATAGGCGTTGTTGTTGATCCTCTTTAGCACCTTGAATGGTCTGTCGCCTCGTGGCTTTAGCTTGGAGTCGCGTTCCTTGGGGAAGCGGTCTTTACTCAAGTGTATCCATACAAGGTCGCCCTCATCAAAGATCATCTCTTTCTTGGTCTTGTTTAGCCTTGATGCTTGGCGAAGGACTTGCTGCTCGATAGTAGCTCGTGTGTCTTCATGGAGTTTCATCATTTTTCTTGGGCACGCTTGACAACGTCCATATTGGCACGTTCATGAAGTGGAAGTGGAAGGATATCGAGAGCGGTGAGAGGCTCGAAGCCAGAGACGATCATGAACGGGCTCCTCATGGTGGTGGAGTGCTTGGCGCGGTTGTAGGCAAGCTCGGCGTGTGGAATGCATTCCTCCCAGTCTTTAAGGTTCTTCTTTATCAACACTCGGAGAAGTGTGCCAAGACTTCGATTGACGACCTCGTTTTGTCCATCGGTTTGAGGATGCGAGGCGGACGAGAAGAGGAGCTTGATGCCGAGCTTGGCCATGAGGGTCTTCCAGAAGTAGCTCATGAATTTTACGTCGCGGTCGGAGACGATTGTTCTTGGCACGCCGTGTAGCCGAATTATTTCCCTGAAAAACAAATTTGCTACATGTGAAGCATCGTCGCTCTTATGGCACGGAATGAAATGTGCCATTTTTGAAAAGCGATCCACGACTACAAATATGGAATCATGACCATGTTTCGATCTAGGCAAACCTAACACAAAGTCCATGCTAATGTCCGACCAAGGTGCATCAGGAATAGGCAATGGCATATAAAGACCAAAGGGGTTGGACTTGGACTTAGCTTGGATACATGTAGTGCATCGTTGAACGTGGCGCTCCACGTCACGCTTCATCTTTGGCCAAAAGTAGTGAGTGGAGAGCATGTCATATGTCTTGTCACGGCCAAAGTGACCCATAAGGCCTCCACCATGGGACTCTTGAAGAAGCAAAAGTTGGAGAGACGATTTCGGAATGCAAAGCTTGTTTTGTTTGAAAGGAAAACCCTTATGCAAATAGAAATCATCAATCCCTTTGTCTATTGAACATTGTGCAAATATTGGTCCAAAGAAAGAGTCGGACGCGTACAAAGATTTGATGTCCTCAATACCCAAGACATTGACTTCGAGTCGTGTAAGAAGGCTTGTGTTTTTGCGAGACAAGGCGTCCGCCACCACATTTTCTTTGCCCTTCTTGTATTTTACAATGTAAGGAAAATACTCCATAAACTCAACCCAATTTGCGTGTCTTTTACTCAAGTTGGCTTGGCCCTTAAGATACTTCAACGACTCATGGTCGGAATGGATGATAAATTCTTTGGGCCAAAGATAGTGTTGCCACACTTGAAGAACACGAACCAAGGCAAAAAGTTCTTTGTCATATATGGGATAATTGAGGCGTGCGCCATCAAGTTTCTCACTATGGTAAGCAATAGGACGCCCATTTTGCATAAGGACGCCACCAATGCCAATACCACTAGCGTCACATTCAATCTCAAAGGTTTTTGTGAAATCCGGCAATGCAAGAAGTGGTGCTTCGGTGAGCCTCTTTTTGAGCTCATCAAAAGCCTTTTGTTGTGCTTTTCCCCAAACGAACGTGACATTCTTCTTGGTCAACTCGTTGAGGGGGCAAGCAATTGTAGAAAAATCTTTCACAAAGCGACGGTAAAAGCCAGCCAACCCATGAAAACTACGAAGTTCACTAACATTTCTAGGGGTGGGCCAATCTCGTATGTCCTTGACTTTGGAGACGTCCACTTCTATGCCATTAGAAGACACAACAAAACCAAGGAAAATCAGCTTGTCTCTTGCAAAAGTGCACTTGGGGAGATTAGCATAAAGCTTTTCATGTCAAGGATTTGGAGGACCTCCTTAACATGAGTAACATGCTCCTCTAGTGACTTGCTATAGACAAGAATGTCATCAAAGTAAACAACTACACTCTTTCCAATGAGAGGTCGCAAAATATGGTTCATGAGGCGCATGAAGGTAGATGGGGCATTGGATAAGCCAAAAGGCATAACCAACCATTCATAGAGACCAAGCTTGGTCTTGAAGGCGTTTTCCACTCATCACCTTCACCATGCGAATTTGATGGTAGCCACTACGAAGATCAATTTTCAGAATATAGTGGCTCCACATAACTCGTCAAGCATGTCATCAAGACGCGGTATAGGATGTCGATAACGCACGGTGATAGCATTGGACGACGTCCATGCATAACCGTAACATATCATCCGCTGGACTAGGATCACGGAACCGCGCTTGGGCTAGTGCTTACTTGGATCAAACCTTGAGACGAGTTGGTTGATTTGACGCCGATCTCCTTCGCCTCTTCCGGTTCAATGCGCACGCGCTTGCTTGGGAGTGGTGCGCGGTATGAGGTCGATGCGTGCTCGATTCCACGAAGAAGGGGAAGGCCATGAGGAAGCTCTTCGGGAAATACATCTTGGAATTCCTGCAAAAAGCCATCAAAGAAGGAGGAACATTTGTCAAGTCGTTAGTTCCTTGCGCTAGTCCCTTGCATACGAGGACGAGTGCAAGATGGATGGGTTGTTCCACTTCTCTCATCTCACTTTTGGTGGCAAGAAGAACACTCTTAGTTTTTCCACTCGAGTTTGGCTTGTAGCTCTCACTCACTATGGTGTGGTTCTCTCGCCACCACTCTTCTCACAAGATGTTTTTGCGTGGCGCCTCGCTAAAGCCTTTGCATTGTCCGCAATTATTTGGCTAGGAGTCATTGGTTGCAACACACAAGTTTTATCAAGCCATTTGAAGGTGTAAGTGTTTGAGTGACCATTATGCAAAGCACGCTTGTCATATTGCCACGGTCTTCCGAGCAACATGTGACAAACCGTCATTGGAACCACGTCACATTCTACCGTGTCCTTGTAGTGCCCAATTGAGAACGTCACCGAGACGGTGTGCTTGATCTTGACGGATTCTTGGTCACTTAGCCATTGGATATGGTAGGGGTGTCTATGCGGAAGGAGGGTGAGGTTGAGTTTCTCACACAATTCCGTGCTTGCAAGGTTGTGGCAACTCCCACCATCGATGACAACTTTGATGGACTTCCCATTGATGGCAGCACGAGTTTGGAAGATGTTCGAGCGTTGGTCTTCACTTTCATTGGCTTGGGTAGTCAAGACCCTTGTGACCACAAGCGATGGACTTGCGTCATGCTCACACACAAGAAGTTCTTGGTCCTCTTCCAAGTGTTGCCTTGCCATTGCTTCCTTGACCCTTGCATCAAACTCTTCTTCACTCAAGTATTCTTCATCGCCGTTGTCATGGATGAACAAAACTTTCTTGTTTCCACATTCATTCGACTTGTGCCCTTTTCCTCCACACTTGTAGCATTCACCATTGAATGGTTGATCATCCCTTGTGTTTTTGCCACTTGGGGGTTGTTTTCCTTGAGGGAGAGTTGGCTTGAAGGGAAGCTTGGTGGTACTTGAGGAGCTTCCACTTGGAGTTGTTGGAGTAGTGGTTGACGCTTGCTTGAAGGTGAAGTACATCTTTGGCTTGTTGTACTTGATGTCCTCTTGCACTTGACGTTCGGCCTTCGATGCGATGTGCACAAGCTCAACCATGTTGTTGTACCTTTGGAACTCGGTGATGTGCTTGATAGGATGGTTCAAGCCATTGAGGAAGCGTGCCATTGTTTGCTCATCTCGCTCTTCAATGTTCGCACGGATCATGTTGAGCTCCATTTGCTTGAAGTACTCTTCCACGGTATTTGTCCCTTGACTAAGCGTTTGAAGCTTGTTGAAGAGGTCACGCGTGTAGTGTGAAGGAACAAAGCGGGATCTCATATGAGCCTTCATATCTTGCCAAGTTGCGATTGGAGGCTCTTCTTTTGCTTCGCGAGCGAGTTGGACTTGTTCCCACCAAAGGTTGGCATACTCATCAAACTCGAGGGATGCCATGGCCATCATCTTCTCATTGCTATAGTTGTGCATGCGGAAGATCTTGTCAACCTTGAGTTCCCAAGAGAGATATTCCTCGGGCTCATTGGAACCGGTGAACTTGGGCATGGTGAATTTGAGCTTGCCGAAAGTTTCTTCTCCATTGCGGTTCCAGTTGCGTCGGTTGCCATGATTTGGGCGGTCATCATCATCATCATCATCCGAGCTCTCATGTCTTGCTTCTTGATTGTTGCGTTGCTCTTGTGGTTGTTGAGGTGCCGCGTTTGGTGGTGGAACTTGTTGTTGACGACGAGCTTGGGGAGCTTGCTCGTTTTGTTGTCGCAGTTGAGGACGAGGGGGAGGTTGATGGTCCTCACGACGAGCTTGGGGAGCTTGCTCTTGTTCTTGTCGTGGTTGATGCCGAGGAGCATTAGCTTGCGCCATGTGGCGAGGAGGACGTCGGGCCGCCTGCGCAATGGGATGCTCTTCTTCTTCTTGGTGTAGGGGAGGCTCGTCATGACCATCATGGTGCCGACGTGGACGATCATGTCGATGATGACGCCTTGGAGGGTCTTCGAGTGCTTCTCGCCGACGGTGATCTTGTTCGTCCTCTTCGGAAGCTTCACTAGTTGTTGAAGGGGCATGTCGACGTCGATGGCCTTGGTGGTCCATGCGAGGTTGCTCTTGTTGAATCACAAGTGACCTTGGTTGTGGTCGGTTCGCTTCGCGCCTTGGAGGTCTTGCGGAGAGGTCACCATCGTAGCTTGACGTTGCGGCATGACGCGGAGATGGTACCGCTTGCGAAGAGCTCATGGATTGAAGAACGGGTCCATCCCGGTGCCTTGAAGCGTGACGGCGAGGTGCATTTGATTCACTTGAGGAGTGCCGAGATGAGCTTGATTCGCGCGAGCGTGGCCTTGCGAGTCCATCGATGATGCGTTGAAGCTTCTCATCCGTTGAGGCGAGTGCACGACCAAGAGCTTCATTTTGATGACCGAGGTTGTGTTGCATGGCATGCATTTGGCCACGGACTTCTTCGAAGCGGTTGTCGATGTTCTTGAATTCCACACGGGCCTCGCTAAATTGTTCATCTTGGCGCCGCTCGAGAGCTTCACAACGATAGTTGAATTCTCCTCGGACCTTCCAATGGTCCCATCTTGTCATGAATTGGTTATCATCCTCCGGAGGTGGTGGTGGTTGGGATGGCTCTCCATGCATGTCCATAATGCAAAGACAACAATGGTTGTATATGGAGAGAAAGGGTGTGGAGAGTTAGCCTTTTACCTCACCTTGGAGATTATATCAAACCAATTGCCACACAAATGAGCGAAAAGCGTGCAAAGTGAAATGGCAAGAAACTCTCAAAGGCTTTTGGTGGAAGGTTAGGGTTGTGGAAAACCAAACGAAACGATCCAAGCAAAAGGTTATTGTCCTACGTGGTAAAGAACCAAAGATCAAAAGCAAAAGGATACGATCTACAAAAACACGAAAAACACACACGTGGAGAAAAACGGGGTTAGCACGACTATGAAAATGAGCACAAAAGGTCCTAACGAAGACTACGCTCGGTTGTCGTGCCAACACAAGGAGAGACCACAACTCGTTTGCCAAAAGAGGGTAAGCAATAGATTTGTGCACTTGCTTCGGTGCGCTCTTTCTTCTCTCTTATTGGCTTACAAGCTTGGTATTCTCTTTGTATTGGGAGACTATGTAACTTTCTATTCTATCTTTTTCTTTTCCTGTTTTTTTTTTTGATTCTTTTTCTTTTTCTCCCTTGCTATGCTACTACGTTAGCTTTTGTATTTGGCCTCACACTCTCACTTTTCCGAAGGCAAGTGCACAATGCTTAGAAAAACACAAAATGAGTTGCTCTCATAGGATAGATACACACAAAGGAAGATATGGGGTTGTCAAGGTGGTGCAAGTTATACCTTTGGTATTGTTGACGACTTGCAACCGTTGGTGGGGGATGATGTTCGAGTGTCGCGGTGTCGTTGAGCGCGGAATGACGTTGATGCAGAAGCTGTTGTGAAAATGGCGACAAACACGCGAAACACGAACAAGCAAAAAGGGAAGGTCAGCGAACGAAATCGAGGCGTCAAAGGGCAGGAAGCACGCTGGCGAGCGGTAAGTACTTTATGACAACCGGTAGTACCGCTTGTACTACCGGTACTACATGGTAGTGCAGTACCGGTAAGATAGCTTGGCACAGATCGAACACCAAGATCGTTCCAAAACCTCAAATTGTGGGAAATCAATCGAAAGGTGGCTAGGAACAACAGGGGCTATAAATCGACTCCCAAAACAGCAGATCTATGGACCAAAACCACGAAAAACTCACCAAATCCAGAGATCGATCCGAAGGCAAATTGGGGCTCTTTTTGGTAGGATTTTCGATTTTAAGGCGGATAAAAGAAAAATTGGGGGGAAATTCGTGATCAACCGTGCTCTTGATACCAATATGTTATGGGGGTAACCCTGGGGTTGGCCCGATCTTTCACGAATTCCACGAGGAACGAGGGGAAAGGGGGTGGTCGGGGGATGCAATCGAGGAAAACGATGAAAACCACGAACACACTCACTCCAAAACACGATACATGCCTACTCCTCACGCCGGTGGCAACCGGTCCAACATAGGGGGCGAGAAACCGAGAACCCAAGGCCTTGTACAACTTGAACGCACTAGGCAAGATCCAAGAGGGGGGTGGATAATCCGGTGCTCCTTGGTAGGAGCATGAGACCAATAGATATAAGTCCTCAAAGGGTTTCCTTAATATCTATTATTATCCAAGTCTAGCGTTTAATAGAGGGGGGGCTATATAGTCCAGCCACACAAAAACAGGTAGTTTTAATGAAAAGGTAAATTATAGGTTGGGTTACAAGGCACAGGGCGAACCGAGGCGGTCAGGTTCCGGCAGACTGGGTACTGTCCGGCAACCTAGTACCGGTGGTAACCTGTAGTACCGCTCCGAGCGGAGTACCGCTGAGGGCCTGGAGCTCTGGGAGGCGCCTGTGGCGAGCAGAGGAGGGGGTGAAGTACCGGCCACCGGTAGTACCGTTGCAGACCAGAGTACCGCTTGCTTCGGGCGTGAGTGGTGCTTCGTGGCGAGCAGGAGGAGGCGGTAGGGACCGCTGAGCGGTAGTACGGCCCCAACCGTAGTACCGCTTAGGCGTCTGGATCGTGGCTTCTGCACTGATGATGCATAGAGTTTGCGTGTGAAGTAGCAAGCCATCCAAGGGTGTGTCGAAGTCACACAAAGAGAGGAGCGAGTTCACCTTAGTTTGAAGGAGTTTGGCTCGGGCGCGAGTCATGGGTCCACTTGGGTAGTTCGTGGGAGTAGATGTAGTAGCGGTCGTAGGACGGGCTGCATCAGTTCGGGCGCGAGTCATGGGTCCACTTGGGGAGCTTGTGGGAGTAGATGTAGTAGCGGTCGTAGGACGGGCTGCATCAGCTCCCCCCCCCTTGGGAAAGAGTCGTCCTCGACTCTTCAACCGTCTCAACTTCCTCGTCTCCATAGTAGGGTGAGAGGTCCTTGACATTGAATGTCGAGCTCACAAGATACATATCGATGACATAAGCGTTGTTGTTGATTCTCTTGAGCACTTTGAATGGTCCATCACCTCTAGGCTTTAGCTTGGAGTCGCATTCCTTGGGGAAGTGGTCTTTACTCAAGTGTATCCACACAAGGTCGCCCTCTTCGAAGATTATCTCTTTCTTGTTCTTGTTTAGCCTTGATGCTTGGCGAAGGACTTGTTGCTCGATAGTAGCTCGCGTGTCATCATGGAGTTTCTTCATTGTGTTGGCGCGCTTGACAACGTCCATGTTGGCACGTTCATGAAGTGGGAGTGGAAGGATATCGAGCGCGGTGAGAGGCTCGAAGCCGTAGACGATCATGAACGGGCTCGTCATGGTGGTGGAGTGCTTGGCGCGGTTGTAGGCGAACTCGGCGTGTGGAATGCATTCCTCCTAGTCTTTAAGGTTCTTCTTTATCAACACCCGGAGGAGTGTGCCAAGACTTCGATTGACGACCTAGGTTTGTCCATCGGTTTGAGGATGCGAGGCGGATGAGAAGAGGAGCTTGATGCCGAGCTTGGCCATGAGGGTCTTCCAGAAGTAGCTCACGAATTTTACGTCGCGGTCGGAGATGATTGTTCTTGGCACACCATGTAGCCGAATTATTTCCCTGAAAAACAAATTTGCAACATGTGAAGCATCATCGGTCTTATGGCACGGAATGAAATGTGCCATTTTGGAAAAGCGATCCACTACGACAAATATGGAATCATGACCATGTTTAGATCTAGGCAAGCCTAACACAAAGTCCATGCTAATGTCCGACCAAGGTGCATGAGGAATAGGCAATGGCATATAAAGACCAAAGGGGTTGGACTTAGACTTAGCTTGGATACATGTAGTGCATCGTTGGACGTGGCGCTCCACGTCGCGCTTCATCTTTGGACAAAAGTAGTGAGTGGAGAGCATGTCATATGTCTTGTCACGGCCAAAGTGGCCCATAAGGCCTCCACCATGGGACTCTTGAAGAAGCAAAAGTTGGAGAGACGATTTCGGAATGCAAAGCTTGTTTTGTTTGAGAAGAAAACCCTTATGCAAATAGAAATCATCAATCCCTTTGTCTATTGAACATTGTGCAAATATTGGTCCAAAGAAAGAGTCGGACGCGTACAAAGATTTGATGTCCTCAAGACCCAAGACATTGACTTCGAGTCGTGTAAGAAGGCTTGTGTTTTTGCGAGACAAGGCGTCCGCCACCACATTTTCTTTGCCCTTCTTGTATTTTACAATGTAAGGAAAATACTCCATAAACTCAACCCAATTTGTGTGTCTTTTACTCAAGTTGGCTTGGCCCTTAAGATACTTCAACAACTCATGGTCGGAATGGATGATAAATTCTTTGGGCCAAACATAGTGTTGCCACACTTGAAGAACATGAACCAAGGAAAAAAGTTCTTTGTCATATATGGGATAATTGAGGCGTGCGCCATCAAGTTTCTCACTATGGTAAGCAATAGGACGCCCATTTTGATGCAGCCGATCCTCGGACCGCTACTACATCTACTCCCACGAGCTACCCAAGTGGACCCATGACTCGCGCCCGAGCCAAACTCCTTCAAACTAAGGTGAACTCGCTCCTCTCCTTGTGTTACTTCGACACCCCCTTGGATGGCTTGCTACTTCACACGCAAACTCTGTGCATCATCAGGTACGAAGAAGCCACCCCGCCGCCAGACGAAGCGGTACTACGGGTTGGGACGACCAGTACTACCGCCCAAGCGTCCCACCGCCTCCCACCGCCACAGAAGCACTACTCCACGCCCAGCAAGCAGTGGTACTGCAGACCAAGAATCGTACTACCGGTGGCAGATTACGGCCTCCTACCGCCATGCACGCCCGACGGAAGCTCCAGGCCCTCCAACAGACTACTGCCCGAAGCGGTACTACCGTTACCACTGTATTACGGGTCTGGACCGTACTACCGGTCCCGCCTCGACTGATAACCTAAGTTCGGCCCTGTGCCTTGTAACCCAACCTATCATTTATCTCTTCATTCGAAACTACCTGCTTTGTGGCTGGACTATATAGCCCCCACCCTCTATTGTAAACGCTCAGACTTGGATAATAATAGATATTAAGGAAACCCTTTGAGGACTTATATCTATTGGTCTCATGCTCCTACCAAGGAGCACTGGATTATCCACCCCCCTCTTGGATCTTGCCTAGTGCGCCTGTTGTACAAGGCCTTGGGTTCTCGGTTTCTCGCCCCCAAGTCGTCAAGGTCTCACCAAGCACCTCATCCCCCGTTGTTGGCGTGGAGAGCGAGCTTCGCCCAACACCGATCCTAGGGATTATGTTGGACCGGTTGCCACCAGCGTGAGGAGTAGGCGTGTATCGTGTTTTGGTGTGTGTGTGTTCATGGTTTTCATCGCCTTCTCCCGATTTCATACCCGACCACCTCTTTCCCCCTCGTTGCTCGTGGAATTCGTGAAAGATCGGGCCAACCCCAGGGTTACCCCTTAACATATTGGTATCAAGAGCACGGTTGATCACGAATTTCCTCCAATTTTTTCTTTTATCCGCCTTAAAAACGAAAATCCTACCAAAAAGAGCCCAATTTGCCTTCGGATCGATCTCTGGATTTGGTGAGTTTTTCGTGGTTTTGGTCCATAGATCTGTTGCTTTGGGAGTCGATCTATAGCCCCCCTTGTTTCTAGCTCAGCCTTTCGGTCAGTTTTTCAACGAATTTGAGGTTTTTGGCAAGTTCACCTTGTTCCAGTGCCCGTGCTGCTAAGATCGCTTATGCAAGCCAGACTACCGCTAGTGACCGGTACTACCGGTGATTACAGATTACCAAGATTACCGTTACCGGTACTACCGCTACTACCGCCCTTTGACGCCTCGATTTCGTCACGACCTTTTCCACCTCGCTTGTTCGTGTTTGTCGCCATATTCACAACAAACGCTCAACGTCATCCCGCATCAACGACACGCGACACTCGAACACCTTCCCCCACCAACGGTTGCAAGTCATCAACAATACCAAAGGTATAACTTGCACCACCTTGACAGCCCCATATCTCCCTTTGTGTGTATCTATCCTATGAGAGCAACTCATTTTGTGTTTGTCTAAGCATTGTGCACTTGCCTTCGGAAAAGTGAGAGTGTGAGGCCAAATACAAAATCTAACATAGTAGCATAGCAAGGGAGAAAAAGAAAAAGAATCAAAAATAATAATAACAAAGAAAAAGATATAATAGAAAGATACATAGTCTCCCAATACAAAGAGAATACCAAGCTTGTAAGCCAACAAGAGAGAAGAAAGAGCACACCGAGGCAAGTGCACAAATCTATTGCTTATCCTCTTTTGGCAAACGAGTTGTGGTCTCTCCTTGTGTTGGCACGACAACCGAGCGTAGTCTTCGTTAGGACCTTTGTGCTCATTTTCATAGTCGTAACCTCGCTTTTCTCCACGTGTGTGTTTCCGTGTTTTTGTAGATCGCTTCTTTTGCTTTTGATCTTTGGTTCTTTACCACGAGGACAATAACCTTTTGCTTGGATCGCTTCGCTTGGTTTTCCACAACCCTAACCTTCCACCAAAAGCCTTTGAGAGTTTCTTGCCATTTCACTTTGCACGCTTTTCGCTCATTTGTGTGGCAATTGGTTTGATATAATCTCCAAGGTGAGGTAAAAGGCTAACTCTCCACACCTTTTTTCTCCATATACAACCATTGTTGGCTTTGCATGGACATGTGCATGGAGATCCATCCCAACCACCACCACCTCCGGAGGATGATAACCAATTCATGACAAGATGGGACCATTGGAAGGTCCGAGGAGAATTCAACTATCGTTAGAAGCTCTCGAGCGGCGCCAAGATGAACAATTTAGCGAGGCCGTGTGGAATTCAAGAACATCGACAACCGCCGAAAGAAGTCCGGCTAAATGCATGCCATGCAACACAACCTCGGTCATCAAAATGAAGCTCTTGGTCGTGCACTCGCCTCAACGGATGAGAAGCTTCAACGCATCATTGATGGACTCGCAAGGCCACGCGCGAATCAAGCTCATCTCGCACTCCTCAAGTGAATCAAGTGCACCTCGCCACGCTTCAAGGCACCGGATGGACCCGCTTCAATCCATGAGCTCTTCGCAGCGGTACCATCTCCGCCACGCCGCAATGTCAAGCTACGATGGTGACCTCCGCAAGACCTCCCAGCGCCGGTTTAACCGGCCGCAACCAAGGGCACTTGTGATTCAACAAGAGCAACCTCGCATGGACCACCAAGGCCATCGACGTCGACATGCCCCTTCAACAACAAGTGAAGCTTTCGAAGAGGACGAACAAGATCACCGTCGACGGGAAGCACTTGAAGATCCCCCAAGACGTCATCATCAACATGATCGTCCACGTCGGCAACAAGATGGTCATGGCGAGCCTCCTCTACACCAAGAAGAAGAAGAGCACCCCATTGCGCATGAGGCTCGACGTCCTCCTCGCCATAGGGCGCAAGACAATGCTCCTCCACATCAACCACGACAAGATCAAGAGCAAATTCCCATGCTCGTCATGAGGACTATCAACCTCCTCCTCGTCCTCACCCGCGTCAACAAAACGAGCAAGCTCCCCAAGCTCGTCGTCACCATCAAGTCCCACCACCAAACGCGGCACCTCAACAACCGCAAGAGCAACGCAACAATCACCAAGCAAGACAAGAGAGCTCGGATGATGATGATGACCGTCCAAATTATGGCAACCGCCGCAACCGGAACCGCAATGGAGAAGAAACTTTCGGCAAGCTCAAATTCACCATGCCCAAGTTCACCGGTTCCAATGAGCCCGAGGAATATCTCTCTTGGGAACTCAAGGTCGACAAGATCTTTCGCATGCACAATCATAGCAATGAGAAGATGATGGCCAGGGCATCCCTCGAGTTTGATGAGTATGCCAACCTTTGGTGGGAACAAGTCCAACTCGCTCGCGAAGCAAAAGAAGAGACTCCAATCGCAACTTGGCAAGATATGAAGGCTCATATGAGATCTCGCTTTGTTCCTTCACACTACACGCGTGACCTCTTCAACAAGCTTCAAACGCTTAGTCAAGGGTCAAAGACCGTGGAAGAGTACTTCAAGCAAATGGAGCTCAACATGATCCGTGCCAACATTGAAGAGCGAGATGAGCAAACAATGGCACACTTCCTCAATGGCTTGAACCATCCTATCAAGCGCATCACCGAGTTCCAAAAGTACAACAACATGGTTGAGCTTGTGCACATCGCATCCAAGGACGAGCGCCAAGTGCAAGAGGACATCAAGTACAACAAGCCAAAGACGTACTTCACCTACAAACAAGCGCCAACCACTACTCCAACAACACCAAGTGGAAGCTCCCCAAGTAACACCAAGCTTCCCTTCAAGCCAACTCTCCCTCAAGGAAAACAGCCCCCAAGTGGCAAAAACACAAGGGATGATCAACCATTCAATGGTGAATGCTACAAGTGTGGAGGCAAAGGGCACAAGTCCAATGCATGTGGAAACAAGAAAGTTTTGTTCATCCATGACAACGGCGATGAAGAATACTTGAGTGAAGAAGAGTTTGATGCAAGGGTCAAGGAAGCCATGGCAAGGCAACACTTGGAAGAGGACCAAGAACTTCTTGTGTGTGAGCATGACGCAAGTCCATCGCTTGTGGTCACAAGGGTCTTGACTACCCAAGCCAATGAAAGTGAAGACCAATGCTCGGACATCTTCCAAACTCGTGCCGGCATCAATGGGAAATCCATCAAAGTTATCATCGATGGAGGGAGTTGCCACAACCTCTCAAGTACGGAATTGTGTGAGAAACTCAACCTCACCCTTCATCCACATAGACACCCCTACCATATCCAATGGCTAAGTGACCAAGGATCCGTCAAGATCAAGCACACCGCCCTGGACGCTTCTCCATTGGGCACTACAAGGACACGGTGGAATGTGACGTGGTTCCAATGACGGTTGGTCACATGTTGCTCGGAAGGCCGTGGCAATATGACAAGTGTGCTTTGCATAATGGTCACTCAAACACTTACACTTTCAAATGGCTTGATAAAACTTGTGTGTTGCAACCAATGACTCCTAGCCAAATAATTGCGGACAATGCAAAGGCTTTAGCGAGGGCCAATACGCAAAAAAACACCTTGTGAGAAGAGTGGTGAGAGAGAACCACACCATAGTGAGAGAGCTACAAGCCAAACTCGAGTGGAAAAACTAAGAGTGTTCTTCTTGCCACCAAAAGTGAGATGAGAGAAGTGCGAACAACCATCCATCTTGCACCACGTCCTCGTATGCAAGGGACTAGCGCAAGGAACTAATGACTTGACAAATGTTCCTCCTTCTTTGATGGCTTTTGCAGAATTCCAAGATTTATTTCGAAGAGCTTCCTCATGGCCTTCCTCCTTCGTGGAATCGAGCACCGATCGACCTCATACCCGGCCAAGACCGCTACCAAACCGCTACCAGATCGCACAAACCCGAAGAGACAAAGGAGATCGGCGTCAAATCAACCAACTCGTCTCCAAAGGTTTGATCCAAGTAAGCACTAGCCCAAGCGCGGTTCCCGTGATCCTAGTCCCCAAAACGGATGATACGTTGCGGTTATGCATGGATCGCCATTCAATCAATGCTATCACCGTATGTTATCGACATCCTATACCGCGTCTTGATGACATGCTTGATGAGTTATGTGGAGCCACTATATTTTCAAAATTGATCTTCGTAGTGGCTACCATCAAATTCGCATGGTCAAGGTGATGAGTGGAAATCGCCTTCAAGACCAAGCTTGGTCTCTATGAATGGTTGGTTATGCCTTTTGGCTTATCCAATGCCCCATCTACCTTCATGCGCCTCATGAACCATATTTTGCAATCTCTCATTGGAAAGAGTGTAGTTGTTTACTTTGATGACATTCTTGTCTATAGCAAGTCGCTAGAGGAGCATGTTACTCATGTTAAGGAGGTCTTACAAATCCTTCGTCATGAAAAGCTTTATGCTAACCTCCCCAAGTGCACTTTTGCAAGAGACAAGCTGATTTTTCTTGGTTTTGTTGTGTCTTCTAATGGCATTGAAGTTGATGTCTCAAAAGTCAAGGACATACGAGATTGGCCCACCCCTACAAATGTTAGTGAACTTCGTAGTCTTCATGGGTTGGCTGGCTTTTACCGTCGCTTTGTGAAAGATTTTTCCACAATTGCTTGCCCCCTCAACGAATTGACCAAGAAGAATGTCACGTTCGTTTGGGGAAAAGCACAAAAAAAGGCTTTTCATGAGCTCAAAAAGAGGCTCATCGAAGCACCACTTCTTGCATTGCCGGATTTCACAAAAACCTTTGAGATTGAATGTGACGCTAGTGGTATTGGCATTGGTGGCGTCCTTATACAAAATGGGTGTCCTATTGCTTACCATAGTGAGAAACTTGATGGCGCACGCCTCAATTATCCCATTTATGACAAAGAACTTTTTGCCTTGGTTCGTGTTCTTCAAGTGTGGCAACACTATCTTTGGCCCAAAGAATTTATCATCCATTCCGACCATGAGTTGTTGAAGTACCTTAAGGGCCAAGCCAACTTGAGTAAAAGGCACGCAAAGTGGGTTGAGTTTATGGAGTCTTTTCCTTACATTGTAAAATACAAGAAGGGCAAAGAAAATGTGGTATGACGCCTTGTCTCGCAAAACCACAAGCCTTCTTACACGACTCGAAGTCAATGTTTTGGGTCTTGAGGACATCAAATCTTTGTACGCGTCCGATTCTTTCTTTGGACCAATATTTGCACAATGTTCAATAGACAAAGGGATTGATGATTTCTATTTGCATAAGGGTTTTCTTTTCAAACAAAACAAGCTTTGCATTCCGAAATCGTCTCTCCAACTTTTGCTTCTTCAAGAGTCCCATGGTGGAGGCCTTATGGGTCACTTTGGCCGTGACAAGACATATGACATGCTCTCCACTCACTACTTTTGGCCAAAGATGAAGCGTGACGTGGAGCGCCACGTTCAACGATGCACTACATGTATCCAAGCTAAGTCTAAGTCCAACCCCTTTGGTCTTTATATGCCATTGCCTATTCCTCATGCACCTTGGTCGGACATTAGCATGGACTTTGTATTAGGCTTGCCTAGATCTAAACATGGTCACGATTCCATATTTGTAGTCGTGGATCGCTTTTCTAAAATGGCACATTTCATTCCGTGCCATAAGACCGATGATGCTTCACATGTAGCAAATTTGTTTTTCAGGGAAATAATTCGGTTACACGGCGTGCCAAGAACAATCGTCTCCGACCGTGACGTAAAATTCATGAGCTACTTCTGGAAGACACTCATGGCCAAGCTCGGCATCAAGCTCCTCTTCTCGTCCGCCTCGCATCCTCAAACCGTTGGACAAACCGAGGTAGTCAATCGAAGTCTTGGCACACTTCTCCGGGTGTTGATAAAGAAGAACCTTAAAGACTGGGAGGAATGTATTCCACACGCCGAGTTCGCCTACAACCGCGCCAAGCACTCCACCACCATGAGGAGCCCGTTCATGATCGTATATGGCTTCGAGCCTCTCACCGCGCTCGATATCCTTCCACTTCCACTTCATGAACGTGCCAATATGGACGTTGTCAAGCGTGCCCAAGCAATGATGAAACTCCATGAAGACACACGAGCTACTATCGAGCAACAAGTCCTTTGCCAAGCATCAAGGCTAAACAAGACCAAGAAAGAGATGATCTTTGATGAGGGCGACCTTGTATGGATACACTTGAGTAAAGACCGCTTCCCCAAGGAACGCGACTCCAAGCTAAAGCCACGAGGCGATGGACCATTCAAGGTGCTAGAGAGGATAAACAACAACGCCTATGTGATCGATATACCAACATCGAAGTATCTTGTGAGCTCGACATTCAATGTCAAGGACCTCTCACCCTACCATGGCGAAGAGGAAGTTGTGACGGTTGAAGAGTCGAGGACGACTCTTTCCCAAGGGGGAGCTGATGCAGCCTGATCCCACCGCTACTACATCTACTCCCACGAGCTACCCAAGTGGACCCATGACTCGCGCCGAGCCAAACTCCTTCAAACTAAGGTGAACTCGCTCCTCTCCTTGTGTGACTTGACACCCCTTGGATGGCTTGCTACTTCACGCAAACTCAGTGCATCATCAAGCACGAAGAAGCCACCGATCATTGCCAGACGAGCGGTACTACCGGTTGGGACGACCGTACTATCGCTCCAAGCGGTCACCGCCTCCTCCTACCGCCGCCACAGAAGCACTACTCCACGCCCGAAGCAAGCGGTACTACCGACCAGAACCCAGTACTACCGCCTCCTACTGCCGCCACAGACGCCCGACGGAAGCTCCAGGCCCTCCAGCACTAGCTCGGAAGCGGTACTACCGGTTACCACCGGTATTACTGTTTGGACCGGACTACCGGTCTGCCTCGACTCGATCACCTAAGTTCGCCCTGCCTTGTAACCCAACCTATCATTTATCTCTTCATTCAAACTACCCTGCTTTGTGGCTGACTATATATAGCCCCCACCCTCTATTGTAAACGACAGACTTGGATAATAATAGATATTAAGGAAACCCTTTGAGGACTTATATCTATTGGTCTCATGCTCCTACCAAGGAGCACCGGATTATCCACCCCCCTCTTGGATCTTGCCTAGTGCGTTCAAGTTGTACAAGGCCTTGGGTTCTCGGTTTCTCGCCCCCAAGTCGTCAAGGTCTCACCAAGCACCTCATCCCCCGTTGTTGGCGTGGAGAGCGAGCTTCGCCCAACACCGATCCTAGGGATTATGTTGGACCGGTTGCCACCGGCGTGAGGAGTAGGCGTGTATCGTGTTTTGGTGTGTGTGTGTTCGTGGTTTTCATCGCCTTCTCCCGATTTCATACCCGACCACCTCTTTCCCCCTCGTTGCTCGTGGAATTCGTGAAAGATCGGGCCAACCCCAGGGTTACCCCTTAACACATTTTGCATAAGGACGCCACCAATGCCAATACCACTAGCGTCACATTCAATCTCAAAGGTTTTTGTGAAATCCGGTAATGCAAGAAGTGGTTCTTCGGTGAGCCTCTTTTTGAGCTCATCAAAAGCCTTTTGTTGTGCTTTACCCCAAACGAATGTGACATTCTTCTTGGTCAACTCGTTTAGGGGGCAAGCAATGGTAGAAAAATCTTTCACAAAGCGACGGTAAAAGCCAACCAACCCATGAAAACTACGAAGTTCACTAACATTTGTTGGAATGGGCCAATCTCGTATGTCCTTGACTTTTGAGACATCCACTTCTATGCCATTAGAAGACACAACAAAACCAAGGAAAAGCAGCTTGTCTCTTGCAAAAGTGCACTTTGGGAGATTAGCATAAAGCTTTTCATGACGAAGGATTTGAAGGACCTCCTTAACATGAGTAACATGCTCTTCTAGTGACTTGCTATAGACAAGAATGTCATCAAAGTAAACAACTACACTCTTTCCAATAAGAGATCGCAAAATATGGTTCATGAGGCGCAAGAAGGTAGATGGGGCATTGGATAAACCAAAAGGCATAACCAACCATTCATAGAGACCAAGCTTGGTCTTGAATGCGGTTTTCCACTCATCACCTTCAGCCATGCGAATTTGATGGTAGCCACTACGAAGATCAATTTTCGAAAATATAGTGGCTCCACATAACTCATCAAGCATGTCATCAAGGCGCGGTATAGGATGTCGATAACGCACGGTGATAGCATTGATTGGACGGCAGTCCATGCATAACCGCAACGTATCATCCGTTTTTGGTACGAGGATCACGGGGACCGCGCTTGGGCTAGTGCTTACTTGGATCAAACCTTTGGAGAGGAGTTGGTTGATTTGACGTTCGATCTCCTTCGACTCTTCCGGGTTTGTACGATACGCGGCGCGATTTGGAAGTGGTGCGCCGGGTATGAGGTCGATGCGGTGCTCTATTCCACGAAGAGGAGGAAGGCCATGAGGAAGCTCTTCGGGAAAAACATCTTGGAATTCCTGCAAAATAGCCATCAAAGAAGGAGGAACATTTGTCAAGTCGTTAGTTCCTTGCGCTAGTCCCTTGCATACAAGGACATAGTGCAAGATGGATGGGTTGTTCCGCACTTCTCTCATCTCACTTTTGGTGGCAAGAAGAACACTCTTAGATTTTCCACTCGAGTTTGGCTTGTAGCTCTCGCTCACTATGGTGTGGTTCTCTCGCTCACCACTCTTCTCACAAGGTGTTTTTGCGTATTGCGCCCTCGATAAAGCCTTTGCATTGTCCGCAATTATTTGGCTAGGAGTCATTGGTTGCAACACACAAGTTTTATCAAGCCATTTGAAAATGTAAGTGTTTGAGTGACCATTATGCAAAGCACGCTTGTCATATTGCCACGGCCTTCCGAGCAACATGTGGCAAACCGTCATTGGGACCACGTCACATTCCACCGTGTCCTTGTAGTGCCCAATTGAGAACGTCACCGAGACGGTGTGCTTGATCTTGACGGATCCTTGGTCACTTAGCCATTGGATATGGTAGGGGTGTTTATGCGGATGGAGGGTGAGGTTGAGTTTCTCACACAATTTCGTGCTTGCAAGGTTGTGGCAACTCCCTCCATCGATGACAACTTTGATGGACTTCCCATTGATGCCGGCACGTGTTTGGAAGATGTTCGAGCGTTGGTCTTCATTTTCATCGACTTGGGTAGTCAAGACCCTTGTGACCACAAGCGATGGACTTGCGTCATGCTCACACACAAGAAGTTCTTGGTCCTCTTCCAAATGTTGCCTTGCCATTGCTTCCTTGACCCTTGGTGATGTGGACATCCCTACTATTGATACAACCATTGTACCTACAGCAACACACATACAAGGACCCATCACAAGATCTCGTGCCAAACAACTTAACTATCAGGTACTTTCGTTTCTTGGAACTATTCCTCACATACATGAGAATATGATGCTGCCTAAATCAGATATATTTCTTACTCTTAGGAATGATGGACCAAGCATGGATGAGAGGGACAAGCATTGGAGCATGGTCATGCATGGAGATGGCAGCAAGCATGTGATGATCCAAGAGAAGGCCACAGATGAAGATTTCAGAACTTTGAGGCCACCATAATGAAGAAAGAAGGCTTGGACGAAATATTCAAGATCAATACTTTACGAATTCGTCCATAGCTTAATATGGTGCCGCGACACCTTTATTTTGGGCCAGGCCCATGTAATTTTCGCAGGATTTTAATTAGCCACTTTTTAGAGTCCGTATTTGAGGGGAAAAGGACTTTTAGGGTTGGATTCGACCACCACTTCCATGGCTGGCCGAAACCCCACCTTTTCGCCCTTAAATACGCCCCATAGCCGAACCTCTAGACTCGGATTTTGTTTAGACATTAAGTTAGCCATAGTCGCAACTTCGCCAAGGCTCGAGCGTCGCAGAGGCCTCTTGTACTGCACCTATTCAGGATCCCACCTCTTCAATAAAGCTTTCCTCTTAATCCGCAATATCTTGATTGCAATATTGGTTCTTACTTGTTCTCGATTTCGTAGGAATTAAGACCGTCGTTGGTCAGCCGATCGTGTTCACGCAGGATCGGTAACCTCCGTGAGATTGGCCTAGCGATTGCATTGGCTCGTGCTTTCGCACGTAGTCGGATCGTCAAGCCGAACTCCACCTAATCGAACATCGCCATCTCATCGAAAGATCGGACACCTTTGCCCTATCAAGTGGTATCGATTTCGTGTTGCTCGGTGAGATTTTACCGCTTTCATAGATTAGATCTGCTTTTACCTATAACCCACTTAAAAGCCAAAAACATGCTTATAGTTTAGATCCATCCCATAACCAATCTACGCCGCATTATCTTTTCAGTTTTTGCATTGTTGAATTTGTGTCTACATCGTCGGCCGAGTTCTCGGGTCTTAGTGTCTCGTCCCTTAGAGTTTCGAGTTCGATCATAATAGTCACCGCCACACACTCCGATCACCGCCACCATATTCCGCCATATACCCCGCCACCATAAACCCTAATACTCCGCCACCTTCCTACCGCGACACAGATCCGATCGGTTTTCCGCCATGCAGACGAGTCCGAGTAGAGTTCTTGTTTCCTAGTTATTTCTTTTGACTTTCCTTCTTTGTTGTTTCCGTGTTCACTAAAGTCCGTGTCGTGCTAAGAGTCCGTCAGAAGTCCGTATGAGAGCAAAAAAAAAAATTCTGGCTATACTAGTTTTCGGCTTTGGGGATCACTTTTCTCCATCGGCCGTTATAGCGATATTTTTTGGCGTCTGCGCGCTTTCCGGAGCAAAATAAAAAATTTCTAAAATTTTTTTTGGGGCTAACCTGTTTTTAGACCCCGTAGATCAATTCTAGACACTCGCCATCATAGTGATTTTTCACCTCTCGGTTCGCTTTTCAGGGTGCCATATCATCATACAGTGCTTGTTGTGTCGCGTCGTGACATCGTTGGTGATCTAGGCTCGCGTCTCTAGTACTGGTCAGCCTAGGACCAGACAAGACTGCGTCGTTGAGCATTCTTTCAACTTTTGCATTGCTGTTTTGATAATTGCTAACCCCTTTGCTAAGCCTTCCCGAGCTCCACAGATACTCTCCACGTGCGGTGTTTCGATTGGTTATCGCTTGGTTCAATCTCCGACCCACCGATCCTCGTGGTTGCACATCGCCTTTTCCCGCTGCTTTGGTAAGAACTTGTAAGAGCTTTGTATATTGCTTGACGAATTACGCGTGATTTCCTCCATATTTCCATTTATATACCTGTGCTTTTTAAGGACTAACCATGATGATACTTCGCCCACCGCCACAATGACGAACGAAGAACTACATGCCCACTTCTCCGCTCTTGGTCACCGCTACAAGACGTGGATACGTGCCTCGGGAGTTTGACACCAAGCTCACCAACGCCGTGGACAAGATCGATGGACTAGAGAAATCCTTCAACGCCAAGCTTGACGCTCGGTTCAAGGAGCTTCGAACCGATTGCCGCACCCGACCGGCACCCACACATGGCGACGGCGCATTCCGATCACGGGCGGATCGCTGGTTTATGCCGCCGCACTCTCGCGGCCATCGACGTCCTCAGACTTCATGGCCGCTCCTGCGACATTGGGGATGCATTTACGGGTACTACTACGACCCCGACGACGATTTATCTGTTTGACGAGGAGGTTGAACAACCTCCACGGTACCGCCGGTCGCCCGACATTACTACCGCAACGCCTACAGTGCGTGATGATGATCATGTTGCAAAGCTTAAATTAAATATTCCATCTTTTGAGGGTAAATATAATCGATGCATATCTTACATGGGAGATGGAAGTAGAACAACGCTTTTGCCTTCTTAAAATATCCCGAGAATATGCATGTTAGTCTGCTACATGTGAATTTACTAAATTTGCTTCCCTTTGGTGGTCCGAGTATTGTCGTTTAAATCCTACTACTATTCCTAGTACTTGACTGCTTTAAAACTGCTATGCGTGTTCGCTTTGTACCTCCCACTTATCAACGTGATTTACTAAAGAATCGACACGCTTAGAGCAAGGAAAAATTTCGTAGAAGAGTATTATCAGAATTGCAAACGGGATGGTTAGGTGTGGTCTTGTTGAATCTAATGAACAAATGCTTGCACGCTTTCTTTGGTGGATTAAACAAGGACATTCACATATTAGATTATAAGTAATATAATTCTATCACTCATTTGTTTCATCTTGCTTGCAAAGTCGAACGTGAAGTGCAGGATCGCCAAACACCATGGAGGAGGACTAATAATTCTGCAGTCGCACATCCACTTGGACATCCCGACAATCAGCCTCGTGATTCGCCCGCCCTCCTACCACATCCAAGGCCACCACAAGATTTCCACCGCTTCCACCATCATCCAATGCTCCCGTCAGAGTGCATCTTCTATGGCTTCCACGGTAAGACAAAGGATATACAATGCCGCAAGTCCGGGGTTTTGGTCATATTGAGAGATGCACAACACAACGTGTGATGATGGTGCGAAGATGGTCAATACGATTCAGAAAGTGACTTTGATGAAGATACACTAGCCCTTATTTCGCCGAGATGGAGACAATTACGATCGATGAAGAGCCAGAGGTAATGGGAGTCAAGGCCGATCAATACAAGAGCTTAATTACACAACGTGTGTTGAGTGTGCAATTGAGCAAATCTGAGCAAGATCAACGCTACAACCTGTTCCAAACATGTGGTGTTGTAAAGGACAGAGCTATACGGATCATCATCGATGGGGAGTTGTAATAATCGCCGTGTTGACATGGTAGAGACGCTTGCTTCCAACAAGACAACGCCCACATTCATATTACATCCAATGGTTTGAGAGTTCTCGAAGATCAAGGTAACAAGAACGACGCGTGCATTTTACTATTGGTACATATTCTGATTTTGTTGATTGTGATGTTGTACCTATGCAAGCTTGTTCTTTGTTACTTGGTAGACCATGGCAATTTGATAGAGAATCTGTTCATAATGGTAAAACTAATCACTATTCTCTTATGCATAATGGAAAGAAAATTGGTCTAAAACCTATGACTCTAACAAATTTTAAAAGATGATCTTGCTAGAGCTAGTAGAGCTAAACCGAGGAGAAAAATAAAAGTGAGAATCGATTGTTGCTGCCGATTTTATACCACCAAAGAACACTAAATCTGATTCTACATGCTCTGAAATTGCTTGAAGAGTCCATGTATGCTTGCAAATAAAATTGATATTGCTGAACTAGATGTAAACAATACTCAATGTTATGCAATTGTCGCAAAGAGGTTTTGTTTTCATTTGAGGATATGCCTCCTTCTTTGCCACCATTTGTTGCTAACCTTTTGCAGGAATATGAGGACGTCTTTCCATTGAGTTGCCACAGGACTACCTCCTATTAGAGGAATTGAGCATCAAATTGATCTCATTCCTGGTGCCACGTTGCCCAACCGCTACCGTATAGAACCAATCCAGAGGAGACAAAGGAGATAACGCCAAATTGTGAACTCCTCGACAGAGATCATATTCGTGAGTCCCTTAGCCCTTGTGTTCCTATTATTTTGGTACCTAAGAAAGATGGTTCTTCGCATGTGTACCGATTGTAGAGCTATCAATAATATTACTATTCGATATCGTCATCCTATTCCACGTTTAGATGACATGCTTGATGAATTGAGTGGCTCTACCATGTTTTCTAAAGTTGATTTGCGTGGTTACCACCAGATTCGTATGAAATTAGGAGATGAATGGAAAACAGCATTTAAAACTAAGTTCGGTTTATATGAGTGGTTAGTAATGTCGCTTTGGTTTAACTAATGCACCTAGCACTTTTATGAGATTAATGAACGAAGTTTTACGTGCTTTCATTGGACGTTTGTGGTAGTCTACTTTGATGATATTCGATTTATAGCAAATCTTTAGAGGATCATTTGGACCATTTACGTGATGTTTTCAATGCTTTACGAGATGCACGCTTGTTTGGTAACCTTGAGAAGTGCACCTTTGCACCAATCGAGTTGCGCTTCTTGGCTATGTTGTTACATCACAGTATTGAAGTGGATCCACCCAAGATTGAAGCTATTGAGAATTGGCGCAGCCCAAGACGGTCACACAAGTGAGGAGTTTTCTTGGCCTCGCTGGTTTTATAGGCTTTGTCAAAGACTTTGGATCAATTGCCACTACCGTGAATGAGCTTACCAAGAAGGATTTGCCCTTTGTTTGGGCGATGCACAACAACAGCCTTCGTCATATTAAAAGATAAGCTAACACATGCCCTTACTCCAACTTCGATTTTACTAAGACTTTTGAGCTTGAATGTGATGCTAGTGGAATTGGTTTGGGAGGGTGTTATTACAAGAGGGAAAACCTGTTGCATATTTTAGTGAGAAATTGAGTGGGGCTAGTCTGAACTATTCTACTTATGATAAAGAATTATATGCGTTGGTTCGACATTAGAAACTTGGCAACATTATCTATGGCCTAAAGAGTTTGTTATTCATTACGATCATGAATCTTTGAAGCATATTCGTAGTCAAGCTAAGTTGAATCGTCATGCAAAGTGGGTTGAATTTATTGAGTCTTTTCCTTATGTTATCAAACACAAAAAAGGTAAAGATAACATTATTGTTGATGCTTTGTCACGCCGTTATGCTTTGTTATCTCAACTTGACTTCAAAATATTTGGATTGGAAACTATTAAGGAACACTATGTGCATGATGCTGAATTTAAAGATGTGTTGCGAATTGTAGAGATGGTAGAACTTGGAACAAGTTCGCCTTCAATGATGGATTTGTGTTCCGTAACAAACTATGCATTCCATAGCTCTGTTCGTCTTTTGTTGTTACAGGAGGCGCATGGAGGAGGATTGATGGGACACTTTGGTGTCAAGAAGACGGAGGATGTTCTTGCACACTTCTTTTGGCCAATGTCGCCGAGATGTTGAGAGATTTGTGGCACGTGCACTACTTGTCAAAAATCTAAGTCTCGCCTTAATCCACATGGTTTATATATGCCTCTTCTGCTCCTAGTGTTCCTTGGGAGGATATTTCTATGGACTTTGTTTTGGGATTGCCACGAACACGTAAGGGAGGGATAGTATTTTTGTTGTTGTGGATCGGTTTTCTAAGATGGCACACTTTATTCCTTGTCATAAAACGGATGATGCTGCGCATATTGCTGATTTGTTCTTTCGTGAAATCGTTCGTTTGCATGGTGTGCCAAATACTATTGTCTCTGATCGTGATACTAAATTTCTTAGCCACTTTTAGAGATGTTTATGGGCTAAGTTGGGGACTAAATTGCTCTTTAGTACTACATGTCATCCCCAAACTGATGGTCAAACTGAAGTAGCAAATAGAACTTTGTCTACTATGTTACGAGCTGTTTTAAAGAAGAACTTAAAATTGTGGGAAGAGTGTTTACCTCATATAGAATTTGCTTATAATCGTTCATTGCATTCTACCACAAAGATGTGCCCATTTGAGATTGTGTATGGTTTTGTTCCTCGCACCTATTGATTTATTGCCTTTACCTTCTTGATTGCAACATAATTTGGATGCTACACAACGCTGAAATGATATTAAACTTGCATAAGACTACTAAAGATAACATTGAACACATGAATGCTAAGTATAAACTTGTCAGGGATAAAGGGATAAAGCATGTTGTGTTTGATGTTGGCGATCTTGTTTAGTTACATTTGCGTAAAGATCGCTTTTCCGATTTACGCAAGTCTAAGTTAATGCCACGTCTTCTGGTACCTTTAAGGTGTTAGAGAAAATCAATGATAATGCATATATACTTGAGTTGCTGCAGAGACTTTGGTACAGTTAGTCCTACATTTAACATTGCAGATTTGAAGCCTTACTTTGGTGAGGAAGATGAGAATGCGTCGAGGCGACTTCAATTCAAGAAGGGGAGCATGATGTGGACATCCCTACTATTGATACAACCATTGTACCAAAGAACACACATACAAGGACCCATCACAAGATCTCGTACAAACAACTTAACTATCGTACTTTCGTTTCTTGGAACTATTCCTCACATACATGAGAATATGATGCTGCCTAAATCGATATATTTCTTACTCTTAGGAATGATGGACCAAGCATGGATGAGAGGACAAGCATTGCAGCATCGACATGCATGGAGATGGTATCAATCATGAGAAGATCCAAGAGAAGGCCACAGATGAAGATTTCATAACTTTGAGGCCACCATAATGAAGAAAGAAGGCTTGGACGAAATATTCCAGATCAATACTTTACGAATTCGTCCATAGCTTAATATGGTGTCATGACACCTTTATTTTGGGCCAGGCCCATGTAATTTTCGCAGGATTTTAATTAGCCACTTTTAGAGTCCGTATTTGAGGAAAGGGACTTTTAGGGTTGGATTCGCCACCACTTCCATGGCTGGCGAAACCCCACCTTTTCGCCTCTTAACACGCCCATAGCCGAACCTCTAGACTCGGATTTTGTTTAGACATTGTTAGCCATAGTCGCAACTTCGCCAAGGCTCGGCCGCAGAGGCCTCTTGTACTGCAGACCTATTCAGGATCCCACCTCTTCAATAAAGCTTTCCTCTTAATCCGCAATATCTTGATTGCAATATTGGTTCTTACTTGTTCTCGATTTCAGGTAGGAATTAAGACCCTCGTTGGTCAGGCTGATCGTGTTCACGCAGGATCGGTAACCTCCAGGAGATTGGCCTAGCGATTGCATTGGCGCTCGTGCTCGCACGTGTAGTCGGATCGTCAAGCCCGAACTCCACCAAATCGAACATCGCCATCTCATCGAAAGATCGGACACCTTTGCCCTATCACTTGGATCAAACTCTTCTTCACTCAAGTATTCTTCATCGCCGTTGTCATGGATGAACAAAACTTTCTTGTTTCCACATGCATTCGACTTGTGCCCTTTGCCTCCACACTTGTAGCATTCACCATTGAATGGTTGATCATCCCTTGTGTGTTTGCCACTTGGGGGCTGTTTTCCTTGAGGGATAGTTGGCTTGAAGGGAAGCTTGGCGGTACTTGAGGAGCTTCCACTTGGTGTTGTTGGAGTAGTGGTTGGTGCTTTCTTGTAGGTGAAGTACGTCTTTGGCTTGTTGTACTTGATGTCCTCTTGCACTTGACGCTCGGCCTTGGATGCGATGTGCACAAGCTCAACCATGTTGTTCTACTTTTGGAACTCGGTGATGCGCTTGATGGGATGGTTCAAGCCATTGAGGAAGCGTGCCATTGTTTGTTCATCGCGCTCTTGCGGTTGTTGAGGTGCCGCGTTTGGTGGTGGAACTTGGTGTTGACGACGAGCTTGGGGATCTTGCTCGTTTTGTTGACGCGGTTGAGGACGAGGAGGAGGTTGATGGTCCTCACGACGAGCTTGGGGAGCTTGCTCTTGTTCTTGTCGTGGTTGATGCCGAGGAGCATTGTCTTGCGCCTTGTGGCGAGGAGGACGTCGAGCCGCATGCGCAATGGGCTGCTATTCTTCTTCTTGATGTGGAGGAGGCTCATCATGACCATCATATTGCCAACGTGGACGATCATGTCGATGATGACGCCTTGGAGGATTGTCGAGAGCTTCACGTCGACGGTGATCTTGTTCGTCCTCTTCGGATGCTTCACTTGTTGTTGAAGGGGCATGTCGACGTCGATGTCCTTGGTCGTCCATGTGAGGTTGCTCTTGTAGAATCACAAGTGCCCTTGGTTGTGGACGGTTCGCTTCACGTCGTGGAGGTCTTGCGGAGAGGTCACCATCATAGCTTGACGTTGCGGCGTGACGCGGAGACGGTACCGCTTGCGAAGAGCTCATGGATTGAAGAACGGGTCCATCCCGGTGCCTTGAAGCGTGACGGCGAGGTGCACTCGATTCACTTGAGGAGTGCCGAGATGAGCTTGATTCGCGCGAGCGTGGCCTTGCTAGTCCATCAATGAGGCGTTGAAGCTTCTCATCCGTTGAGGCGAGTGCACGACCAAGAGCTTCATTTTGATGACCGAGGTTGTGTTGCATGGCATGCATTTGGCCACGGACTTCTTCGAAGCGGTTGTCGATGTTCTTGAATTCCACACGGGCCTCGCTAAATTGTTCATCTTGGCGCCGCTCAAGAGCTTCACAACGGTAGTTGAATTCTCCTCGGACCTTCCAATGGTCCCATCTTGTCATGAATTGTGTGTCATCCTCCGGAGGTTGTGGTGGTTGGGATGGCTCTCCATGACTGTCCATGATGAAAAGCCAACAAGGGTTGTATATGGAGAATAAGGGTGCGGTTTTACCTCACCTTGGAGATTATATCAAACCAATTGCCACACAAATGAGCGAAAAGCGTGCAAAGTGAAATGGGCAAGAAACTCACACACAAATATGCTACAACTCTAAAAAGCTTTTGGTGGAAGGTTAGGATTGTGGAAAACCAAACGAAAAGATCCAAGCAAAAGGTTATTGTCCTACGTGGTAAAGAACCAAAGATCAAAAGCAAAAGGATACGATCTACAAAAACACGGAAAACACACACGTGGAGAAAAACGGGGTTAGCACGACTATGAAAGTGAGCACAAAAGGTCCTAACGAAGACTACGCTCGGTTGTCGTGCCAACTAAAGGAGAGACCACAACTCGTTTGCCAAAAGAGGATAAGCAATAGATTTGTGCACTTGCCTCGGTGCGCTCTTTCTTCTCTCTTTCTTGGCTTACAAGCTTGGTATTCTCTTTGTATTGGGAGACTATGTATCTTTTTCTCTTTTTCCTCTTTTTTTTTGATTCTTTTTCCTTTTTCTCCCTTTCTATGCTACTATGTTAGCTTTTGTATTTGGCCTCACACTCTCACTTTTCGAAGGCAAGTGCACAATGCTTAGACAAACACAAAATGAGTTGCTCTCATAGGATAGATACACACAAAGGAAGATATGGGGGTTGTCAAAGTGGTGCAAGTTATACCTTTGGTATTGTTGAGGACTTGCAACCGTTGGTGGTGGATGATGTTCGAGTGTCGCGGTGTCGATGAGGGCGGGTGACTTTGATGCGAAAGCTTGTGTTACGATGGCGAAAAACACACGAAACACGAACAAGCTAAAGGGTAAAAGTCATCAAACGAAAATGAGGCGTCAAGAAGAAGAAAAATGTTTACATTGTCGGTAGTACCGCTTAATGGTACGGCAATGACGGTAGTACCGCTGAAATGCAGGCGGTAGTACCGCTGGTCACAGAACAAGAACGAAAACGAGATCCACTTGACACAAACCTCAAATTCGTGGGAAATCTGACGGAAAGGCTGGGCTAAGAACAACAGGGGCTATAGATCGACTCCAAAAGCAACAGATCTTTGGACCAAAACCACGAAAAACTCACCAAATCCAGAGATCGATCTGAAGGCAAATTGGGGCTCTTTTTGGTGGGATTTTCGATTTTAAGGTGGATAAAAGAAAAATTGGGGGGAAATTCGTGATCAACCTTGCTCTTGATACCAATATGTTATGGGGTAACCCTTGGGTTGGCCCGATCTTTCACGAATTCCACGAGAAATGAGGGGAAAGTGGTGGTCGGGGGATGAAATCGAGGAAGGAGATGAAAACCACGAACACACGCACACCAAAACACGATACACGCCTAACCCTCACGCCGGTGGCAACCGGTCCGACATAATCCCTAGGATCGGTGTTGGGCGAAGCTCGCTCTCCACGCCAACAACGGGGGATGAGGTGCTTGGTGAGATCTTGACGACTTGGGGGCGAGAAACTGAGAACCCAAGGCCTTGTACAACTTGAACGCACTAGGCAAGATCCAAGAGGGGGGTGGATAATCCGGTGCTCCTTGGTAGGAGCATGAGACCAATAGATATAAGTTCCTCAAAGGGTTTCCTTAATATCTATTATTATCCAAGTCTAGGGTTTACAATACAGGGTGGGGGCTATATATAGGCCAACCACATAAACAGGGGTATTTTGGGAACAAATAGCGAAATATAGTGAGGGTTACAAGGCGATGGGCCGACTTAACACGATCAGGTCTTTCCAGATCCGGTAGTACCTGTCCAGCTCGACCGGTAGTACCGGTCATGCGGTAGTACCGCTTCCTGGCCCAGTAGTACCGCTTGTTGTCCTGGGACTTGCGTTGGGGCCTTCTGTTGGTGGCGGTAGCAGGGGCGGTAGTGCCGTGGCCCGATAGTACCGGATCCGGGGCCGGTAGTACCGCCAGTGACAGAGAGCATTTGGCTAGCTCTGGGATCTTCTGTTGTTGGCGGTAGCAGGGGGCGGTAGTGCCGCCAAGTGGTAGTACAGGTCGCCAGGCCCGGTAGTACCACTGGCGACAGAGAGCGTTTGGTCTCTTTTGCTGGTGCTCCTCCGTCCTGTGGGTCCTTCTCTTCGTACCTGATGATGCACAAGGTATGGGTATTGTTATGGGGGTAACCCTGGGGTTGGCCCGATCTTTCACGAATTCCATGAGAAACGAGGGGGAAAGAGGTGGTCGAGGGATGAAATCGAGGAAAGCGATGAAAACCACGAACACACACACACACCAAAACACGATACACGCCTACTCCTCACGCCGGTGGCAACCGGTCCAACATAATCCCTAGGATCGGTGTTGGGCGAAGCTCGCTCTCCACGCGAACAACGGGGGATGAGGTGCTTGGTGAGATCTTGACGACTTCGGGGCGAGAAACCGATAACCCAAGGCCTTGTACAACTTGAACGCACTAGGCAAGATCCAAGAGGGGGGTGGATAATCCAGTGCTCCTTGGTAGGAGCATGAGACCAATAGATATAAGTCCTCAAAGGGTTTCCTTAATATCTATTATTATCAAAGTCTAGGGTTGACAATAGAGGGTGGGGGCTATATATAGTCCAGCCACAAAACAGGGGTAGTTTCGGAACAAAAGGTCAATTATAGGAAAGGGTTACAAGGAACAGGGCCTAACTCAGGCGCACAGGATTAGTCACGACCGGTAGTACCGGTCCGGCAACCGGTAGTACCGCTCCAGGAGCGGTAGTACCGCTTGAGGGCCTGGAGCTTCCGTCGGAGGCGTCAGTGGCGAGCGGTAGGAGGGAGCGGTAGTACCACTGTCCGGTAGTACCGGTCAGGACCGGTACCGCTGCGTCTGAGCGTGAGCGGTGCTTCTGGAGCGTCCCAGTGGGGCTGAGGACCGCTTGAGCGTAGTAATGCGTCTCCACGGTAGTACCGCTTGTGTCGAAGCGATCGTTGCTTCCTCCGCCCCTGGGTCCTTCTCGTACTTGATGATGCACGGTGTATGCGTATGAAGCAAGCCATCCAAGGGTGTGTCAAGTCACACAAGGAGAGGAGCGAGTTCACCTTAGCTTGAAGGAGTTTGGCTCGGGCGCGAGTCATGGGTCCACTGGGAGCTCGTGGGAGTAGATGTAGTAGCGGTCGAGGGAGGCTGCATCAGCTCCCCCCCTTGGGAAAGAGTCGTCCTCGACTCTTCAACCGTCACAACTTCCTCTTCGCCATGGTAGGGTGAGAGGTCCTTGACATTGAATGTCGAGCTCACAAGATACTTCGATGTTAGTATATCGATCACATAGGCGTTGTTGTTGATCCTCTTTAGCACCTTGAATGGTCCATCGACTCTTGGCTTTAGCTTGGAGTCGCGTTCCTTTGGGAAGCGGTCTTTACTCAAGTGTATCCACACAAGGTCGCCCTCATCAAAGATCATCTCTTTATTGGTCTTGTTTAGCCTTGAAGCTTGGCGAAGGACTTGTTGCTCGATAGTAGCTCGTGTGTCGTCATGGAGTTTCTTCATTGTTTGGGCACGCTTGACAACGTCCATATTGGAACGTTCATGAAGTGGAAGTGGAAGGATGTCGAGCGCGGTGAGAGGCTCGAAGCCATAGACGATCATGAACGGGATCCTCATGGTGGTGGAGTGCTTGGCGCGGTTGTAGGCGAACTCGGCGTGTGGAATACATTCCTCCCAGTCTTTAAGGTTCTTCTTTATCAACACGCGGAGGAGTGTGCCAAGACTTCGATTGACGACCTCGGTTTGTCCATCGGTTTGAGGATGCGAGGCGGACGAGAAGAGGAGCTTGATGCCGAGCTTGGCCATGAGAGTCTTCCAGAAATAGCTCATGAATTTTACGTCGTGGTCAGAGACGATTGTTCTAGGCACCCCGTGTAGCCGAATTATTTACCTAAAAAACAAATTGGCTACATGTGAAGCATCATCGGTCTTATGGCACGGAATGAAATGTGCCATTTTAGAAAAGTGATCCACGACTACAAAGATGGAATCATGACCATGTTTAGATCTAGGCAAGCCTAACACAAAGTCCATACTAATGTCCGACCAAGGTGTATGAGGAATAGGCAATGGCATATAAAGACCAAAGGGGTTGGACTTAGACTTAGCTTGGATACATGTAGTGCATCGTTGAACGTGGCGCTCCACGTCGCGCTTCATCTTTGGCCAATAGTAGTGAGTGGAGAGCATGTCATATGTCTTGTCACGGCCGAAGTGACCCATAAGGCCTCCACCATGGGACTCTTGAAGAAGCAAAAGTTGGAGAGACGATTTCGGAATGCAAAGCTTGTTTTGTTTGAAAAGAAAACCCTTATGCAAATAGAAATCATCAATCCCTTTGTCGTTTGAACATTGTGCAACTATTGGTCCAAAGAAAGGGTCGGACGCGTACCAAGATTTGATGTCATCAAGACCCAAGACATTGACTTCGAGTCGTGTAAGAAGGCTTGTGTTTTTGCGAGACAAAGCGTCCGCTACTACATTTTGTTTGCCCTTCTTGTATTTGACAATGTAAGGAAAAGACTCCATAAACTCAACCCATTTTGCGTGCCTTTTACTCAAGTTGGCTTGGCCCTTAAGATACTTCAACGACTCATGGTCGGAATGGATGATAAATTCTTTGGGCCAAAGATAGTGTTGCCACACTTGAAGAACTCGAACCAAGTAAAAAAGTTCTTTGTCATAAATGGGATAATTGAGGCGTGCGCCATCAAGTTTCTCACTATGGTAAGCAATAGGACGCCCATTTTGCATAAGGACGCCACCAATGCCAATACCACTAGCGTCACATTCAATCTCAAGTGTTTTTGTGAAATCCGGCAATGCAAGAAGTGGTGCTTCGGTGAGCCTCTTTTTGAGCTCATCAAAAGCCTTTTGTTGTGCTTTTCCCCAAACAAACGTGACATTTTTCTTGGTAAATTCGTTGAGGGGGCAAGCAATGTAGAAAAGTCTTTTACAAAACGACGGTAAAAGCCAGCCAACCCATGAAAACTACGAAGTTCACTAACATTTGTAGGGATGGGCCAATCTCGTATGTCCTTGACTTTTGAGTCATCAACTTCAATGCCATTAGAAGACACGGCAAAACCAAGGAAAATCAGCTTGTGTTTTGCAAAAGTGCACTTTGGGAGATTAGCATAAAGCTTTTCATGACGAAGGATTTGAAGTACCTCCTTAACATGAGTAACATGCTCCTCT
Source organism: Avena longiglumis (assembly GCA_030063025.1). Lineage (NCBI taxonomy): Eukaryota > Viridiplantae > Streptophyta > Magnoliopsida > Poales > Poaceae > Avena > Avena longiglumis. The sequence continues at coordinate 339,859,439 of CP125976.1, read as the reverse complement.
AGTGACTTGCTATAGACAAGAATGTCATCAAAGTAAACAACTACACTCTTCCCAATGAGAGATCGCAAAATATGGTTCATTAGACGCATGAAGGTAGATGGGGCGTTAGATAAGCCAAAAGGCATAACCAGCCATTCATAGAGACCAAGCTTGGTCTTGAAGGCGATTTTCCACTCATCACCTTCAGCCATGCGAATTTGATGGTAACCACTACGAAGATCAATTTTCGAAAATATAGTGGCTCCACATAACTCATCAAGCATGTCATCAAGACGCGGTATAGGATGTCGATAACGCACGGTGATAACATTGATTGGACGGCAGTCCATGCATAACCGCAACGTATCATCCATTTTTGGTACTAGGATCACGGGGACCGCGCTTGGGCTAGTGCTTACTTGGATCAAACCTTTGGAGACGAGTTGGTTGATTTGACGTTCGATCTCCTTCGTCTCTTCCGGGTTTGTGCAATACGCGGCGCGGTTTGGAAGTGGTGCGTCGGGTATGAGGTCGATGCGGTGCTCGATTCCACGAAGAGGAGGAAGGCCATGAGGAAGCTCTTCGGGAAAAACATCTTGGAATTCCTGCAAAATAGCCATCAAAGAAGGAGGAACATTTGTCAAGTCGTTAGTTCCTTGCGCTAGTCCCTTGCATACAAGGAGATAGTGCAAGATGGATGGGTTGTTCCGCACTTCTCTCATCTCACTTTTGGTGGCAAGAAGAACACTCTTAGTTTTTCCACTCGAGTTTGGCTTGTAGCTCTCACTCACTATGGTGTGGTTCTCTCGCTCACCACTCTTCTCACAAGGTGTTTTTGCGTATTGTGCCCTCGCTAAAGCCTTTGCATTGTCCGCAATTATTTGGCTAGGAGTCATTGGTTGCAACACACAAGTTTTATCAAGCCATTTGAAGGTGTAAGTGTTTGAGTGACCATTATGCAAAGCACGCTTGTCATATTGCCACGGCCTTTCGAGCAACATGTGACAAACCGTCATTGGGACCACGTCACATTCCACCGTGTCCTTGTAGTGCCCAATTGAGAACGTCACCGAGACGGTGTGCTTGATCTTGACGGATCCTTGGTCACTTAGCCATTGGATATGGTAGGGGTGTCTATGCGGAAGGATGGTGAGGTTGAGTTTCTCACACAATTCCGTGCTTGCAAGGTTGTGGCAACTCCCTCCATCGATGACAACTTTGATGGACTTCCCATTGATGCCGGCACGAGTTTGGAAGTTGTTCGAGCGTTGGTCTTCATTTTCATTGGCTTGGGTAGTCAAGACCCTTGTGACCACAAGCGATGGACTTGCATCATGCTCACACACAAGAAGTTCTTGGTCCTCTTCCAAATGTTGCCTTGTTATGGCTTCCTTGACCCTTGCATCGAACTCTTCTTCACTCAAGTATTCTTCATCGCCGTTGTCATGGATGAACAAAACTTTCTTCTTCCCACATGCATTCGACTTGTGCCCTTTGCCTCCACACTTGTAGAATTCACCATTGAATGGTTGATCATCTCTTGTGTGTTTGCCACTTGGGGGCTGTTTTCCTTGAGGGAGAGTTGGCTTGAAGGGAAGCTTGGTGGTACTTGAGGAGCTTCCACTTGTTGTTGTTTGAGTAGTGGTTGGCGCTTGCTTGGAGGTGAAGTACGTCTTTGGCTTGTTGTACTTGATGTCCTCTTGCACTTGACGCTCGGCCTTTGAAGCGATGTGCACAAGCTTAACCATGTTGTTGTACTTTTGGAACTCGGTGATGCGCTTGATGGGATGGTGTTATGGGGTAACCCTGGGGTTGGCCCAATCTTTCACGAATTCCACGAGAAACGAGGGGGAAAGAGGTGGTCGGTGGATGAAATCGAGGAAAACGATGAAAACCACGAACACACACACACACCAAAACACGATATACGCCTACTCCTCACGCCGGTGGCAACCGGTCCAACATAATCCCTAGGATCGGTGTTGGTAAGCTCGCTTCCACGCCAACAACGGGATGAGGTGCTTGGTGAGACCTTGACGACTTGGGGGCGACACCGAGAACCCAAGGCCTTGTACAACTTGAACGCACTTAAGCAAGATCCAAGAGGGGGTGGATAATCCGTGCTCCTTGGTAGGAGCATGAGACCAATAGATATAAGTCCTCAAAGGGTTTCCTTAATATCTATTATTATCCAAGTCAAACGTTTACAATAGGGTGGGGGCTATATAGTCCAGCCACAAAACAGGGTAGTTTTGAATGGAGAGATAAATGATAGGTTGGGTTACAAGGCACAGGGCCGAACTTAGGTGATCGTGGTCGGCAGATCCGGTAGTACCGTCCAGAATCCAGTAGTACCGGCAGACTAGTACCGCTCGAGCGGTAGTACCGCTTGAGGGCCTAGAGCTTCCGTCGAGGCGTCGATGGCAGCGGAGGGGCGGTACTGCCACCGTAGTACGATTCTTACAGGACCGTAGTACCGCCATGTCTGGGGCATGGGGTAGTGCTTCTGTGGCGGCGGAGGAGGCGGTAGGTCCGCTTGAGCGGTAGTACGGTCGTCCCAACCGTAGTACCGCTTGCAGCGGATCGTGGCTTCTGCACTGATGATGCATGAGTTTGCGTGTGAAGTAGCAAGCCATCCAAGGGGTGTCAAGTCACACAAGGAGAGGAGCGAGTTCACCTTAGTTTGAAGGAGCTTGGCTTGGCACGAGTCATGGGTCCATTTGGGTAGCTCGTGGGAGTAGATGTAGTAGCGGTGGAGGACGGGCTGCATCAGCTCCCCTTGGGAAAGAGTCGTCCTCGACTCTACAACCGTCACAACTTCCTCTTCGCCATGGTAGGGTGAGAGGTCCTTGACATTGAATGTCGAGCTCACAAGATACTTCGATGTTGGTATATCGATCACATAGGCGTTGTTGTTTATCCTTTTTAGCACCTTGAATGGTCCGTCGCCTCGTGGCTTTAGCTTGGAGTCGCGTTCCTTGGGGAAGCGGTCTTTACTCAAGTGTATCCATACAAGGTCGCCCTCATCAAAGATCATCTCTTTCTTGGTCTTGTTTAGCCTTGATGCTTGGAGAAGGACTTGTTGCTCGATAGTAGCTCGTGTGTCTTCATGGAGTTTCATCATTGCTTGGGCACGCTTGACAACGTCCATATTGGCACGTTCATGAAGTGGAAGTGGAAGGATATCGTGCGCGGTGAGAGGCTCGAATCCATAGACGATCATGAACGGGCTCCTCATGGTGGTGGAGTGCTTGGCGCGGTTCTAGGCGAACTCGGCGTGTGGAATGCATTCCTCCCAGTCTTTAAGGTTCTTCTTTATCAACACCCGGAGAAGTGTGCCAAGACTTCGATTGACTACCTCGGTTTGTCCATCGGTTTGAGGATGCGAGGCGGACGAGAATAGGAGCTTGATGCCGAGCTTGGCCATGAGGGTCTTCCAGAAGTAGCTCATGAATTTTACGTCACGGTCGGAGACGATTGTTCGTGGCACGCCGTGTAGCCGAATTATTTCCCTGAAAAACAAATTTGCGACATGTGAAGCATCATCGGTCTTATGGCACGGAATGAAATGTGCCATTTTTGAAAAGCGATCCACGACTACAAATATGGAATCGTGACCATGTTTAGATCTAGGCAAGCCTAATACAAAGTCCATGCTAATGTCCGACCAAGGTGCATGAGGAATAGGCAATGGCATATAAAGACCAAAGGGGTTGGACTTAGACTTAGCTTGGATACATGTAGTGCATCGTTGAACGTGGCGCTCCACGTCGGCTTCATCTTTGGCCAAAAGTAGTGAGTGGAGAGCATGTCATATGTCTTGTCACGCCAAAGTGACCCATAAGGCCTCCACCATGGGACTCTTGAAGAAGCAAAAGTTGGAGAGAGGATTTCGGAATGCAAAGCTTGTTTTGTTTGAAAAGAAAACCCTTGTGCAAATAGAAATCGTCAATCCATTTGTCTATTGAACATTGTGCAAATATTGGTCCAAAGAAAGAATCGGACGCGTACAAAGATTTGATGTCCTCAAGACCCAAAACATTGACTTCGAGTCGTGTAAGAAGGCTTGTGGTTTTATGAGACAAGGCGTCCGCCACCACATTTTCTTTGCCCTTCTTGTATTTTACAATGTAAGGAAAAGACTCCATAAAGTCAACCCACTTTATGCCTTTTACTCAAGTTGGCTTGGCCCTTAAGGTACTTCAACGACTCATGGTCGGAATGGATTATAAATTCTTTGGGCCAAAGATAGTGTTGCCACACTTGAAGAACACGAACCAAGGCAAAAAGTTCTTTGTCATAAATGGGATAATTGAGGCGGCGCCATCAAGTTTCTCACTATGGTAAGCAATAGGACGCCCATTTTGCATAAGGACGCCACCAATGCCAATACCACTAGCCACATTCAATCTCAAAGGTTTTTGTGAAATCCGCAATGCAAGAAGTGGTGCTTGGTGAGCCTCCTTTTGATCTCATCAAAAGCCTTTTGTGTGCTTTTCCCCAAACGAACGTGACATTCTTCTTGGTCAATTCGTTGAGGGGCAAGCAATTGTGGAAAAATCTTTCACAAAGCGACGGTAAAAGCCACCAACCCATGAAAACTACGAAGTTCACTAACATTTGTAGGGTGGGCCAATCTCGTATGTCCTTGACTTTTGATACATCAACTTCAATTCCATTAGAAGACACGACAAAACCAAGGAAAATCAGCTTGTCTCTTGCAAAAGTGCACTTGGGAGGTTAGCATAAAGCTTTTCATGACGAAGGATTTGTAAGACCTCCTTAACATGAGTAACATGCTCCTCTAGTGACTTGCTATAGACAAGAATGTCATCAAAGTAAACAACTACACTCTTTCCAATGAGTGACCGCAAAATATGGTTCATGAGGCGCATGAAGGTAGATGGGGCATTGGATAAGCCAAAAGGCATAACCAACCATTCATATAGACCAAGCTTGGTCTTGAAGGCGTTTTCCACTCATCACCTTCACCATGCGAATTTGATGGTAGCCACTACGAAGATCAATTTTCAAAATATAGTGGCTCCACATAACTCATCAAGCATGTCATCAAGACGCGGTATAGGATGTCGATAACGACGGTGATAGCATTGATTGACGATCCATGAATAACCGCAACGTATCATCCGCCGGACTAGGATCACGGAACCGCGCTTGGGCTAGTGCTTACTTGGATCAAACCTTTGAGACGAGTTGGTTGATTTGACGCCGATCTCCTTTGTCTCTTCCGGTTTGTGCGATACGCAGCAAGGTTTGGTAGTGGTGCGCGGGTATGAGGTCGACACGGTGCTCGATTCCACGAAGAGGAGGAAGGCCATGAGGAAGCTCTTCGAAATACATCTTGGAATTCTGCAAAACAGCCATCAAAGAAGGAGGAATATTTGTCAAGTCATTAGTTCCTTGCGCTAGTCCCTTGCATACGAGGACAGAGTGCAAGATGGATGGGTTGTTCCTCACTTCTCTCATCTCACTTTTGGTGGCAAGAAGAACACTCTTAGTTTTTCTGCTCGAGTTTGGCTTGTAGCTCTCACTCACTATGGTGTGGTTCTATCGCTACCCCATCTTCTCACGCGGTGTTTTTGCCTATTGCCTCGCTAAAGCCTTTGCATTGTCCGCAATTATTTGGCTAGGAGTCATTGGTTGCAACACACAAGTTTTATCAAGCCATTTGAAAGTGTAGGTGTTTGAGTGACCATTATGCAAAGCACACTTGTCATATTGCCACGGCCTTCCGAGCAACATGTGACAAACCGTCATTGGAACCACGCCATTCCACCGTGTCCTTGTAGTGTCCAATGGAGAACGTCCACCGAAACGGTGTGCTTGATCTTGACGGATCCTTGGTCACTTAGCCATTGGATATGGTAGGGGTGTCTATGTGGGTGAAGGGTGAGGTTGAGTTTCTCACACAATTCCGTGCTTGCGAGGTTGTGGCAACTTCCTCCATCGATGACAACTTTGATGGACTTCCCATTGATGCTGGCACGAGTTTGGAAGATGTTCGAGCGTTGGTCTTCATTTCCATTGGCTTGGGTAGTCAAGACCCTTGTGACCACAAGCGATGGACTTGCGTCATGCTCACACACAAGAAGTTCTTGGTCCTCTTCCAAGTGTTGCCTTGCCATGGCTTCCTTGACCCTTGCATCAAACTCTTCTTCACTCAAGTATTCTTCATCGCTTGTCATGGATGAACAAAACTTTTTGTTTCCACATGCATTGGACTTGTGCCCTTTGCCTCCACACTTGTAGCATTCACCATTGAATGGTTGATCATCCCGTGTTTGTTTGCCACTTGGGGCTGTTTTCCTTGGGGAAGAGTTGGCTTGAAGGAAGCTTGGTTGTACTTGGGAGCTTCCACTTGGTGTTGGAGTAGTGGTTGGAGCTTGCTTGTATGTGAAGTACGCCTTTGGCTTGTTGAATTTGATGTCCTCTTGCACTTGACGTTCAACCTTTGATGCAATGTGCACAAGCTCAACCATGTTGTTGTACCTTTGGAACTCGGTGATGCGCTTGATAGGATGGTTCAAGCCATTAAGGAAGCGGGCCATTGTTTGCTCATCGCGTTCCTCAATGTTGGCACGGATCATGTTGAGCTCCATTTGCTTGAAATATTCTTCCACGGTCTTTGTTCCTTGACTAAGAGTTTGAAGCTTGTTGAAGAGGTCACGCGTGTAGTGCGAAGGAACAAAGCGGGATCTCATATGGGCCTTCATGTCTTGCCAAGTTGCAATTGGAGGCTCTTCTTTTGCTTCGCGAGCGAGTTGGACTTGTTCCCACCAAAGGTTGGCATACTCATCAAACTCGAGGGATGCCATGGCCATCATCTTCTCATTGCTATAGTTGTGTATGCGGAAGATCTTGTCGACCTTCAGTTCCCAATAGAGATATTCTTCGGGCTCATTGGAACCGGTGAACTTTGGCATGGTGAATTTGAGCTTGCCGAAAGTTTCTTCTCCATTGCGGTTCCGGTTGCGGCGGTTGCCATGATTTTGGCGGTCATCATCATCATCATCCGAGCGCTCATGTCTTGCTTGGGGATTGTTTCGTTCCTCTTGCGGTTGTTGAGGTGCCGCGTTTGGTGGTGGAACTTGTTGTGGACGACGAGCTTGGGGAGCTTGCTCGTTTTGTTGTCGCGGTTGAGGACGAGGAGGAGGTTGATGGTCCTCACGACGAGCTTGGGGAGCTTGCTCTTGTTCTTGTCGTGGGTGATGTCGAGGAGCATTGTCGTGCGCCCTGTGGCGAGGACGCCGAGCCACATGCGCGATGGGCTGCTCTTCTTCTTGGTGTAGGGAGGCTCGTCATGACCATTATGTTGGCGACGACGACGCTCATGTCTATGATGACGCCTTGGAGGATCTTCGAGTGCTTCACGTCGACGATGATCTTGTTCGTCCTCTTCGGAAGTTTCACTTGTTGTTGAAGGAGCGTGTCGACGTCGGTGGCCGTGGTGGTCTATGCGAGGTTGCTCTTGTTGAATCACCAGTGCCCTTGGTTGTGGTCGGTTTGCTTCACGTCTTGGAGGTCTTGCGGAGAGGTCACCATCATAGCTTGATGTCGCGGCATGACGTGGAGATGGTACCACTTGCGAAGAGCTTATGGATTGAAGAACGGGTCCATCCCGGTGCCTTGAAGCGTGACGGCGAGGTGCACTTGGTTCACTTGATGAGTGCCGAGATGAGCTTGATTCACGCGAGCGTGTCCTTGCGAGTCCATCGATGATGTGTTGGAGCTTCTCATCTGTTGAGGCGAGTGCACGGCCAAGAGCTTCATTTTGATGCCCGAGGTTGTGTTGCATGGCATGCATTTGGCCGCGGACTTCTTCGAAGCGGTTGTCGATGTTCTTGAATTCCACACGGGCCTCGCTAAATTGTTCATCTTGTCGCCGCTCGAGAGCTTCACAACGATAGTTGAATTCTCCTCGGATCTTCCAATGGTCCCATCTTGTCATGAATTGGTTATCATCCTCTGGAGGTGGTGGCGGTTGGGATGGCTCTCCATGCCTGTCCATGATGCAAAGCCAACAATGGTTGTATATGGAGAGAAAGGGTGTGGAGAGTTATCCTGTTACCTCACCTTGGAGATTATATCAAACCAATTGCCACACAAATGAGCGAAAAGCGTGCAAAGTGAAATGGCAAGAAACTCTTAAAGGCTTTTGGTGGAAGGTAAGGGTTGTGGAAAACCAAACGAAACGATCCAAGCAAAAGGTTATTGTCCTACGTGGTAACGAACCAAAGATCAAAAGCAAAAAGGATACGATCTACCAAAACACGGAAAACACACACGTGGAGAAAACGGGTTAGCACGACTATGAAAATGAGCACAAAAGGTCCTAACGAAGACTACGCTTGTCGTGCCAACACAAGGAGAGACCACAACTCGTTTGCCAAAAGAGGGTAAGCAATAGATTTGTGCACTTGCCATGAGCGCTTTTTCTCTCTTTCTTGGCTTACAAGCTTGGTATTCTCTTTGTATTGGGGGACTATGTATCTTTTTTTTTCTCTTTTTTTTTTGATTCTTTTTCCTTTTTGTCCCTTGCTATGCTACTATGGTGGCTTTTGTATTTGGCGTCAAACTCTCACTTTCCGAAGGCAAGTGCACAATGCTTAGACAAACACAAAATGAGTTGCTATCAAAGGATAGATACACACAAAGGAAGATATGGGCTGTCAAGGTGGTGCAAGTTATACCTTTGGTATTGTTGACGACTTGCAACCGTTGGTGGGGAAAGATGTTCGAGTGTCGCGGTGTCGTTGAGCGCGGGATGAAGTTGATGCGGAAGCTATTGTGAAAATGGCGACAAACACGCGAAACACGAACAAGCGAGGTGGAAAAGGTCAGCGAACGAAAACGAGGCGTCAAAGGGGGAGCACAGCAGTTGAAGCGGTAGTACCGGTAATGTGGTAGTACGGTGAGCGGTAGTACGCTTGTACTACCGGTAGTCGGTCACTAGCGGTAGTACCGCTTAGCACAGTACCGGCATCGCTTGGCACAGCCTGAAATGAGGGAACTTGCAAAACCTCAAATTCGTGGAAAAAATGAAAGGTCGAGCTAGAAACAACAGGGGCTATAGATCGACTCCCAAAGCAACAGATCTATGGACCAAAACCACGAAAAACTCACCAAATCCAGAGATCGATCCGAAGGCAAATTGGGGCTCTTTTTGGTGCGATTTTCGATTTTAAGGTGGAAAAAAGAAAAAATTGGGTGGAAATTCATGATCAACCGTGCTCTTGATACCAATATGTTAAGTGGGTAACCCTGGGGTTGGCCCGATCTTTCACGAATTCCACGAGAAACGAGGGGAAAGAGGTGGTCGGTGGATGAAATCGAGGAAAGCGATGAAAACCACGAACACACACACCAAAACACGATACACGCCTACTCCTCACGCCGGTGGCAACCGGGCCAACATAATCTCTAGGATCGGTGTTGGGCGAAGCTCGCTCTCCACGCCAACAACGGGGGATGAGGTGCTTGGTGAGATCTTGACGACTTGGGGGCGAGAAACCGAGAACCCAAGGCCTTGTACAACTTGAACGCACTTAAGTAAGATCCAAGAGGGGGGTGGATAATCCGGTGCTCCTTGGTAGGAGCATGAGACCAATAGATATAAGTCCTCAAAGGGTTTCCTTAATATCTATTATTATCCAAGTCTAAACGTTTACAATAGAGGGTGGGCTATATATAGTCCACCACAAAACAGGGTAGTTTGAATGGAGAGATAAATGATAGGTTGGGTTACAAGGCACGGGCCGAACTTAGGTGATCGTGGTCAGGCAGATCCGGTAGTACCGTCCCAGTAGTACCGGTGACCGTGTAGTACCGCTCGAGCGGTAGTACCGCTGAGGGCCCGGAGCTTCCCGAGGCGTCGGTGGCGGTAGGAGGGGGTAGTACCGGCCACCGTAGTCGATTTACAGACCGTAGTACCGCCATGCCCTGGGAATGGGGTAGTGCTTCCTGTGGCGGCGGTAGGAGGAGGCGGTAGGTCCGCTGAGCGGTAGTACAGTCGTCCCAACCGGTAGTACCGCCATGCCTGGCAGCGATGGTGGCTTCTTCGCACTGATGATGCATGAGTTTGCGTGAAGTAGCAAGCCATCCAAGGGGGTGTCGAAGTCACACAAGGAGAGGAGCGAGTTCACCTTAGTTTGAAGGAGCTTGGCTCGGGCACGAGTCATGGGTCCATTTGGGTAGCTCGTGGGAGTAGATGTAGTAGCGGTCGGAGGACGGGCTGCATCAGATGGTTCAAGCCATTGAGGAAGCGTGCCATTGTTTGTTCATCTCGCTCTTCAATGTTGGCACGGATCATGTTGAGCTCCATTTGCTTGAAGTACTCTTCCACGGTCTTTGTTCCTTGGCTAAGCGTTTGAAGCTTGTTGAAGAGGTCACGCGTGTAGTGTGAAGGAACAAAGCGGGATCTCATATGAGCCTTCAAATCTTGCCAAGTTGCGATTGGAGGCTCTTCTTTTGCTTCGCGAGCGAGTTGGACTTGTTCCCACCAAAGGTTGGCATACTCATCAAACTCGAGGGATGCCATGGCCATCATCTTCTCATTGAAATAGTTGTGCATACGGAAGATCTTGTCGACCTTGAGTTCCCAAGAGAGATATTCCTCTGGCTAATTGGAACCGGTGAACTTTGGCATGGTGAACTTGTGCTTGCCAAAAGTTTCTTCTCCATTGCGGTTCCGGTTGCGGCGGTTGCCATGATTTGGGCGGTCATCATCATCATCCGAGCTCTCTTGTCTTGCTTGGTGATTGTTGCGTTTCTCTTGCGGTTGTTGAGGTGCCGCGTTTGGTGGTGGAACTTGTTGGTGACGACGAGCTTGGGGAGCTTGCTCGTTTTGTTGACGCGGTTGAGGACGAGGAGGAGGTTGATGGTCCTCACGACGAGCTTGGGGAGCTTGCTCTTGTTCTTGTCGTGGTTGATGTCGAGGAGCATTGTCTTGCGCCCTATGGCAAGGAGGACGTCGAGCCGCATGCGCAATGGGCTTCTCTTCTTCTTCTTGGTGTAGAGGAGGCTCGTCATGACCAACATGTTGCCGACGTGGACGATCATGTCGATGATGACGCCTTGGGGGATCTTCGAGTGCTTCCCGTCGACGGTGATCTTGTTCGTCCTCTTCGGAAGCTTCACTTGTTGTTGAAGGGGCATGTCGACGTCGATGGCCTTGGTGGTCCATGCGAGGTTGCTCTTATTGAATCACAAGTGCCCTTGGTTGTGGCCGGTTCGCTTCGCGCCTTGGAGGTCTTGCGGAGAGGTCACCATCATAGCTTGACGTTGCGGCGTGACGCAGAGATGGTACCGCTTGCGAAGAGCTCATGGATTGAAGAACGGGTCCATCCCGGTGCGTTGAAGCGTGACGGCGAGGTGCACTTGATTCACTTGAGGAGTGCCGAGATGAGCTTGATTCGCGCGAGCGTGGCCTTGCGAGTCCATCAATGATGCGTTGAAACTTCTCATCCGTTGAGGCGAGTGCACGACCAAGAGCTTCATTTTGATGTCCGAGGTTGTGTTGCATGGCATGCATTTGGCCACGGACTTCTTCGAAGCGGTTGTCGATGTTCTTGAATTCCACACAGGCCTCGCTAAATTGTTCATCTTGGCGCCGAGAGCTTCTAACGGTAGTTGAATTCACCTCGGACCTTCCAATGGTCCCATCTTGTCATGAATTGTGTGTCATCCTCCGGAGGTGGTGGTGGTTGGGATGGCTCTCCATGCCTGTCCATAATGCAAAGCCAACAAGGGTTGTATATGGAGAGAAGGGGTGTGGAGAGTTAGCCTTTTACCTCACCTTGGAGATTATATCAAACCAATTGCCACACAAATGAGCGAAAAGCGTGCAAAGTGAAATGGGCAAGAAACTCACACACAAGTATGCTACAACTCTCAAAAGCTTTTGGTGGAAGGTTTGGATTGTGGAAAACCAACGAAACGATCCAAGCAAAAGGTTATTGTCCTACGTGGTAAAGAACCAAAGATCAAAAGCAAAAAGGATACGATATACAAAAACACGGAAAACACACACGTGGAGAAAAACGGGGTTAGCACGACTATGAAAATGAGCACAAAAGGTCCTAACGAAGACTACGCTCGGTTGTCGTGCCAACACAAGGAGAGACCACAACTCGTTTGCCAAAAGAGGATAAGCAATAGATTTGTGCACTTGCCTCGGTGCGCTCTTTCTTCTCTCTTGTTGGCTTACAAGGTTGGTATTCTCTTTGTATTGGGAGACTATGTATCTTTCTATTCTATCTTTTTCTTTTTCTCTTTTTTTTTGATTCTTTTTCTTTTTCTCCCTTGCTATGCTACTATGTTAGCTTTTTTATTTGGCATCACACTCTCACTTTCCGAAGGGAAGTGCACAATGCTTAGACAAACACAAAATGAGTTGCTCTCATAGGATAGATACACACAAAGGAAGATATGGGGCTGTCAAGGTGGTGCAAGTTATACCTTTGGTATTGTTGATGACTTGCAACCGTTGGTGGGGAATGGTGTTCGAGCGTCGCGGTGTCGTTGAGCGCGGGATGACTTTGATGCGGAAGCTGTTGTGAAAATGGCGACAAACACGCGGAACACGAACAAGCGGGGTGGAAAAAGTCAGCAAACAAAATTGAGGCGGCAACGGGCGAGGAAGAACGGTCAGAGTCTAGCGGTAGTACCGCTTGCAACAAACGGTAGACCTGGTGAGCGGTAGTACCGCTTGTACTACCGGTAGTACCGGTTACTTGCGGTAGTACCACGTGCTTGGACGGTAGTACCGCTTGGCACAGGGCTGAAACGAGATGATATTGCCAAAAACCTCAAATTCGTGGGAAATCTGACCGAAAGGCTGGGCTAGAAACAACAGAGGCTATAGATCGACTCCCAAAGCAACAGATCTATGGACCAAAACCACGAAAAACTCACCAAATCCAGAGATCGATCCGAAGGCAAATTGGGTCTCTTTTTGGTAGGATTTTCGTTTTTAAGGTGGATAAAAGAAAAATTGGGGGAAAATTCGTGATCAACCGTGCTCTTGATACCAATATGTTATGGGGGTAACCCTGGGGTTGGCCCGATCTTTCACGAATTCCACGAGAAACGAGGGGGAAAGAGGTGGTCGAGGGATGAAATCAAGGAAAGCGATGAAAACCACGAACACACACACACCAAAACACGATACACGCCTACTCCTCACGACGGTGGCAACCGGTCCAACATAATCCCTAGGATCGGTGTTGGGCGAAGCTTGCTCTCCACGCGAACAACGGGGGATGAGGTGCTTGGTGAGATCTTGATGACTTGGGGGCGAGAAACCGAGAACCCAAGGCCTTGTATAACTTGAACGCACTAGGCAAGATCCAAGAGGGGGGTGGATAATCCGGTGCTCCTTGGTAGGAGCATGAGACCAATAGATATAAGTCCTCAAAGGGTTTGTTTAATATCTATTATTATCCAAGTCTAGGGTTTACAATAGAGGGTGGGGCTATATATAGTCCAGCCACAAAACAGGGGTAGTTTCGGAACAAAAGGTAAATTATAGGAAAGGGTTACAAGGCCTAGTGGCCTAAGGCTCGCTTTATGCGTTTCAGAATCGGAAGAAGAAAACAAACGGCCAAAAATTGTACCGCTACCGGTGAGAAGCGCCACGAAAACCTTCGTCAGTAGCAAGTGCGAAAGCGGGAGGAGAGCCGCTTCTAGCGATTCCCGAGTTGCAGCGGACCAAAGTGCCCTTTAACGTTCGAAGAAATTACGGACTACCTGCCACCGCGTCCAGGAAAAGGACCCAACCCCGTCCCTCATCGGAAAACAGTAGCTCGCTCCCGACCTTCTCCTTCATCGCCATGGATAGGGTTAGGTTTTCTTCACCGCCGCCTCCCTCCCACGCCACCTCCCTCCCAAGCCGCGGTCGCCGTCCTCGCCATCTCCCGCGCCCGCGCCCGCGCCGGTCTGGACCACCGCTCGTCCTCTCCTGCGCCGATCTGGGCCACCCATCCCCCAATCGATGGGGGTTGGACCATGGAAGACTCGGCCTCGTCCCCGGAGATGCGTGTCACGTCGTCGGAAGCCGAGCTCGCCCTCCTGCAGCGCCGACCACAGCTGCCATGGCCTTGTCCCGTGAGCTCCGGTCCCCTCGCAGAGCACCGCCGCCTCCAGCGGCCTCCTTTCCCGATCTCACCTCCAACGCCCAGCTCATGCCTCGCCAGCTGTCTGTCTCCAACGCAGCTCGCCCGTCTTCAACGCCTGGGATAGGACGCCACGAGTCGAGCTCGGCACCACATCCTCCTTTTCCTTGAACATGTTATTTAAGAAAACCGTTAAACAGTTTCCTTTAATTTATTTCAAATTAACACTTATACAATATATTCGCTACTGGGACATTTTAGACATTTCAGTCCTACAACCAACAACATAGTAGTCAAAAGCACTCTTTCCAAACACCAAATCTGCTTCCGCAAATTTGCTTTCTGTTGCTTTCTCAATGATTTTCCGGACTGATTTTTCACGGTGATTTTCAGCAATTTGCCCAAACAAACACCTAACTTTCGGCAAGACAGATCGATCAGACCGGTAGTACCGGTCCCAACTGAATCGATGTAGTACCGCCCGGGAGCAAGAGTACCGCTTGAGGGCTGGAGCTTCCGTCGGAGGCGATGGCGAGTGGTAGGAGGGAGGTAGTACATTAGTACGGTCGCTGGGACCGTAGTACCGCTTGCGTCTGGGCGTGGAGCGGTGCTTCTGGAGGCTGGTAGAGGACCGCTTGGAGGTAGTACCGGTCGTCTCCACCGGTAATCTTGCTTGCGTCTGGCTGATCGGTTGCTTCCCCTCCGTCCCTTGGGTCCTTCTCTTCGTACCTGATGATGCACAGTGTATGCGTATGAAGTAGCAAGCCATCCAAGGGTGTGTCGAAGTCACACAAGGAGAGGAGCGAGTTCACCTTAGCTTGAAGGAGTTTGGCTCGGGCACGAGTCATGGGTCCACTTGGGGAGCTCGTGGGAGTAGATGTAGTAGCGGTCGTAGGACGGGCTGCATCAGTGATGTGGACATCCCTACTATTGATACAACCATTGTACCTACAGCAATACACATACAAGGACCCATCACAAGATCTCGTGCCAAACAACTTAACTATCAGGTACTTTCGTTTCTTGGAACTATTCCTCACATACATGAGAATATGATGCTGCCTAAATCAGATATATTTCTTACTCTTAGGAATGATGGACCAAGCATGGATGAGAGGGACAAGCATTGGAGCATGGTCATGCATGGAGATGGCAGCAAGCATGTGATGATCCAAGAGAAGGCCACAGATGAAGATTTCAGAACTTTGAGACCACCATAATGAAGAAAGAAGGCTTGGACGAAATATTCAAGATCAATACTTTACTTAATTCGTCCATAGCTTAATATGGTGTTTGACACCTTTATTTTGGGCGGCCCATGTAATTTTCATGAGGATTTTAATTAGCCACTTTTTAGAGTCCGTATTTGAGGGAAAAGGACTTTTAGGGTTGGATTCGCCACCACTTCCATGGTTGGCGAAACCCCACCTTTTCGCCTCTTAAATCGCCCATAGCCGAACCTCTAGACTCAGATTTTGTTTAGACATTAAGTTAGCCATAGTCGCAACCGCCAAGGCTCGAGCGTCATGAAGGCCTCTTGTACTTTGCACCTACTCAGATCCCACCTCTTCATAAAGCTTTCCTCTTAATCCGCAATATCTTGATTGCAATATTGGTTCTTACTTGTTCTCGATTTCGTAGGAATTAAGACCCTCGTTGGTCGGTGATCGTGTTCACGCAGGATCGGTAACCTCCGGAGATTGGCCTAGCGATTGCATTGGCGCCGTGCTTTCGCGTGTAGTCGGATCGTCAAGCGAACTCCACCAAATCGATCATCGCCATCTCATCGAAAGATCGGACACCTTTGCCCTATCAAGTGGTATCAGATTTCAGGTTGCTCGGTGAGATTTTATTGTTTTTCATAAATTAGATCTGTTTTTACCTATAACCCACGAAAAAGCCAAAAACAGCTTAAAGTTTAGATCCATCCCATAACCAATCTCGCCTCGCATTATCTTTTCAGTTTTGCATTGTTGAATTTGTGTCTACATCGTCGCGTCGAGTTCTTTGGTCTTAGTGTCTCGTCCCTTAGAGTTTCGAGTTCGATCATACTAGTCACCGCCACACTCGCGATCACCGCCACCATATTCCTCCACCATATTCCGCCGCCATATACCCATAAACCCACCATAATACTCATACCGCCTTCCTACCGCGACACATCCGATCGGTTTTTCCCGTGATGCAGTCCGAGTAGAGTTACTGTTTCCTAGTTATTTCTTTTGACTTTCCTTCTTTGTTGTTTCCGTGTTCGCTAAGAGTCCGGTCGTAAGTCCAGAAGGAGAGCAAAAAAAAAAATTTCTGGCTATACTATTTTTCGACCCCGGGGATCACTTTTCTCCATCGGCCGTTATAGCAATATTTTTTTGGCGTCTGCGCACTTTCCGGAGCAAAATAAAAAATTTCGAAAAATTTTTTTGGGGCTAACCTATTTTTAGACCCCGTAGATCAATTCTAGACACTCGCCATCATAGTGATTTTTCACCTCTCGGTTCGCTTTTCAGGGTACCATATCATCATACAGTGCTTGTTGTGTCGCGTCGTGACATCGTTGGTGATCTAGGCTCGCGTCTCTAGTACGGTCAGCCTAGGACCAAAGACTGATCACCGTCGTTGAGCATTCTTTCAACTTTTGCATTCTTGTTTTGATAATTGCTAACCCTTTGCTAAGCCTTCCCGAGCTCCACAGATACTCTCCACGTGCGGTGTTTCGACTCTGGTTATCGCTTGGTTCAATCTCTGGACCCACCGATCCTCGTGGTTGCACATCGCCTTTTCCTGCTTTGTTGGTAAGAACTTGTAAGAGCTTTGTATATTGCTTGACGGATTACGCGTGATTTCCACCATATTTCCGCACTATATACCTGCTTTTTAAGGACTAACCATGATGGATACTACGCCACCCCCGCCACAATGACGAAGAACTACATGCCCACTTCTCCGCGCTCTTGGTCACCGCGAAGACGTGGATACACGCCTCGGGAGTTCGACACCAAGCTCACCAACGCCGTGGACAAGATCGATGGACTAGAAATCCTTCAACGCCAAGCTTGACGTTCGGTTCAAGGAGCTTGAACCGATTGCTCGCATACGGCACCCATACATGGCGCTGGCGCATTCCGATCACGGGCGGATGCTGGTTGGTCTTGCCGCCGCACTCTTCGCTGCGATCGACGTTCTCGGACTTTCGCCACTGCTGCTGCGACATTAGGGATGGCAGCGGGTACTACTACGACCCGACGACGATTTATCTTTTGACGAGGAGGTTGAACAACCTCCACAGTACCTGGTCGCCCCGACATTACTCATAGCGCCGCCCACGCTACGCGATGATGATCATGTTGCAAAGCTTAAATTAAATATTCCATCTTTTGAGGGTAAATATAATCCTGATGCATATCTTACATGGGAGATGGAAGTAGAACAACGTTTTGCCTGTTTAAAATATCCTGAGAATATGCGTGTTAGTGCTGCTACATGTGAATTTACTAAATTTGCTTCCCTTTGGTGGTCTGAGTATTGTCGTTTAAATCCTACTACTATTCCTAGTACTTGGACTGCTTTAAAAACTGCTATGCGTGTTTGTTTTGTACCTCCCACTTATCAACGTGATTTACTAAAGAATCTGACACGCTTAGAGCAAGGAAAAAATTCTGTAGAAGAGTATTATCAGGAATTGCAAACGGGGATGGTTAGGTGTGGTCTTGTTGAATCTAATTTCTTTGGTGGATTAAACAAGGACATTCAGCACATATTAGATTATAAGGAATATAATTCTATCACTCGTTTGTTTCATCTTGCTTGCAAAGCTGAACGTGAAGTGCAGGATCGCCAAACACCATGGAGGAGGACTAATAATTCTGCAGGTCGCACATCCACTTGGACATCCCGACAATCAGCGCCTCCTCGTGATTCGCCTTCCGCTACTACCACATCCAAGGCCACCACAAGATTTCCAGCTGCTTCTCCACCATCATCCAATGCTCCTGCTCGTAGTGCATCTTCTATGGCTTCCACGGGTAAGACAAAGGATATCTGATGCAAGTCTTTGGGGTTTTGGTCATATTGAGAGACAGTGCACAACACAACGTGTGATGATGGTGCGTGAAGATGGTCAATAGGATTCAGAGAGTGACTTTGATTAAGATACACGATCCCTTATTTCTGCTCGAGATGGAGACAATTACGATCGATGACGAGCCGAGGTAATGGGAGCAAGTCGATGATCAATACAAGAGCTTAATTACACAACGTGTGTTGAGTGTGCAATTGAGCAAATCTGAGCAAGATCAACGCCACAACCTGTTCCAAACACGTGGTGTTGTAAAGGAAAGAGCTATACGGATCATCATCGATGGAGGGAGTTGTAATAATCTGGCCAGTGCTGACATGGTAGAGAAGCTTGCGCTTCCAACAAGACAACGCCCACATTCATATTACATCCAATGGTTTGAAAGTTCTCACAAGATCAAGGTAACAAGAACGGTACGCGTGCATTTTACTATTGGTACATATTCTGATTTTGTTGATTGTGATGTTGTACCTATGCAAGCTTGTTCTTTGTTACTTGGTAGACCATGGCAATTTGATAGAGAATATGTTCATAATGGTAAAACTAATCACTATTCTCTTATGCATGATGGAAAGAAAATTGGTCTTAAACCTATGACTCCCGAACAAATTTTAAAAGATGATCTTGCTAGAGCTAGTAGAGCTAAAACTGAGGGGAAAAATAAAAGTGAGAATCAGATTGTTGCTGCCGATTTTATACCACCAAAGAACACTAAATCTGATTCTACACATGCTACTGAAATTCGTTTGAAGAGTCCATGTATGCTTGCAAATAAAATTGATATTGCTGAACTAGATGTAAACAATACTCATTGTTATGCAATTGTCTGCAAATAGGTTTTGTTTTCATTTGAGGATATGCCTCCTTCTTTGCTACCCGCTGTTGCTAACCTTTTGCAGGAATATGAGGACGTCTTTCCATTGAGTTGCCACCAAAGACTACCTCCTATTAGAGGAATTGAGCATCAAATTGATCTAATTCTTGGTGCCACGTTGCCCAACCGCTACCGTATAGAACCAATCCAGAGGAGACAAAGGAGATACAACGCCAAATTCAGGAACTCCTCGACAGAGATCATATTCGTGAGTCCCTTAGCCCTTGTGCTGTTCCTATTATTTTGGTACCTAAGAAAGATGGTTCTTCGCGCATGTGTACTGATTGTAGAGCTATCAATAATATTATTATTCGATATCGTCATCCTATTCCACGTTTAGATGACATGCTTGATGAATTGAGTGGCTCTACCATGTTTTCTAAAGTTGATTTGCGTAGTGGTTACCACAAGATTCGTATGAAATTAGGAGATGACATTATTGCTGATGCTTTGTCACGCCGTTATGCTTTGTTATCTCAACTTGACTTCAAAATATTTGGATTGGAAACTATTAAGGAACAATATGTGCATGATGCTGAATTTAAAGATGTGTTGCAGAATTGTAGAGATGGTAGAACTTGGAACAAGTTCGTCTTCAATGATGGATTTGTGTTTCGTGCTAACAAACTATGCATTCCAGATAGCTCTGTTCGTCTTTTGTTGTTACAGGAGGCGCATGGAGGAGGATTGATGGGACACTTTGGTGTCAAGAAGACGGAGGATGTTCTTGCTGCACACTTCTTTTGGCCTCGTATGCATCGAGATGTTGAGAGATTTGTGGCACGCTGCACTACTTGTCAAAAAGCTAAGTCTCGCCTTAATCCACATGGTTTATATATGCCTCTTCCTGTTCCTAGTGTTCCTTGGGAGGATATTTCTATGGACTTTGTTTTGGGATTGCCATGAACACGAAGGGAGGGATAGTATTTTTGTTGTTGTGGATCGGTTTTCTAAGATGGCACACTTTATTCCTTGTCATAAACGGATGATGATGCATATTGCTGATTTGTTCTTTCGTGAAATTGTTCGTTTGCATGGTGTGCCAAATACTATCTCTCGATCGTGATACTAAATTTCTTAGCCACTTTTGGAGATGTTTATGGGCTAAGTTGGGGACTAAATTGCTCTTTAGTACTACATGTCATCCCCAAACCGATGGTCAAATGAAGTAGTAAATAGAACTTTGTCTACTATGTTACGAGCTGTTTTAAAGAAGAACTTAAAATTGTGGGAAGAGTGTTTACCTCATATAGAATTTGCTTATAATCGTTCATTGCATTCTACCACAAAGATGTGCCCATTTGAGATTGTGTATGGTTTTGTTCCTCGTGCACCTATTGATTTATTGCCTTTACCTTCTTGATTGCAACATAATTTGGATGCTACACAACGCTACCGAAATGATATTAAACTTGCATAAGACTACTAAAGATAACATTGAACACATGAATGCTAAGTATAAACTTCTTTGGGGATAAAGGGAGAAAGCATGTTGTGTTTGATGTTGGCGATCTTGTTTGGTTACATTTGCGTAAAGATCGTTTTCCTGATTTACGCAAGTCTAAGTTAATGCCACGTGCTGCTGGTCCCTTTAAGGTGTTAGAGAAAATCAATGATAACGCATATAAACTTGAGTTGCCTGCAGACTTTGGTACGGTTAGTCCTACATTTAACATTGCAGATTTGAAGCCTTACTTTGGTGAGGAAGATGAGATTGCGTCGAGGACGACTTCAATTCAAGAAGGGGAGCATGATGTGGACATCCCTACTATTGATACAACCATTGCACCTACAGCAACACACATACAAGGACCCATCACAAGATCTCGTGCCAAACAACTTAACTATCAGGTACTTTCGTTTCTTGGAACTATTCCTCACATACATGAGAATATGATGTTTCCTAAATCAGATATATTTCTTACTCTTAGGAATGATGGACCAAGCATGGATGAGAGGGACAAGCATTGGAGCATGGTCATGCATGGAGATGGCAGCAAGCATGTGATGATCCAAGAGAAGGCCACAGATGAAGATTTCAGAACTTTGAGGCCACCATAATGAAGAAAGAAGGCTTGGACGAAATATTCAAGATCAATACTTTACGAATTCGTCCATAGCTTAATATGGTGCCGCGACACCTTTATTTTGGGCCAGGCCCATGTATTTTTCGCAGGATTTTAATTAGCCACTTTTTAGAGTCCGTATTTGAGGGGAAAAGGACTTTTAGGGTTGGATTCGGCCACCACTTCCATGGCTGGCCGAAACCCCACCTTTTCGCCCTTAAATACGCCCCATAGCCGAACCTCTAGACTCGGATTTTGTTTAGACATTAAGTTAGCCATAGTCGCAACTGCCAAGGCTCGAGCGTCATGAGAGGCCTCTTGTACTTCGCACCTATTCAGGATCCCACCTCTTCAATAAAGCTTTCCTCTTAATCCGCAATATCTTGATTGCAATATTGGTTCTTACTTGTTCTCGATTTCAGGTAGGAATTAAGACCCTCGTTGGTCAGGCTGATCGTGTTCACGCAGGATCGGTAACCTCCAGGAGATTGGCCTAGCGATTGCATTGGCGCTCGTGCTCGCACGTGTAGTCGGATCGTCAAGCCCGAACTCCACCAAATCGATCATCGCCATCTCATCGAAAGATCGGACACCTTTGCCCTATCAATCAGGTATGAAGTAGCAGGCCATCCAACGATGTATCGAAGTCACACAAGGAGAGGAGCGAGTTCACCTTAGCTTGGAGTTTGGCTCGGGCGCGAGTCATGGGTCCACTTGGGGAGCTCGTGGAAGTAGATGTAGTAGCGGTCGTAGGACGGGCTGCATCATAGGTTGTGCCCTTTGGTATGGCACGCTTGGCCTTGAAGGTCATGGATTCTTGATGATGCGCCTCCTCTTGCTTGGCGTAGTAGGCTTCCATCTCCACGCGGTGGAGGAATTCTTCATGGCTCGTGGAGGAGACATAAAATTCGATGAAGTTCTTCATGTCCTCCATGCTCGGCGAGGGGTCGTCGATGTCGCACTCGAAGTCATCCATGCTTGGGGAGTAATTGTTGGTGTAGTACTCCATATCACCCAAGCATGTGGGGCCATTGTCGGCGTAGTGCTCCATAGGCTTCATGCATGAGGATCCATTGTCGACGTAGAGCTCCATGTCTTCCATGCATGTGGAGTCGTCGTAGGTGTAATCCACCTATATGATGTTCTTCGAGCTTGCGCTTCCTATTCAATGAGGCATATGTGTATCTCTTTCTTTTTCTTTTTCTTTTTCTATATTTTTTTTCTATTTTTCTTTCTTTTTCTTTTCACTTGTCTCTTTCTTGTGCCAACAACTATACAAGATAACTATATGAGATAACGCTCACAATGCTTGCTCGAAATCTACAAGGTATCAAATGTGCATAGCCCAAGCTATCATAAGAGGAACTAGTCTCAATAGGTTTTTGTTGCTCACAAAGATAGTGGGGTTCACAAAGGAATGCAAGTGGGGAGAAGTCGCGGAATGTTTATACCTTTCGTCGACGATCTTCACCCTTTATTGTTGGATTCCGCCTTGATCCGGAATTTGTATGGAGTAGATAGCATGAACAACGTGGATGATGATGTAGAGCTCCTTCTCCTCTTCGAAACGAGCTAAAGAACACCAAAATCCGAGTTCGAATGCAAAAGTTATGCACAAAACGGTGAGCGGCTGAAATCTGGGAATATGTTTTTTCTGTTCAGTACTGGGGGGGAGTACCGCTTGGATGAGAGGTAGTACCGATTGTGAGCGGTAGTACCGGATTTTGGGACCGGTAGTACCGCTTGGTCCTGGGACACCCAGATTTGACGCGTTTTCGCGATTTTGGGGTGATTTGGGCGGAAAATCTTCAAGAAAAACACCAAATCGAAGGAGGAAATCAAGGAATTAGGCTATGGGAACACAAAGGAAGGTAGATCCACAAGTTTTGCAAGTAATCCACGGATCAAAACCCTACCACAACGCACTCAAATGACAGATCGATCCAAAACACGAATTGGGGCTATTTTTGGTGGAATTTTCGAATTTATGGGGAAAAGACCAAATCGATGACAAATCCGTGGCAACCAAAAGCTGCTGATACCAGATGATGGAAGGGGTTAACCTCTTGGGTGCCCGATCTTCACGGATCTCGTGGTCAAATCGATGGGAAAGCGAGGGGAAAGGGAGAAGGTAGCGGAAGCGAACACACACCTAGCGAAGAACACGATGAACAAACGCAAAACTCACACGATACAAGGCCGATTGCTCCCGAACGGCGGCCACCGGTCCGATAGAATCCTCGCAAGGAAAGATCGGTCAACGTGCTCCCTCAAATCCACATCGGAGATGATGGGGGGGTTAACCTCTTGGGTGCCCGATCTTCACGGATCTCGTGGTCAAATCGATGGGAAAGCGAGGGGAAAGGGAGAAGGTAGCGGAAGTGAACACACACCTCGCGAAGAACACGATGAACACACGCCAAACTCACACGATACAAGGCCGATTGCTCCTGAACGGCGGCCACCGGTCCGATAGAATCCTCGCAAGGAAAGATCGGTCAACGTGCTCCCTCAAATCCACATCGGAGAGGGAAGAACACCTTGGGGAGGGTCTTGACAACTTGGAGATGAGACGACGAACTCCCAGGCCTTGTTCAACGATGGATGCGTGATGCAAAGTCCAATCGAGGTTGGTGACGATAGCCGGTCCCCTTGGTAAAGGGGATGAGGCAAAACTAGAGATTCCACAATGGGGGTTGTCTTCAGTCTATCATCTATGCCTAAGGGATACATGAGGGGTGGGGGCTCTATTTATAGGCCAGCCACTAAACAAGGGTAGTTTGGGGATAAACTAGGCGAATAGGTAAGTAAAGGGGATACATGGGCTGTGGCCCAACAGGTGCGCGCAGGCACATACATGACCGGTAGTACCGGACTTGGGACCGGTAGTACCGGTCATCACCGGTAGTACCTGATGTGGACATCCCTACTATTGATACAACCGTTGTACCTACAGCAACACACATACAAGGACCCATCACTAGATCTCGTGCCAAACAACTTAACTATCAGGTACTTTCGTTTCTTGGAACTATTCCTCACTTACATGAGAATATGATGCTGCCTAAATCAGATATATTTCTTACTCTTACGAATGATGGACCAAGCATGGATGAGAGGGACAAGCATTGGAGCATGGCCATGCATGGAGATGGCAGCAAGCATGTGATGATCCAAGAGAAGGCCACGGATGAAGATTTCAGAACTTTGAGGCCACCATAATGAAGAAAAGAAGGCTTGGACGAAATATTCAAGATCAATACTTTACCAATTCGACCATAGCTTAATATGGTGCTGCGACACCTTTATTTTAGGCCAGGCCCATGTAATTTTCGCAGGATTTTAATTAGCCACTTTTTAGAGTCCGTATTTGAGGGGAAAAGGACTTTTAGGGTTGGATTCGGCCACCACTTCCATGGCTGGCCGAAACCCCACCTTTTCGCCCTTAAATACTCCCCATAGCCGACCCCCTAGACTCGGTTTTGTTTAGACATTAAGTTAGCCACAGTCGCAACTTCGCCAAGGCTCGAGCGTCGCAGAGGCCTCTTGTACTTCGCGCCTATTCAGGATCCCACCTCTTCAATAAAGCTTTCCTCTTAATCCGCAATATCTTGATTGCAATATTGGTTCTTACTTGTTCTCGATTTCAGGTAAGAATTAAGACCCTCATGGTCGGTGATCGTGTTCACGAGGGATCGGTAACCTCCGAGATTGGCCTAGCGATTGCATTGGCGCTCGTGCTCGCACGTGTAGTCGGATCGTCAAGCCCGAACTCCACCAAATCGATTATCGCCATCTCATCGAAAGATCGGACACCTTTGCCCTCTCAAGTGGTATCAGATTTCAGGTTGCTCGGTGAGATTTTACTGTTTTTCGTAGATTAGATCTGTTTTTACCTATAACCCACGAAAAAGCCAAAAACACAGTTAGAATTTAGATCCATCCCATAACCAATCTACGCCTCGCATTTATCTTTTCAGTTTTTGCATTGTTGAATTTGTGTCTACATCGTCGCGTCGAGTTGCTGGTCTTAGTGTCTTGTCCCTTAGAGTTTCAAGTTCTAATCATACTAGTCACCGCCAGACTCGCCGATCACCGCCAACATATTCCGCCACCATATTTCGCCGCCATATACCCAGCCACCATAAACCCTAATACTCTGCCACCGCCTTCCTACCGCGACACATCCGTCGGTTTTCTGCCATGATGCAGTCCGAGTAGAGTTACTGTTTCCTAGTTATTTCTTTTGACTTTCCTTCTTTGTTGTTTCCGTGTTCAGCTAAAGTCCGTGTCGCGATAAGAGTCCGGTCATAAGTCCAGAAGGAGAGCAAAAAAAAAAAATCTCCGCGCTCTTGGTCAGTCGCGCTGAAGACGTGGATACGCGCCTAGGGGAGTTTGACACCAAGCTCACCAACGCCGTGGACAAGATCGATGGACTCGAGAAATCCTTCAACGCCAAGCTTGACGTTCGGTTCAAGGAGCTTTTGAACCGATTGCCCGCACCCGCACCGGCACCCACACATGGCGCGCGGTGCATTCCGATCACAGGTCGGACCGCTGGTTCGCTCCGCCCCCGGCTGACTCTGCGGCCGCGTTCCTCGAGACTTCCGCCGCATTCTGCTGCGACATTGGGGAGACGACGGGTACTACTACGACCCGACGACGGCGATCTGTTTGACGACGAGGAGGTTGAACAACCTCCACAGTACTGCTGGTCGTCCCGACATTACTACCGCAACGCTTCATGCCGATGCGTAATGATGATGATCATGTTGCAAAGCTTAAATTAAATATTCCATCTTTTGAGGGTAAATATAATCCTGATGCATATCTTACATGGGAGATGGAAGTAGAACAACGTTTTGCATGCTTAAAATATCCTGAGAATATGCGTGTTAGTGCTGCTACATGTGAATTTACTAAATTTGCTTCCCTTTGGTGGTATGAGTATTGTCGTTTAAATCCTACTACTATTCCTAGTACTTGGACTGCTTTAAGAACTGCTATGCATGTTCGTTTTGTACCTCCCACTTATCAACGTGATTTACTAAAGAATCGACACGCTTAGAGCAAGGGAAAAATTACGTAGAAGAGTAGTATCGGGAATTGCAAACGGGATGGTTAGGTGTGGTCTTGTTGAATCTAATGAACAAATGCTTGCGTTTCTTTGGTGGATTAAACAAGGACATTCAAGACATATTAGATTATAAGGAATATAATTCTATCACTCGTTTGTTTCATCTTGCTTGCAAATTTGAGCGTGAAGTCTTGGGATCGCCAAACACCATGGAGGAGGACTAATAATTCTGCAGTCGCACATCCACTTGGACATCCCGACAATCAGCGCCTCCTCGTGATTCGCCTCCGACTACTACCACATCCAAGGCCACCACAAGATTTCCAAATGCTCCTCCACCATCATCCAATGCTCCCCTTTCGTAGTGCATCTTCTATGGCTTCCACGGGTAAGACAAAGGATATACAATGCCGCAAGTCTTTGGGGTTTTGGTCATATTGAGAGACAGTGCACAACACAACGTGTGATGATGGTGCGAGAAGATGGTGAATACGATTCAGTGACTTTGATGAAGATACACTAGCCCTTATTTCGCTCGAGATGGAGACAATTACGATGATGATGAAGAGCCGAGGTAATGGGAGTCTGGCTGATCAATACAAGAGTTTAATTACACAACGTGTGTTGAGTGTGCAATTGAGCAAATCTGAGCAAGATCAACGCCACAACCTGTTCCAAACACGTGGTGTTGTCAAGGAAAGAGCTATCTGGATCATCATTGATGGAGGGAGTTGTAATAATCTGCCGGTGTTGACATGGTAGAGAAGCTTGCGCTTCCAACAAGACAACGCCCACATTCATACTACATCCAATGGTTTGAGAGTTCTCGCAAGATCAAGGTAACAAGAACGGTACGCGTGCATTTTACTTGGTAGACCATGGCAATTTGATAGAGAATCTGTTCATAATTGCAAAACTAACCACTATTCTCTTATGCATGATGGAAAGAAAATTGGTCTAAAACCTATGACTCCCGAACAGATTTTAAAAGATGATCTTGCTAGAGCTAGTAGAGCTAAAACTGAGGAGAAAAATAAAAGTGAGAATCAGATTGTTGCTGCAGATTTTATACCACCAAAGAACACTAAATCTGATTCTACACATGCTACTGAAATTCGTTTGAAGAGTCCATGTATGCTTGCAAATAAAATTGATATTGTTGAACTAGATGTAAACAATACTCAATGTTATGCAATTGTCTGCAAAGAGGTTTTGTTTTCATTTGAGGATATGCCTCCTTCTTTGCCACCCGCTGTTGCTAACCTTTTGCAGGAATATGAGGACGTCTTTCCCGCTGAGTTGCCACCAGGACTACCTCCTATTAGAGGAATTGAGCATCAAATTGATCTCATTCCTGGTGCCACGTTGCCCAACCGTGTGCCATATAGAACCAATCCAGAGGAGACAAAGGAGATACAACGCCAAATTCAGGAACTACTCGACAGAGATCATATTCGTGAGTCCCTTAGCCCTTGTGATGTTCCTATTATTTTGGTACCTAAGAAAGATGGTTCTTCGCGCATGTGTACTGATTGTAGAGCTATCAATAATATTACTATTCGATATCGTCATCCTATTCCACGTTTAGATGACATGCTTGATGAATTGAGTGGCTCTACCATGTTTTCTAAAGTTGATTTGCGTAGTGGTTACCACCAGATTCGTATGAAATTAGGAGATGAATGGAAAACAGCATTTAAAACTAAGTTCGGTTTATATGAGTGGTTAGTAATGCCTTTTGGTTTAACTAATGCACCTAGCACTTTCATGAGATTAATGAACGAGGTTTTACGTGCTTTCATTGGACGTTTTGTGGTAGTCTACTTTGATGATATTCTGATTTATAGCAAATCTTTAGAGGAACATTTGGATCATTTACGTGCTGTTTTCAATGCTTTACGTGATGCACGTTTGTTTGGTAACCTTGAGAAGTGCACCTTTTGCACCAATCGAGTTGCGTTTCTTGGCTATGTTGTTACATCACAGGGTATTGAAGTGGATCCAGCCAAGATTGAAGCTATTGAGAATTGGCCGCAGCCCAAGACGGTCACACAAGTGAGGAGTTTTCTTGGCCTCGCTGGTTTTTATAGGCGCTTTGTTAAAGACTTTGGATCAATTGCCGCGCCGCTGAATGAGCTTACCAAGAAGGATGTGCCCTTTGTTTGGGGCGATGCACAACAACAGGCCTTCGTCATATTGAAAGATAAGCTAACACATGCTCCCTTACTCCAACTTCCTGATGTTACTAAGACTTTTGAGCTTGAATGTGATGCTAGTGGAATTGGTTTGGGAGGGGTGTTATTACAAGAGGGAAAACCTGTTGCATATTTTAGTGAGAAATTGAGTGGGGCTAGTCTGAACTATTCTACTTATGATAAAGAATTATATGCGTTGGTTCGGACATTAGAAACTTGGCAACATTATCTATGGCCAAAGGAATTTGTTATTCATTCTGATCATGAATCTTTGAAGCATATTCGTAGTCAAGCTAAGTTGAATCGTCGTCATGCAAAGTGGGTTGAATTTATTGAGTCTTTTCCTTATGTTATCAAACACAAAAAGGGTAAAGATAATATTATTGCTGATGCTTTGTCACGCGTTATGCTTTGTTATCTCAACTTGACTTCAAAATATTTGGATTGGAAACTATTAAGGAACAATATGTGCATGATGCTGAATTTAAAGATGTGTTGCGAATTGTAGAGATGGTAGAACTTGGAACAAGTTCGTCTTCAATGATGGATTTGTGTTCGTGCTAACAAACTATGCATTCCAGATAGCTCTTTCGTCTTTTGTTGTTCAGGAGGCGCATGGAGGAGGATTGATGGGACACTTTGGTGTCAAGAAGACGGAGGATGTTCTTGCTGCACACTTCTTTTGGCCACGTATGCGTCGAGATGTTGAGTGATTTGTGGCACGCTGCACTACTTGTCAAAAAGCTAAGTCTCGCCTTAATCCACATGGTTTATATATGCCTCTTCCTGTTCCTAGTGTTCCTTGGGAGGATATTTCTATGGACTTTGTTTTGGGATTGCCACGAACACAGAAGGGGAGGGATAGTATTTTTGTTGTTGTGGATCGGTTTTCTAAGATGGCACACTTTATTCCTTGTCATAAGACGGATGATGCTACGCATATTGCTGATTTGTTCTTTCGTGAAATTGTTCGTTTGCATGGTGTGCCAAATACTATTGTCTCTGATCGTGATACTAAATTTCTTAGCCACTTTTGGAGATGTTTATGGGCTAAGTTGGGGACTAAATTGCTGTTTACTACATGTCATCCCCAAACTGATGGTCAAACTGAAGTAGTAAATAGAACTTTGTCTACTATGTTACGGGCTGTTTTAAAGAAGAACTTAAAATTGTGGGAAGAGTGTTTACCTCATATAGAATTTGCTTATAATCGTTCATTGCATTCTACCACAAAGATGTGCCGATTTGAGATTGTGTATGGTTTTGTTCCTCGTGCACCTATTGATTTATTGCCTTTACCTTCTTTGGTGCAACATAATTTGGATGCTACACAACGCGCTGAAATGATATTAAACTTGCATAAGACTACTAAAGATAACATTGAACACATGAATGCTAAGTATAAACTTGCTGGGGATAAAGGGAGAAAGCATGTTGTGTTTGATGTTGGCGATCTTGTTTGGTTACATTTGCGTAAAGATCGTTTTCCTGATTTACGCAAGTCTAAGTTAATGCCACGTGCTGCTGGTCCCTTTAAGGTGTTAGAGAGAATCAATGATAATGCATATAAACTTGAGTTGCCTGCAGACTTTGGTACGGTTAGTCCTACATTTAACATTGCAGATTTGAAGCCTTACTTTGGTGAGGAAGATGATATTGCGTCGAGGACGACTTCAATTCAAGAAGGGGAGCATGATGTGGACATCCCTACTATTGATACAACCGTTGTACCTACAGCAACACACATACAAGGACCCATCACAAGATCTCGTGCCAAACAACTTAACTATCAGGTACTTTCGTTTCTTGGAACTATTCCTTACATACATGAGAATATGATGCTGCCTAAGTCAGATACATTTCTTACTCTTAGGAATGATGGACCAAGCATGGATGAGAGGGACAAGCATTGGAGCATGGCCATGCATGGAGATGGCAGCAAGCATGTGATGATCCAAGAGAAGGTCACGGATGAAGATTTCAGAACTTTGAGGCCACCATAATGAAGAAAAGAAGGCTTGGACGAAATATTCAAGATCAATACTTTACGAATTCGTCCATAGCTTAATATGGTGTCATGACACCTTTATTTTGGGCCAGGCCCATGTAATTTTCGCAGGATTTTAATTAGCCACTTTTTAGAGTCCGTATTTGAGGGGAAAAGGACTTTAGGGTTGGATTCGGCCACCACTTCCATGGCTGGCCGAAACCCCACCTTTTCGCCCTTAAATACTCCCCATAGCCGACCTCCTAGACTCGGATTTTGTTTAGACATTAAGTTAGCCATAGTCGCAACTTCGCCAAGGCTCGAGCGTCGCAGAGGCCTCTTGTACTTCGCACCTATTCAGGATCCCACCTCTTTCAATAAAGCTTTCCTCTTAATCCGCAATATCTTGATTGCAATATTGGTTCTTACTTGTTCTCGATTTCAGGTAGGAATTAAGACCCTCATTGGTCGGTGATCGTGTTCCAGGGATCGGTAACCTCCAGGAGATTGGCCTAGCGATTGCATTGGCGCTCGTGCTCGCACGTGTAGTCGGATCGTCAAGCCCGAACTCCACCAAATCGACTATCATCATCTCATCGAAAGATCGGACACCTTTGCCCTATCATATTGTCTCTGATCGTGATACTAAATTTCTTAGCCACTTTTGGAGATGTTTATGGGCTAAGTTGGGGACTAAATTGCTCTTTAGTACTACATGTCATCCCCAAACTGATGGTCAAACTGAAGTAGTAAATAGAACTTTGTCTACTATGTTACGGGCTGTTTTAAAGAAGAACTTAAAATTGTGGGAAGAGTGTTTACCTCATATAGAATTTGCTTATAATCGTTCATTGCATTCTACCACAAAGATGTGCCCATTTGAGATTGTGTATGGTTTTGTTCCTCATGCACCTATTGATTTATTGCCTTTACCTTCTTCGGTGCAACATAATTTGGATGCTACACAACGCGCTGGAATGATATTAAACTTGCATAAGACTACTAAAGATAACATTGAACACATGAATGCTAAGTATAAACTTGCTGGGGATAAAGGGAGAAAGCATGTTGTGTTTGATGTTGGCGATCTTGTTTGGTTACACATGGATGCTAACGATCTTTACTAAAGATAACATTGAACACATGAATGCTAAGTATAAACTTGCTGGGGATAAAGGGAGAAAGCATGTTGTGTTTGATGTTGGCGATCTTGTTTGGTTATATTTGCGTAAAGATCGTTTTCCTGATTTACGCAAGTCTAAGTTAATGCCACGTGTTGCTTGTCCCTTTAAGGTGTTAGAGAAAATCAATTATAATGCATATAAACTTGAGTTGTCTGCAGACTTTGGTATGGTTAGTCCTACATTTAACATTGCAGATTTGAAGCCTTACTTTGGTGAGGAAGATGAGATTGCGTCGAGGACGACTTCAATTCAAGAAGGGGAGCATGATGTGGACATCCCTACTATTGATACAACCGTTATACCTACTGACACACACAAGGACCCATCACTAGATCTCGTACAAACAACTTAACTATCAGGTACTTTCGTTTCTTGGAACTATTCCTCACTTACATGAGAATATGATGCTGCCTAAATCAGATATATTTCTTAATCTTAGGAATGATGGACCAAGCATGGATGAGAGGGACAAGCATTGGAGCATGGCCATGCATGGAGATGGCAGCAAGCATGTGATGATCCAAGAGAAGGCCACGGATGAAGATTTCAGAACTTTGAGGCCACCATAATGAAGAAAAGAAGGCTTGGACGAAATATTCAAGATCAATACTTTACGAATTCGACCATAGCTTAATATGGTGCTGCGACACCTTTATTTTGGGCCAGGCCCATGTAATTTTCGCAGGATTTTAATTAGCCACTTTTTAGAGTCCGTATTTGAGGGGAAAAGGACTTCTAGGGTTGGATTCGGCCACCACTTCGATGGCTGGCCGAAACCCCACCTTTTCGCCCTTAAATACTCCCCATAGCCGACCCCCTAGACTCGGATTTTGTTTAGACATTAAGTTAGCCATAGTCGCAACTTCGCCAAGGCTCGAGCGTCGCAGAGGCCTCTTGTACTTTGCGCCTATTCAGGATCCCACCTCTTTAATAAAGCTTTCCTCTTAATCCGCAATATCTTGATTGCAATATTGGTTCTTACTTGTTCTCGATTTCAGGTAAGAATTAAGACCCTCGCTGGTCAGGCTGATCGTGTTCACGCAGGATCGGTAACCTCGAGGAGATAGGCCTAGCGATTGCATTGGCGCTCGTGCTCGCACGTGTAGTCGGATCGTCAAGCCCGAACTCCACCAAATCGATTATCGCCATCTCATCGAAAGATCGGACACCTTTGCCCTATCGACCGCCATGGTATCCTAGTAGTACCGCGGTAGTACCATAAGCGATCGGGCATCCAAAGGGCGATGGCGCAGGCTTCAGATGTCGGGCGATGGCAGAGATCACGAATCTGACCGGTAGTACCGGTTCCGCCGACCGGTAGTACCGCTTGGACCTGGCAGCTGCCGACATGTCTTCTTCCATTTCCTCTTCCAAGCCTCCGTTTTGTCGGGCTTGATGTTCCGGGCTTCCTCCCTTGCCTCCGTACTGGTCGGTGTGAACCTATCATGCATATGTGATGGAGTATGAAGTAGCATACCATTCCAAAGGGTAGGAAGGGGGCTCGCATAGAGGAACTGATTCACCTTTGGAGTCCATGACGACTTGGCGTAAGTTGGAGAGCAAGATGTGGTAACGACCGTAGGTCGGGCTACATCAGCTCCCCCCCTTCAAAAAGAGTCGTCCTCGACTCTACATGCTCATCACAAAGTAGAAGTGGTCGAGAGACCTTCTTGATCCTGGGGTACACCATATAGTCGTCCTCGGGAAGATTGACTTGACAACACTTCAATGTTCCTTCACCTTCCATGACGCCTACAAAGCTCACGACAAAAGCGAAGAAACACTCAAAGCGTAGCCAATTCATGAAGATTATAGCATGAGTCCTCAAGTAGAAGGAAGTCACCTTAGCTTGTAGAGATAGCTCGATGAAGGGTGGCCATAGATAACTCTCTTCGGTTCTTCTTGTCAACATATAGTCCATAGAGGTTGACGTGTATGCATTTGTACCTTCATACAACAAAGACCAAGCAACATATGTTTGTGTGTGATAGAGGAGCATGTCATTTGTGGCATGTCCATTCTTGTACACAACACGATTAGCACAACTCAAGTATAGCAAACGTGATGCATATGCAAGGTCAATGTGCATGGAAATCGTTTGAACATCATCCAAATGTGGAAACTCAAAAACTCCATATAACATAGAAGTGGGGCATTCAAAGCATTGGATCCAAATTTCAAACAACATCTTTGATGCAAGAATAGGAGAATTTGGCAAAAACACACAAGGAATGATATGGGGTGGCCCGATCTTCTCAGCAAGCACTTGTCGATAATGATGGTGGATGATAGATAACTAGCCTGTAGCTATGAACTCTCCCGCTCGAACCCTGATGCCAATGCAACAGCTCTCGAACCCTATGGGATATTCACAACACCACGCTCTTGCGCACGCAAAACCGACCACTTAACGTTAGTTTGCAATCTACTAATTCCCAATGGAACAACAGATCACACTCAATTGCAGTAGATAATTCGATCACAGGGTAATTCCAGAGGTTCTTGATAAGAAACAACTCCAAAATAGTTTTAACGTGGTCTAACCCTAACTATAGGGACGTCCCAGGGCTTATAAGGGCGGCTGGGGCGGCCAAAATCGCGAAACAAAACGTGTCCGATACAGTAAGATCCGTCCAGATCTGTTGGTAACTTCCAGGCCGGACTTTCCGCCCTAAGTAGGGGCGGATTATCCGCCCCCCCGGATTATCCTCCCCTGGGGCGGATTATCCGCCCCCTATACTGAGCCTCGCGCCTGAAGTCCTTAGCAAAATTCCTAGAGCAGGGCCAGATTATCCGCCCTTGTGGGTCCGGATTATCCGCCCCCTAGGGACGTGTAAGTACTCGTTGGAAAGCTCTTGGAGTGATGTTTTCAACAAGTGCTTATTTGCTTGATTTGGAGTTCGTATGAAGAATCCACGTCCGTTTCAATTTCAGGGCTTCGCCGTCCGAATCGAACCTTCCTTCTTGATGATCTTCTTGCGCTTCCTCCCGCTCCTCCCTCGCGCATCCTTGGCGATCATCATGCTAGGCTCCTCTTGTAACCCTTCTCCTCCTCGTGTCAAGCTTGTTTCCTCAACGAACCTGATCATACACAAGTGCATAGATTTAGGCAGTATAAAGTTCTCATTATCATAAACATTAGATTCATTTAGGAGTGAATTCACCTGTTGTTCAAGTAGCTTTGCACGAGCCCGTGTAATGGGTCCAATTCTAATCTCATTGGATTGATCCTTCTTAGCATTGGCTGGAACATCGTCAGTAGTAATTGGGGAAGGTGTAAATATTGGGATGTCCTCATCATCTCCCCCTCCTTCAAAAGGCGTCGACCTCGACGCTCCAAGGTCTTCTCCATTATATGGTGACAAATCAGCAACGTTGAAACTGTTGCTAACTCCACCAAACTCAGCAATAGGAATATCAATCGAGTAGGCATTATCATTGATCTTGGCTAACACCTTGTAAGGACCAGCACCACGGGGCTTCAATTTGGATTGTCGAAGCTTGGGAACCTATCCTTGCAGATGCACCCATACCATGTCTCCGGCTTGAACAAAACCTCCTTTCTTGCTTGATTCCTTGCAGCAAAGAATGTTCTTGCCTTTCTTCTCAATAGCCTCTCGAGTCTTCTCATGAATTTTCTTCACATAGTCAGCACGTTTTGATGCCTCCATATCAACTCTCTCATGCAATGGTAGAGGCAACAAATCTAGTGGCGTCAATGGCTTGAATCCATACACCACCTCAAAAGGACAAAGCTGAGTAGTAGAAAGCACAGCCCTGTTGTAAGCAAATTCTACATGTGGCAAACACTCTTCCCACTCCCGCAGATTCTTCTTGATCATAGTCCTCAATACTGTGACAATGTTCTATTCACCACCTCCGTCTGACCATCTGTTTGGGGATGACAAGTAGTACTGAACAGCAACTTCGTTCCAAGCTTCCCCCATAAAGTCTTCCAAAAGTAGCTCATGAACTTCACATCACGGTCAG
Source organism: Avena longiglumis (assembly GCA_030063025.1). Lineage (NCBI taxonomy): Eukaryota > Viridiplantae > Streptophyta > Magnoliopsida > Poales > Poaceae > Avena > Avena longiglumis. Next base: position 339,823,883 of record CP125976.1, on the reverse strand, counting down.
AAACAATCGTCTTGGGTACTCCATGTAGTCTCACGATGTCCCTGAAAAACAGGTTAGCAATATGCGACGCATTGTCGCTTTTGTGGCAAGCAATAAAATGAGCCATCTTAGAGAATCTATCCACTACCACAAATATAGAATCATGACCTCTCTGAGTTTTGGGTAAACCTAGCACAAAGTCCATGCTAATATCTTCCCAAGGTGTAGTAGGTGCAGAGAGAGGTGTATACAAACCATGAGGCTTCAACTTTGATTTGGACTTGTTGCATGTAATGCAGCGACTCACAAATCGATAGACATCACGCCTCATCTTGGGCCAATAAAAGTGATCAGCGAGCATGAGCAAAGTCTTCTCACGCCCAAAGTGACCCATCAAACCTCCAAAGATGTGATTCCTGCACTAAAACAAACGCAAAGACGATTACGGAATGCATAGTTTGTTAGCTCGAAACAAATAGCCATCATGTATATGATACTTATCCGCATGTTTCAAAGCACACAAACGATATGGTTCAACAAAATCATGATCATTGCATAAAGTGCGAAATACTCTCTAATCCAGAATTTTAACATCAAGATGTGTCAATAACATATTCTTCCTAGACAAAGCATCAACCACATTTTCTTTTCCTTTCTTATATTTTATAATGTAAGGAAATGATTCAATAAACTCAACCCATTTGGCTAAGCGTCTATGCAAGTTTGATTGAGCTTTAAGATACTTCAATGCTTCATGATCAGAATGTATGATAAATTCTTTTGGCCACAAATAATGTTGCCAAACCTCCGAACTCTAACAAGTGCATACAATTCTTTATCATAAGCAGGATAATTTAGTCTAGCACCAGAAGTTTCTCGGAAAAATATGCTATTGACGACCCTCTTGCATCAAACGCCACCAATTCCTATACCACTAGCATCACATTCAACTTCAAATTGGTTTGAAAAATCAGGTAATGCAAGCAAAGGTGCAGAGTAAGCAAACGTTTAATGTATCAAATGCAATATCTTGGGCTGCGCCCATACAAATGGCACACCTTTCTTAGTCAATTCATTCAATGGTGCAGCAATAGTGCTAAAATCCTTCACAAAGCGCCTATAGAAACCAGCTAAACCATGGAAACTACGCACTTGACTCACATTCATGGGAATAGGCCAATTTTGAATTGCTTCAATTTTAGATTGATCTACTTCTACCCCATGCTTAGATACAACATATCCCAGAAATATGACCTTATCTTTTGCAAATGTGCACTTCTCAAGATTAGCATATAATTGATTATCACGCAACACTTGCAAAACTTGTCTAATATGATCAGAGTGTTCAGATTCATTGCGGCTGTATATGAGTATATCATCGAAATAAACAACCACAAAACGACCAATATATTCTCTCAAAACATGATTCATTAATCTCATGAATGTACTAGGTGCATTAGTAAGACCAAAAGGCATAACTAACCATTCATACAAACCAAATTTTGTTTTGAAAGCAGTTTTCCATTCATCCCCTTCTTTCATCCTAATTTGATGGTATACACTACGCAAATCAATTTTAGAGAAAATAGCAGCACCACTCAATTCATCTAACATATCCTCTAAGCGTGGAATAGGATGACGATATCGAATAGTGATGTTATTAATAGCTCGACAATCTACACACATGCGCCATGTACCATCTTTCTTAGGTACTAAAATAACAGGAACAACACAAGGGCTAAGAGAAACACGAATGTACCCTTTGTCGAGCAACGCTTGTACTTGTTTCTGTATCTCCTTAGTTTCTTGAGGTTGGTTGGTATGGTGCGGTTTGGTAATGTAGCGCCAGGATCAAATCTATTTGATGCTCAATGCCATAATGGAGGCAATCCAGCTGGCACATCTTCTAGAAACACATCACCAAAATCTGCAAAAAGCAGATACACCAAGAGAAATAGGGGTCATGTCGTTAGAAACCAAAACCTCGCCCTTATACATGAGCACAAGTGGCATGGTCAGGATCCTCACTAAATTCTCTCATATCCTCTTTGGTGGCTAGTATTACTAGATTAGGCACTCGCTCACTTTTCGTTATATCACTCTTTTGGGGCTCATTTACAACAGTCACAGTTTCAACACTCTCTCGCCTAGGTGCATCTTGCAAGTTCACTTCAATCTTCTGACGAGATTCATTCACAATCTGCTGTGGTGTCATAGGCTGCAAATTAATTTTCTTGCCCTTGAACTCCAAATGATATGTATTAGCTCGGCCATTGTGTTGCACATGGCGATCATAAAGCCAAGGCCGACCCAATAGTAAATGGCACACAGTCATAGGAACCACATCAAAATCAATAGAATCCTTGTATGGCCCTATTTCAAAGTTCATACGTACCATATGGTTTACCTTCATCTCACCACTGTCACTCAACCATTGTATGTAGTATGGCTTGGGATGAGGTAAATATGTCAAATTCAGCTTGGCACACAACTCCTTGCTTGCAAGATTTCTGCAACTACCTCCATCAATGATTACTTTGCAAGCTTTGTTTGGGCCAACTAGAGCTTTTGTTTGGAACAAGTTGCGAGAGTCAACAACAGTGTGCACACTAAGGATACGTGGAGAGACCACTATGGTAGGCGCATGCTCGTGAAAGGCATCCATACCGCCTCCTCATAATCGGCCATGATCATGGGATCAACATCATCTCCACTCTCATACTCTCCTTGATCATTAACAAACATCACCTTGTGGTTTGGACAATCTCGCTGAAATGTCCCTTCCTCCACAAGTATGGCACTCCGTCACGAGTACGAGCTGTTGACATATTGGAACCCGTGCTAGCGTAGGAGCAACAGTTTCCTAGCTTGAGAACCATAGGATGACCGAGGTCTTGGCTTGGAAGATGGTGTACTAGTGTGGCAGTGACCGCATTAGGTGTAGAAACTGTATGGCGGTGTAGACCTGCGGAAGCGGCTGTGGAAGGGAATCTTGTACGCCTTCGCCTCTTGACAAGTTGTGATTCGCCTCCCTTGCATGATGCAACAATTCATTCATAGTCTCATACCTATGATGACGGACAATGCTCTTGATTGGTAGCTTCAAATTATTGAGAAATCGTTGCATGGTCATCTCAAGCGATTCACGAACTCTAGCGCTGCATAAGCATCTCCATCTCCATGTAGTACTCATCAACCGACATGGTTCCTTGTCTCAAGTTTGTTAACTTATCAAAAATGGCCTTGGTAGTTGGTGGGTACAAAGCGTTCCTTCATGATACGCTTCATCTCGCGCCAAGTCATCACCGGAAGGTCATTGTCATCCCTTCTATTCTGCACAAGGGCATCCCACCAACGCAAAGCATAACCATCAAATTCTGACGCTGCAAGCTTGACCTTCTTTTCTTCAGTGTACTCATACAAGCGCTAGAGCTTCTCAATCTTCAACTCCCATGTGAGGTAATCTTTAGGATCAATGGAGCCATCGAACTTGGGAATTGAAAACTTGGGCTTGCCCAATCCATCATCAACCGGTTGTTGAGGTATACGCTGAGCACGCCCAATTGGAGCAAAGCCACGTCCATGAACAGGTTGAGGAGCACGGCCACGGACAACTTGTGGTTGTTGACCATCCCCGGCATTACTTGCTTCTTCATCGTCATGGGCATCATCATATTGCTGCCTTTGTCCAATTGCTATTGTGAGAGCATCAAGAGAACGTTGCAAAGATGTGACATTGTTGTTGATAGTCATTTGTGTCCGTATGGTAGCGATCGCCTCAATATTTGCTCCCAAAGTCACTTGCACGTCCCGAATATTCTTGTCAATGGCATCTGTTGTATGGTTGAACACACGTGTCAAATGGGACTTCAATGCTTCATATTCCTTGGGTTGACAAGCTCATCGTCCTTCTTTTACGTGACACAACATCATCACTAGTCGACATCATTAGTAGATTAGTGCAAAAGCAAAATCGATATGGTGGAACACTCACAACTCACTTCAACCGACAAGAAAGTAGATCTTACTGCTCCAAAGTGAATAGAGGTGCTTTACCAATTCAAAATCAACAACGAATGCAATCGATGTGATGAAGTGAATATCAAGGGTATGGAGAACGATCGCAGGGCACATGTGTTATTTATGGTGGAGTCAGAGGTATGGTATCCTAACTACACCGCAAACAAGTCCTAGTCTTGATCGTTATGATAACCCAAGACACACGGTGGAAATAAACGTGGCAAAGCAATTTATGAATAGGAATATTGCAATGCACAAGAGAGACGCTAGTAATAGCTCAAAATAAACAGGCACAAGATTGCTCAATCTACAAGTGCTATGATCAACTAGGCCTCCAATAATGCACACTTTGATATCTCGTTTTGTCACGCTTGTAGCTCTTTTCTCTTCTTTTTTTATATACTGAATCTCTTTTCCTTTTCTATTTTTTTCAACTATATGACTCAATGCAAAACGAATGCAAACTAGGAGGGGGCCGGATAATCCGGTCTGTCGAGGCGAAAATTTTACACTTTCAAAACCCTAATGAGCAGCCTGTTAGAGCAAAGCAACTAGTCTCGTGGGTACGTTCCTAGGCACGAATGCTGTAGATAGGCTGTAGCTAGGTTTGAAACACAAAAGTACGATATGTGGACTCGGAAAAGTAGATGGAAACTTGGGGAAAACGATGATGGTGGACTCGGTAGAAAACAAGATCAAAACCCTAAACGTAAACACAAACGAAAACTAGACTCCTACAAGAAAAACCTTCAGATCGGATCTACGAGAAGACACGACCAGCAAATAAAACTTGAAAACGATGCAATCTAGGCTAGGGCAAATCTTTTTGTATGGCTTTTTCTATATAGGACGAAAACAAGAACTAATCTATGGATGGATTTGTGGATGCTCACCGAGTAAACGAGGAAATATGATACCAAGATGATATGGGGTGGCCCGATCTTCTCAGCAAGCACTTGTCGATGATGATGGTGGATGATAGATAACTAGCCTGTAGCTATGAACTCTCCCGCTCGAACCCTGATGCCAATGCAACAGCTCTCGAACCCTATGGGATATTCACAACACCACGCTCTTGCGCACGCAGCCGTCGACCACGGACGGTAGTTTGCAATCTACTAATTCCCAATGGAACAATAGATCACACTCAATTGCAGTAGATAATTCGATCACAGGGTAATTCCAGAGGTTCTTGATAAGAAACAACTCCAAAATAGTTTTAACGTGGTCTAACCCTAACTATAGGGACGTCCCAGGGCTTATAAGGGCTCAGCGGCCAAATCGCTAAACAAACGTGTCCGATACAGTCAGATCCGTCCAGATCTGTTGGTAACTTCCAAGCCGGACTTTCCGCCCTAAGTAGGGCCGGATTATCCGCCCCCCCGGATTATCCTCCTCTGGGGCGGATTATCCGCCCCTATCGAGCCTCGCTGAAGTCCTTAGCAATTCCGGAGCAGGCGGATTATCTGCCCTTGTGGGGCGGATTATCCGCCCCTAGGGACGATGTAAGTACGTTGGAAAGCTCTCGAGTGATGTTTCCAACAAGTGCTTATTTGCTTGATTTGGAGTTCGTATGAAGAATCCACGTCCGTTTCAATTTCAGGATTACATGCATCAACTGAACCTTCCTTCTTGATGATCTTCTCTTGCGCCTTCCTCCTCCTCCTCGCGCATCCTTGGCGATCATCATGCTAGGCTCCTCTTGTAACCCTTCTCCTCCTCGTGTCAAGCTTGTTTCCTCAACGAACCTGATCATACACAAGTGCATAGATTTAGGCAGTATAAAGTTCTCATTATCATAAACATTAGATTCATTTAGGAGTGAATTCACCTGTTGTTCAAGTAGCTTTGCACGAGCCCGTGTAATTGGTCCAATTCTAATCTCATTGGACTGATCCTTCTTAGCATTGGCTGGAACATCGTCAGTAGTAATTGGGGAAGGTGTAAATATAGGGATGTCCTCATCAAGGAAGCATATCCAAAACAAAAGTATTATGTTTGCAAACAATCCAAATGAAAGAGCAAGTGGTCCTTATGTTTGTTGCAACAACAAGACGAGATTCTTGGAAGCTCTCATGACAATACATGCTCTTAATGGAATTGTGGTTGCACACAAAACATCCGATAGAGAAAATGTTCAACATTTTTGTTGCAACACACAAAGCATCATTATATAAATGCGAAGAAACATGAATGTCACGAGGGGAGATAATACCATTAACATGCTTGCAATCAAACCATAGGAAAGAGCAATTTGCCAACATGAAAGATGCAAAGCATGCAAAAGGTATCAAAGCTGGGTTCGATCTTGAACTCACTTGTTGGATGCTCTCTAGAGCTCTTTTTGTCAACTCGTGCTCAACCGAGGTTGACATTCTCGTGCGGGTACCTACACACATCATATGTAAAAGGAAGAACGTGTGTGCATGGTAGAGATACACATCATCCATCATGACGTATCTATTCTTGTGCACATCACTATTAATGTCATTCAAGTATGAAATAGATGCATGGTGAGTGATGCAGCCCGTCCTACGGACGCACCTCCATCTACAACACCTAGTCCCCCTAGTGGACCAATGACTCCCGCCCGTGCCAAGCTCCTACAAGCCAAGGTTAACTCGCTCCTTTCCTCATGTGATTTTGGCCTACCTTTGGATGGCTTGCTACTTCATGCATCTACGTTGTGTATCCTCAGATATGAAGCAACACCACCACACCAAGCCACCAAGGATGCAGGGCCAGGAGAAGAAGCTGCTGGAGCTCTGCACACCGGAGTCTCCGGTGTAGACCGGAGTCTCCGATCCCCTACACCGGAGTCTCCGGACCTCCCTCCGGTCCAGACCGGAGACTCAAGCCCAGGACAGTCTGATGCCCCCTCCGGAGACGGGTCCGGAGATTGACCGGAGTCTCCGGCCCAGACCGGAGTCTCCGGACCCCAGACCGGAGTCTCCGGACCGACCGACGCCAGGCATGTTAAAGCCTTTTGGGCCTGGCCCATGTAACCCCCAATTTCGCCCAGAACTTCCAGTTTATTCCAGAATTACCCCTGTTTATGTGGTTGGCCTATATATAGCCCCACCCCTCATATGTAAACCCTAGACTTGGATAATGATAGATTAAGATACCCCTTGTGGATCCTTTAATCTATTGGTCTCATGCTCCTTGATAAGGAGCACCTATTGTCCACCCTCCTCTTGGATCTTGCCTAGTGCGTTCAAGTTGTACAAGGCCTTGGGTTCTCGGTTTCTCGCCCCCAAGTCGTCAAGGTCTCACCAAGCACCTCGTCCCCCGTTGTAGGCGTGGAGAGAGAGCTTCGCCCAACACCGATCCTAGAGATTATGTTGGACCGGTTGCCACCGGCGTGAGGAGTAGGCGTGTATCGTGTTTTGGTGTGTGTGTGTTCGTGGTTTTCATCGCTTTCCTCGATTTCATCCCCCGACCACCTCTCTCCCCTCGTTACTCGTGGAATTCGTGAAAGATCGGGCCAACCCCAGGGTTACCCCCTAACATCTTGGTATCAAGAGCAAGGTTGATCACGAATTTCCCCCAATTTTTCTTCTATCCACCATAAATTCGAAAATTTCCCAAAAAACAGCCCCAATTTGCCTTTGGATCGATCTGTCGTTTTGGAGTGTTTTTGGTGGTTTTGATCCGACCAAATCTTTTCTAAGGTGTTGGTTCAGCTTTTGCCTGCGTTTCCCAGCCCAATTTTGGCCAAATTTTCGCGGATTTGAGGACTCTAGGCGTGGATTTCCGCTCAAGAACACGAGCAGTCATCCCACACCGGAGTCTCCGGCCTGAGCACCGGAGTCTCCGGTCTACACCGGAGTCTCCGGCCCGAGACCGGAGTCTCCGGCCCTGGACGCCAGTTTTGCCCATTTTTCCTCTTTTCCTGCATTGGCTAATATATCCACTTGTTGTTTGTGTTCCGTGTGCGTGTCTCCAACTGACTGATAGCTTCCGCAACATCGCCGCGCTCTTCGACACCACGGACCCCAAACTCTTCCCCGCTCCATCGACACAAGATCATCACCATCAACTAAGGTATAGCTTGTGTCAACCCTTGTAGCCTTATCTTCCTTTGTGTGTACCTATCCTATGAGAGAAACTCATTTTGTGTTTGTCTAAGCATTGTGCACTTGCCATTGGAAAGTGAGAGTGTGAGGGAAAATACAAAAGTTAACATAGTAGCATATCAAGAGAGAAAAAGAAAAAGAATCAAAAAAAAAATAGAAAGATACATAGTCTCACAATACAAAGAGAGAATCAAGCTTGTAAGCAAAAGAGAGAGGAAGAAGCGCGCCAAGGCAAGTGCACAAATCCGTTGCTTACCCTCTTTTGGCAAACGAGTTGTGGTCTCTCCTTGCGTTGGCACGACACCCGAGCGTAGTCGTCGTTAGGCCATTTCGTGCTCACTTTCATAGTCGTGCTAACCCCATTTTTCTCCACGCGTGTGTGTAGTCGTAGGTTCTCGTCACCTTTTGAGTTGACCATTTCCTTTTGACTTGCGTTTTGTTGGATCTTCTCCACTTTTGACTATCCTTTGCATTCGGTTGGTTCTTTGTCTTTCCCACAATCCTACCCATCCACCAAAAGCTTTTGAGAGTTGTAGCTCCTTTGTGTGTGAGTTTCTTGGCCATTTCACTTTGCACGTTGTTCGCTCCTTTGTGTGGCAATTGGTTTGATATAATCTCCAAGGTGAGGTAAAAGGCTAGCTCTACACACCTTTACGCTCCATATACAACCCTGGTCGGCTTTGCATCATGGACAGGAATGGCGAGCCGTCCCAACCACCACCACCACCTACGGAGGACGACAATCCATACATGACAAGATGGGACCATTGGAAGGTCCGAGGAGAATTCAACTACCGTTGTGAAGCACTTGAGCGGCGCCAAGATGAACAATTTAGCGAAGCCCGAGTGGAGTTCAAGAACATCGACAACCGCTTCGAGGAAGTCCGAGGCCAAATGCATGCCATGCAACACAACCTTGGTCATCAAAATGAAGCTCTTGGTCGTGCACTCGCCTCGACGGATGAAAAGCTTCAATGCCTCATCGATGGGTTGGCAAGACCACGCTCGCGCGACTCAAGATCATCTCGGCACTCCTCAAGTGAATCAAGTGCGCCTCGCCGTCACGCGTCAAGGCACCGGGATGGACCCGTACTTCAATCCATGAGCTCTTCTCAAGCGGTACCATCTCCGCGACACGCCGCAACGTCAAGCTATGATGGTGACCTCTCCGCAAGACCTCCACGACGTGAAGCGGACCGGCCACAACAAAGGGCACTTGTGCTTCAACAAGAACAACCTCACATGGACCACCAAGGCCATCGCCGTCGACATGTCCTTTCAACAACAAGTGAAGCATCCGAAGAGGACGAACAAGCTCACCGTCGACGTGTAGCACTCGAAGACCCTCCAACTCGTCATCATCGACATGATCGTCCACGTCGGCAATATGATGGGCATGACGAGCCTCCTCCACATCAAGAAGAAAGAGAACAGCCGATGGCGCATGCGGCTCGACGTCCTCCTCGCCACATGGCGCAAGATAATGCTCCTCGACATCAACCTCGACAAGAACAAGAGCAAGCTCCCCAAGCTCGCCGTGAGGACCAACAACCTCCTCCTCGTCCTCAACCGCGACAACAACAAGAGCAAGCTCCCCAAGCTCGTCGTCCAAACCAAGTTCCACCACCAAACGCGGCACCTCAACAACCGCAAGAGCAACGCCACCATCAACAAGAAAGACATGAGAGATCGGATGATGAAGATGGCCGCCAAAATCATGGCAACCGTCGCAACCGGAACCGCAATGAGGAAGAAACTTTCGGCAAGCTCAAGTTCACCATGCCCAAGTTCACCGGTTCCAATGATCCCGAAGAATACCTCTCATGGGAACTCAAGGTTGACAAGATCTTCCGCATGCACAACTTTAGCAATGAGAAGATGATGGCCATGGCATCCCTCGAGTTTGATGAATATGCCAACCTTTGGTGGGAACAAGTCCAACTCGCTCGTGAATCAAAAGAAGAGCCCACAATCTCAACTTGGCAAGATATGAAGGCTCATATGAGATCCCGCTTTGTTCCTTCACACTACACGCGTGACCTCTTCAACAAGCTTCAAACGCTTAGTCAAGGAAAAAAGACCGTGGAAGAGTACTTCAAGCAAATGGAGCTCAACATGATCCGTTCCAACATTGAAGAGCGTGATGAGCAAACAATGGCACGTTTCCTCAATGGCTTGAACCATCCTATCAAGCGCATCACCGAGTTCCAACGGTACAACAACATGGTTGAGCTTGTGCACATTGCATCAAAGGCCGAACGTCAAGTGCAAGAGGACATCAAGTTCAACAAGCCAAAGACATACTTCACATACAAGCAAGCTCCAACCAAGATTGACAACAACACCAAGTGGAAGCTCCTCAAATACCAACAAGATTCCCTTCAAGCCAACACTTCCTCAAGGAAAACCGGCCCCAAGTGGCAAGTACACAAGAGATGAACAACCATTCAATGGTGAGTGCTACAAGTGTGGAGGCAAAGGACACAAGTCGGCCGCATGTGGGAACAAGAAAGTTTTGTTCATCCATGACAACAGCGATGAAGAGTACTTGAGTGAAGATGAGTTTGATGCAAGGGTCAAGGAAGCCATGGCAAGGCAACATTTGGAAGAGGACCAAGAGCTACTCATGTGTGAGCATGACGCAAGTCCATCGCTTGTGGTCACAAGGGTCTTAACTACTCAAGCCAATGAGAATTAAGACCAACGATCAAACATCTTCCAAACTCGTGCCGGTATCAATGGGAGATCCATTAAAGTTGTCATCGATGGAGGGAGTTGCCACAATCTCGCAAGCATGGAATTGTGTGAGAAGCTCAACCTCACCCTCCATCCGCATAAACACCCCTACCACATACAATGGCTAAGTGACCAAGGAACCGTCAAGATCAAACACACCGTCTCGGTAACGTTCTCAATTGGACCATACAAGGACACGGTGGAATGTGACGTGGTCCCAATGACGGTTTGCCATATGCCTTTAAGAAGGCTGTGGCAATTTGAAAAGCGTGCTTTGCATAATGGTCACTCAAACACTTATACCTTCAAATGGCTTGACAAAACTTGTGTGTTGCAACCAATGACTCCTAGCCAAATAATTGCGGACAATGCAAAGGCTTTAGCGAGGGCGCAATACACAAAACCATCTTGTGAGAGTGGTGGCGAGAGAACCACACTATAGTGAGTGAGTGCCACAAGCCAAACTCGAGTGGAAAAACTAAGAGTGTTCTTCTTGCCACCAAAAGTGAGATGAGAGAAGTGCGTAACAACCCATCCATTTTGCACTATGTCCTTGTATGCAAGGGACTAGCGCAAGGAACTAATGACTTGACAAATGTTCCTCCTTCTTTGATGGCTGTTTTGCAGTAATTCCAAGATGTATTTCCCGATGAGCTTCCTCATGGACTACCTCCTCTTCGTGGAATCGAGCACCGCATCGACCTCATACCCGGCGCCCCACTCCCAAACCGCGCCGCGTATCGCACAAAACTAGAAGAGATGAAGGAGATAGAACGACAAATCAACCAACTCGTCTCCAAAGGTTTGATCCAAGTAAGCACTAGCACAAGCGCGGTTCCCATGATTCTAGTTCCAAAAACGGATGATACGTTGCGGTTATGCATGGGCTGCCGTCCAATTAATGCTATTACCGTGCGTTATCGACATCCTATACCACGTCTTGATGACATGCTTGATGAGTTATGTGGAGCCACTATATTTTCGAAAATTTATCTTCGTAGTGGTTACCATCAAATTCGCATGGCCGAAGGTGATGAGTGGAAAACCGCCTTCAAGACCAAGCTTGGTCTCTATGAATGGTTGGTTATGCCTTTTGGATTATCAAATGCTCCGTCTACCTTCATGCGCCTAATGAACCATATTTGGCGATCTCTCATTGGGAAGAGTGTAGTTGTTTACTTTCATGACATACTTGTCTATAGCAAGTCACAAGAGGAGCATGTTACTCATGTTAAGGAGGTCCTTCAAATCCTTCGTCAGGAAAAGCTTTATGCTAATCTCCCAAAGTGCACTTTTGCAAAAGACAAGCTGATTTTCCTTGGTTTTGTTGTGTCTTCCAATGGCATTGAAGTTGATGTCTCAAAAGTCAAGGACATACGAGATTGGCCCATCCCTACAAATGTTAGTGAACTTCGTAGTTTTCATGGGTTGGCTGGATTTTACCGTCGCTTTGTGAAAGACTTTTCTACCATTGCTTGCCCCCTCAACGAATTGACCAAGAAAAATGTCACGTTCGTTTGGGGAAAAGTACAACAAAAGGCTTTCGATGAGCTCAAAAAGAGGCTCACCGAAGCACCACTTCTTGCATTACCGGATTTCACAAAAACCTTTGAGATTGAATGTGACGCTAGTGGTATTGGCATTGGAGGCGTCCTTATGCAAAATGGGCGTCCTATTGCTTACCATAGTGAGAAACTCGAGGGCGCACGCCTCAACTATCCCATTTATGACAAAGAACTTTTTGCCTTGGTTCGAGTCCTTCAAGTGTGGCAACACTATCTTTGGCCCAAAGAGTTTATCATCCATTCCGACCATGAGTCGTTGAAGTATCTTAAGGGCCAAGCCAACTTGAGTAAAAGGCACGCAAAATGGGTTGAGTTCATGGAGTCGTTTCCTTACATTGTCAAATACAAGAAGGGCAAAGAAAATGTGGTAGCGGACGCCTTGTCTCGCAAAAACACAAGCCTTCTTACACGACTAGAAGTAAATGTCTTGGGTCTTGATGACATCAAATCTTTGTACGCATCCGACCTTTTCTTTGGACCAATTTTTGCAAAATGATCAATAGACAAAGGGATTGATGATTTCTATTTGCATAAGGGTTTTCTTTTCAAACAAAACAAACTTTGCATTCCGAAATCGTCTCTCCAACTTTTTCTTCAAGAGTCCCATGGTGGAGGCCTTATGGGTCCGTGGTCGTGACAAGACCTATGACATGCTCTCTACTCACTACTTTTGGCCAAAGATGAAGCGGCGTGGATCGCCATGTCCAACGATGCACTACATGTATCCAAGCTAAGTCTAAGTCCAACCCCTTTGGTCTTTATATGCCATTGCCTATTCCTCATGCACCACAGTGGACATTAGCATGGACTTTGTGTTAGGCTTGCCTAGATCTAAACATGGTCATGATTCTATATTTGTAGTAGTGGATCGCTTTTCAAAATGGCACATTTCATTCCGCCATAAGACCGATGATGCTTCACATGTAGAAAATTTGTTTTCAGAAATAATTCGCTACGATGTACCAAGAACAATCGTCTCCGATCGCGACGTAAAATTCATGAGCTACTCGGAAGACTCTCATGGCCAAGCTTGGCATCAAGCTCCTCTTCTCGCCTCGCCAGATCCTCAAACCGATGGACAAACCGAGGTCGTCAATCGAAGTCTTGGCACACTCCTCCGGGTGTTGGTAAAGAAAAACCTTAAAGACTGGGAGGAATGTATTCCACATGCCGAGTTCGCCTACAACCGCGCCAAGCACTCCACCACCATGAGGAGCCCATTCATGATCGTCTATGGCTTGAGCCTCACCGCTCGATATCCTTCCTCTACCTCTTCATGAACGTGCCAATATGGACGTGGTCAAGCGTGCCCAAACAATGAAGAAACTCCATGAAGACACAAGAGCTACGATCGAGAAACAAGTCCTTCGCCAAGCATCAAAGCTAAACAAGAACAAGAAAGAGATGATCTTCGAAGAAGGCGACCTTGTATGGATACACTTGAGTAAAGACCGCTTCCCCAAGGACCGCGATTCCAAACTAAAGCCAAGAGGTGATGGACCGTTCAAAGTGGTCAAGAGGATCAAGAACAACGCCTACATCATAGATATCCCAACATCCAAGTATCTTGTGAGCCCGACATTCAATGTCAAGGACCTATCACCCTACCATGGCGAAGATGAAGTTGAGAAGGTTGAAGAGTCGAGGACGACTCTTTCCCAAGGGGGGGGAGCTGATGCAGCCCGTCCTACGGACGCACCTCCATGTACAACACCTAGTCCCCCTAGTGGACCAATGACTCGCGCCCGTGCCAAGCTCCTACAAGCCAAGGTTAACTCGCTCCTTTCCTCATGTGATTTTGGCCTACCTTTGGATGGCTTGCTACTTCATGCATCTACGTTGTGTATCCTCAGATATGAAGCAACACCACCACACCAAGCCACCAAGGATGCAGGGCCAGGAGAAGAAGCTGCTGGAGCTCTGCACACCGGAGTCTCCGGTGTAGACCGGAGTCTCCAGTCCCCTACACCGGAGTCTCCGGACCTCCCTCCGGTCCAGACCGGAGACTCAAGCCCAGGACAGTCTGATGCCCCCTCCGGAGACGGGTCCGGAGATTGACCGGAGTCTCCGGCCCAGACCGGAGTCTCCGGACCGACCGACGCCAGGCATGTTAAAGCCTTTTGGGCCTGGCCCATGTAACCCCCAATTTCGCCCAGAACTTCCAGTTTATTCCAGAATTACCCCTGTTTATGTGGTTGGCCTATATATAGCCCCACCCCTCATATGTAAACCCTAGACTTGGATAATGATAGATTAAGATACCCCTTGTGGATCCTTTAATCTATTGGTCTCATGCTCCTTGATAAGGAGCACCTATTGTCCACCCTCCTCTTGGATCTTGCCTAGTGCGTTCAAGTTGTACAAGGCCTTGGGTTCTCGGTTTCGCCCCAAGTCAAGGTCTCACCAAGCACCTCGTCCCCCGTTGTAGGCGTGGAGAGAGAGCTTCGCCCAACACCGATCCTAGAGATTATGTTGGACCGGTTGCCACCGGCGTGAGGAGTAGGCGTGTATCGTGTTTTGGTGTGTGTGTTCGTGGTTTTCATCGCTTTCCTCGATTTCATCCCCCGACCACCTCTCTCCCCTCGTTACTCGTGGAATTCGTGAAAGATCGGGCCAACCCCAGGGTTATCCCCTAACAGTGAGTATGCAAGTGGGGAACGTGCTTATTATGGCAATCATCAAAATCTCCAAAGATTGAGAAAGCTATGGGGGCCATCTCATTATAACGCATATGATCAATATTGTTGCAAGCAAAACAAGTGAAATAGCAAGCATTCATCTTATCGCAAGCAACGGGAGAAATTGAATGACTAGCATGACAAGGCAAGTCCAAAGCAATTGGAGGATACACACAAGATGCATAGCATGGCATGTTTATGGCAATGATATCGCAATCAAACAATTCCACATGATCAATATTATGCAAAGGCAAAGCATCACATGGGAAAGTGGATGAAGCATATGTAATGTCACAAGTATCATCCATAGCATGCATATCATCACAATTCATCATGTCCACTAGTGGGATCATGGCATCATCAACACCCTTATTGTTACCTTGTTCATACCTCTCATATGAAGTGGGTGTTGTGGAAGTAGTGGCCTCCTTGTGGACGACTTCGTCTTCTTGATGTAGCCATGGCGTCGCATCATCTTCGTGCACCATGTACATCTTCTCCATTCAAGGCATCATTGCTTCATGGCTTGGCGCGTCTTCATCCATGGAACCTAGCACAACACAAGAGAACATACTAGAGGTAGAGGGTAAGTTGTTAGAAATCGAAATGGTCTCACTTGACCTATCAACTACCACTTTCAACTCACTAGGAGTATCACTCATGCCCTCCAAGTGGAAGCACCCAATCTCACATAAGGTGGAGTCACTCATGTCACTCTTGTTCTCACTCAAGTGGGCTAAGTGGCTCTCATACTCACATGGGATTGGTACCACATCATCACTCAAGCATATGGGGATAGGCTCGGTTTCCTCAACTCCATGCGCCTCCTTTGGTGAAGGGAAAATCCCATGCTCACCATTCTTGACCTTGTCGCCTTCAAGGTTGGATGCCATTAGGTGGGCATCATCGCTCTCCTCCATGGTCGAAGGGAAAATCCCATGCTCGACCGTCTCGTGGCCATCGCGTAGTAGTGGTGGAGGTAGGCTCATGCTATCCAACTTGGCGAAGTAGAGGTCTACATTTTCCTCGTTGGCGAGGTTGTGGAAGTCAAGCGTAGGCATTGAAGCTTGATGGCATGGAGGAAGGCTTGCTCTTGGTGCCATTGTGGTGGTGGCTCGAGTAGTTGAAGGTGCCCTATGATGGTGTCGACGGAGGTCATTGGTGTGCCTTGCCGATGGTTGATGTAGGTGGCGCACTTGGTCGTCCACATGACACAAGCGACGATGATCATTTGCCTTGGCACTCTTCTTGTGCTTGTGGTGCCTTCTTAAGCTTGCTTGAGCATTATTGTTGGTGCTCATCATGAATTCTTCGTCTTTATGGCGAATATGCCTTTGACGATGTCTTGTATCCTCTTTATGGTGGCGATGCTCATGAGAGGATGTTTGTCGATGAAGGGTCTTATTTCTTGGCGCCTCTTGATGCATATGATGTTTGGACGCCACTCTTGTTTGGATAGGAGTTGGAGCTTGGCGCCTTGGCGGTGATGAAGCTTGGCGCCTTGGAGATGGTAGAGCTTGACGCCTTGGAGGTGATGGAGCTTGGTGCCTTGGAGATGGTGGCGCTTACGCCATCTAGGTGGTGGCACATGTCGCCTTGGAGGTGGATCATCGAAGTAGGTGGTGCCCTTTGGTGTGGCATGTGTGGCCTTGAAGGTCATGGAATCTTGATGATGCGCCTCCTCTTGCTTGGCGTAGTAGGCTTCCATCTCCACACGGTGGAGGAATTCTTCATGGCTCATGGAGGAGCCATCAAAGTCGATGAAGTTCTCTGTGTCCTCCATGCTTGGCGAGGCGTCATCGATGTCGCACTCGAAGTCGTCCATGCTTTGGGAGTAGTTGTTGGTGTACTACTCCATATCACCCAAGCATGTGGAGCCATTGTCGGTATAGTGCTCCATAGGCTCCATGCATGAGGAGCCATTGTCGACGTAGAGCTCCATGTCTTCCATGCATGTGGATTCGTCGTAGGTGTAGTGCTCCGGGTCCTCAAAGCATGCGGAGCCATTGTCGGTGTTGTGCTCTGTCATGTCCTCTATACTTGTGGAGTCGTAGTCATGGTGGCTCATCATGGATTCTTCATAGATATCATCCTCGGTTCCGGAGTCCCTAGACATGATGCACAAGACCAAGTGGTGTATATGGAAGTGGTAGTGGGAGTTAGGGATACAACGTCAAACCTTAGTTTACCTTGGAAGATCGTATCTTACAAGTGGCCACACTTGAGAGCAATAAAGCAAGCAAAGTGAAGTTCACGCGGAACACCAAGACCAACTACGAACCAAAACACACACACACAAGGCCTATGGTGGATAGGTATGGAAAGTGGCATGTCAAGAACCAATCCGAAATCAAGATGTTGTAATGGCAAGTAAAGAACCACAATGATCACAAAGCAAAACAAGTTAATCCACAAGATAGGAAATATGTACAAGGAAACACACACGGTGGGATAAATGGGACTTGTGCGACGGAGAAAGTGAGCTAAGAACCAAATGATTACCTAGCGAAGACTATAAGCTCGTGTCACACAAGTACAAGGAGAGACGCTAGTTTGATTGCACAAAATTGGTGGGCTACAAGATATGCACAATAAGTACCACCTATATGATGTTCATCGAGCTTGCGCTTCCTATGCTATGAGGCACATGTATATTTCTTTCTTTTTATTTTCTTTTTTTCCTTTTTTTTTCTTTTTGTATCACTCTTTTATTTTCTTTTTATTTTCTTTTTTTCCTTTTTTTGTATCACTCTTTTATTTTCTTTTTCTTTTCACTTGCCTCTTCCTTGTGCCAACAACTATACAAGATAACTATATGAGATAGCGCTCACACGTTTGCTCGGAATCTACAAGGTATCAAATGTGCATAGCCCAAGCAATCATAAGAGGAACTAGTCTCAATAGGTGTTTGTTGCTCGCAAAGATAGTGGGGTTCACAAAGGAATGCAAGTGGGGAGAAGTCGCGAAATGTTTATACCTTTCGTCGACGATCTTCACCCTTTATTGTTGGATTCCGCCTTGCTCACGGAATTTGGATGGAGTAGATAGCATGAACAACATGGATGATGACGTAGAGCTCCTTCTCCTCTTCGAAACGAGCTAAAGAACACCAAAATCCGAGTTCGGATTCAAAAGTTATGCTCAAAACGGTGAGAGGATGAAATCTGGAACCTGCTGTTTTTGATCAGTATAGGGCGGTAGTACCGGATTTTTGAGCCCGGTAGTACCGGTTAAGTGCGGTAATACCGGATTTTGGACCCGGTAGTACCGCTTGGACCTGGGACGCCCAGATTTGACGCGTTTTCGCGATTTTGGGGTGATTTGGGCGGAAAATCTTTAAGAAAAACACCAAATCAAAGGGGGAAATCAAGGAATTAGGCTATGGGAACGCAAAGGAAGGTAGATCAATAAGTTTAGCAAGTAATCCACGGATCAAAACCTACCAAAACGCACTCAAATCACAGATCGATCTAAAACACGAATTGGGGCTATTTTTGGTGTAATTTTCGAATTTATGGGGGAAAGACCAAATCGATGAGAAATCCGTGGCAACCAAAAACTGCTCTGATACCAGATGATGGAGGGGTTAACCTCTTGGGTGCCCGATCTTCAAGGATCTCGTGGTCAAATCGATGGGAAAGCGAGGGGAAAGGGAGAAGGTAGCGGAAGCGAACACACACCTCGCGAAGAACACGATGAACACACGCAAAACTCACACGATACAAGGCCGATTGCTCCCGAACGGCGGCCACCGGTCCGATAGAATCCACGCAAGGAAATATCGGTCAACGTGCTCCCTCAAATCCACATCGAGGGAAGAACACCTTGGGGAGGGTCTTGACAACTTGGAGACGAGACGTCGAACTCCAAGGCCTTGTTCAACGATGGATGCGTGATGCAAAGTCCAATCGAGGTTGGTGACGATAGTCGGTCCCCTTGGTAAAGGGGATGAGGCAAAACTAGAGATTCCACAATGGGGTTGTCTTGCCTATCATCTATGCCTAAGGGATACATGAGGGGTGGGGATCTATTTATAGGACCACTAAACAAGGGTAGTTTGGGGATAAACTAGGCGAATAGGTAACTAAAGGGGATACATGGGCTGGCCCAACAGCGCCTGTAGGCACATACATGACCGGTAGTACCGGACTTGGGACCGGTAGTACCGTTCATCACCGGTAGTACCGCTCATGGTATCCGGTAGTACCGCTTGCGGCCGGTAGTACCGTAAGCCAGTAGTACCGCTCAAGGTATCCGGTAGTACCGCTTGCGGCCGGTAGTACCGTAAGCCGATCAAAGGGCATCCAAAGGCGATGGCGCAGGCTTGATGCAGGCGGTGGCGGTAGTAACTGACCGGTAGTACCGGTTCCGCCGACCGGTAGTACCGCTTGGACCTGGCAGCTACCGACATGTCTTCTTCCGTCTCCTCTTCCAAGCCTCCGTCTTGTCGGGCTTGATGTTCCGGGCTTCCTCCCTTGCCTCCGTACTGGTCGGTGTGAACCTATCATGCATATGTGACGGAGTATGAAGTAGCATACCATCCCATAGGGTAGGAAGGGGGCTCGCATAGAGGAACGGATTCACCTTTGGAGTCCATGCCGACTTGGCGTAAGTTGGAGACCAAGATGTGGTAACGACCGTAGGTCGGGCTACATCAGGAGAGGGAAGAACACCTTGGGGAGGATCTTGACAACTTGGAGACGAGACAATGAACTCCAAGGCCTTGTTCAACGATGGATGCGTGATGCAAAGTCCAATCGAGGTTGGTGACGATAGTCGGTTGATAGGGCAAAGGTGTCCGATCTTTCGATGAGATGGCGATAATCGATTTGGTGGAGTTCGGGCTTGACGATCCGACTACACGTGCGAGCACGAGCGCCAATGCAATCGCTAGGCCAATCTCCTGGAGGTTACCGATCCTGCGTGAACACGATCACCGACCAATGAGGGTCTTAATTCCTACCAAAATCGAGAACAAGTAAGAACCAATATTGCAATCAAGATATTGCGGATTAAGAGGAAAGCTTTATTGAAAGAGGTGGGATCCGAATAGGTGAAGTACAAGAGGCCTCTGCGACGCCGAGCCTTGGCGGTTAAGACTATGGCTAACTTAATGTCTAAACAAAATCCGAGTCTAAAGGTTCATATGGGCGTATTTAAGAGGCGAAAGGTGGGGTTTCGCCAGCCATGGAAGTGGTGACCGAATCCAACCCTAAAAGTCCTTTTCCCTCAAATACGGACTCTAAAAGTGGCTAATTAAAATCCGCGAAAATTACATGGGCCTGGCCCAAAATAAAGGTGTCGCAGGACCATATTATGCTATGGACGAATTCGTAAAGAATTGATCTTGAATATTTCGTCCAAGCCTTGTTTCTTCATTATGGTGGCCTCAAAGTTCTGAAATCTTCATCCGTGGCCTTCTCTTGATCATCACATGCTTGCCGCCATCACCATGCATGGCCATGCTCCAATGCTTGTCCCTCTCATCCATGCTTGGTCCATCATTCCTAAGAGTAAGAAACATATCTGATTTAGGCAGCATCATATTCTCATGTATGTAAGGAATAGTTCCAAGAAACGAAAGTACCTGATAGTTCAGTTGTTTGGCACGAGATCTTGTGATGGGTCCTTGTATGTGTGTTGCTGTAGGTACAACGGTTGTATCAATAGTAGGGATGTCCACATCATCGGTCCCCTTGGTAAAGGGGATGAGGCAAAACTAGAGATTCCACAATGGGGGTTTTCTTTAGTCTATCATCTATGCCTAAGGGATACATGAGAGGTGGGGGCTCTATTTATAGGCCAGCCACTAAACAAGGTGATGTAGCCCGTCCTACGGCCGCTACTACATCTACTCCCACGAGCTCCCCAAGTGGACCCATGACTCGCGCCCGAGCCAAACTCCTTCAAGCTAAGGTGATCTCGCTCCTCTCCTTGTGTGACTTCGATACACCCTTGGATGGCCTGCTACTTCATACGCATACACTGTGCATCATCAGGTACGAAGAGAAGAACCCAAGGAACGGAGGAAACGGAGGGGACCAACTGGGCCGCCAGACGCCACAGATTACTACCGGTTGAGCCGACCGGTACTACGGTTCAAGCGGTCCTACCGTCCCCACCACGGACGCTCCAGAAGCACCACTCCACGCCGCCACGCCAGATTACGCCAGCCCGATTACTACCGGACACAGAGTACTACCGCCCCTACAAAGCGGTACTACCGGACATCGGTACTATCGTGTTCGCCCGATCTTTCACGAATTCCACGAGAAACGAGGGGGAAGGAAGCGGTGGTCGGGGGAAGAAGGGATGAAAACCACGAACACACGCACACAAAACACGATATTATTACACGCCGATCTCTCACGCCGGTGGCAACCGGTCCAACATAATCCCTAGGATCGCTGGCATGGCTTCGCCTCCACGCCAACAACGGGGGACGAGGTGCTTGGTGAGCTCTTGACGACTTGGGGGCGAGAAACCGAGAACCCAAGGCCTTGTACAACTTGAACGCACTAGGCAAGATCCAAGAGGGGGGTGGATAATCCGGTGCTCCTTGGTAGGAGCATGAGACCAATAGATATAAGTTCCTCAAAGGGTTTCCTTAATATCAATTATTATCCAAGTCTAGGGTTTACAATAGAGGGTGGGGGCTATATATAACCAGCCACAAAACAGGGGTAGTTTCGGAACGAAAAGGTCCAGTTCTGGGCCTAACTCAGGCGTTAAGGATCAGTTAGGACCGGTAGTACCAAATTGGCGGTAGTATCACCGGGCAGCCTGAGCTTCCATGGGGCGCTCAGAAGTAGGAGAGGCGGTAATCACTGACCGCAGTACCGATTCTTTGGCCGGGTAGTAGTACTGGCGGCCTGGGCGTGGAGTGGTTCTTCCCAAGCGTCTAGTGAGCGGTCGTAATGCTTGGACTGGTAGTACGGTCACCCCAACCGTAGTACCACTAGAGTCTGGCGATCGGGTTGCTTCCACTCCGCTTCTCCTCCCTTGGGTCCTTCTTCAGACTGATGATGCACAGTGTATGCGTATGAAGTAGCAAACCATGCAAGGGTGTGTCGAAGTCACACAAGGACAGGAGCGAGTTAACCTTGGCTTGGAGGAGCTTAGCTCGGGCGCGAGTCATGGGTCCACTTGGGGAGCTCGAGGGAGTAGATGTAGTAGCGTCGAGACGCCGCATGCATCCCCCTTGGGAAAGAGTCGTCCTCGACTCTTCAACTTTCTCAACTTCATCTTCTCCATGGTAGGGTGAGAGGTCCTTGACATTGAATGTCGAGCTCACAAGATACTTCGATGTTGGTATATCGATGACATAGGAGTTGTTGTTGATCCTCTTTAGCACCTTGAATAGTCCATCACCTCTTGGCTTTAGCTTGGAGTCGCGTTCCTTGGGGAAGCGGTCTTTACTCAAGTGGATCCACACCAGGTCGCCCTCATCAAAGATCATCTCTTTCTTGTTCTTGTTTAGCCTTGATGCTTGGCGAAGGACTTGTTGCTCGATAGTAGCTCGTGTGTCTTCATGGAGTTTCTTCATTGTTTGGGCACGCTTGACAACGTCCATATTGGCACGTTCATGAAGTGGAAGTGGAAGGATATCGAGCGCGGTGAGAGGCTCGAAGCCGTAGACGGTCATGAACGGGCTCCTCATGGTGGTGGAGTGCTTGGCGCGGTTGTAGGCGAACTCGGCGTGTGGAATACATTCCTCCCAGTCCTTAAGGTTCTTCTTTATCAACAGCCGGAGGAGTGTTCCAAGACTTCAATTGACGACCTCGGTTTGTCCATCGGTTTGAGTATGCGAGGCGGACGAGAAAAGGAGCTTGATGCCGAGCTTGGCCATGAGAGTCTTCTAGAAGTAACTCATGAATTTTACGTCGCGGTCGGAGACGATTGTTCTTGGTACACCGTGCAGCCTAATTATTTCCCTGAAAAACAAATTGGCTACATGTGAAGCATCATCGGTCTTATGGCACGGAATAAAGTGTGCCATTTTCGAAAAGTGATCCACTACCACAAATATAGAATCATGTCCATGTTTAGATCTAGGCAAGCCTAACACAAATTCCATGCTAATGTCCGACCAAGGTGCATGAGGACTAGGCAATGGCATATAAAGACCAAAGGGGTTGGACTTAGACTTGGCTTGGATACATGTAGTGCATCGTTGGACGTGGCGCTCCACGTCGCGCTTCATCTTTGGCCAAAAGTAGTGAGTGGAGAGCATGTCATATGTCTTGTCACGGCCAAAGTGACCCATAAGGCCTCCACCATGGGACTCTTGAAGAAGCAAAAGTTGGAGGGACGATTTCGGAATGCAAAGCTTGTTTTGTTTCAAAAGAAAACCCTTATGGAAATAGAAATCATCAATCCCTTTGTCTATTGAACATTGTGCAAATATTGGTCCAAAGAAAGAGTCGGACACGTACAAAGATTTGATGTCATCAAGACCCAAGAAATTGACTTTAGTCGTAAGAAGGCTTGTGTTTTTGCGAGACAAGGCGTCCGCTACCACATTTTCTTTGCCCTTCTTGTATTTGACAATGTAAGGAAAAGACTCCATGAACTCAACCCATTTTGCGTGCCTTTTACTCAAGTTGGCTTGGCCCTTAAGATACTTCAACGACTCATGGTCGGAATGGATGATAAATTCTTTGGGCCAAAGATAGTGTTGCCACACTTGAAGAACTCGAACCAAGGCCAAAAGTTCTTTGTCATAAATGGGATAGTTTAGGCGTGCGCTATCAAGTTTCTCACTATGGTAAGCTATAGGACGCCCATTTTGCATAAGGACGCCACCAATGCCAATACCACTAACGTCACATTCAATCTCAAAGGTTTTTGTGAAATCCGGCAATGCAAGAAGTGGTGCTTCGGTGAGCCTCTTTTTGAGCTCATCAAAAGATTTTCGTTGTGCGTTTCCCCAAACGAACGTGACATTTTTCTTGGTCAGTTCGTTGAGGGGAAAAGCAATTGTAGAAAAGTCTTTGACAAAACGACGGTAAAAGCCAGCTAACCCATGAAAACTACGAAGTTCACTAACATTTTTAGGGATGGGCCAATCTCGTATGTCCTTGACTTTTGAGACATCAACTTCAATGCCATTAGAAGACACAACAAAACCAAGGAAAATCTGCTTGTCTTTTGCAAAAGTGCACTTTGGGAGATTAGCATAAAGCTTTTCATGACGAAGGATTTGAAGGACCTCCTTAACATGAGTAACATGCTCCTCTAGTGACTTGCTATAGACAAGGATGTCATCAAAGTAAACAACTACACTCTTCCCAATGAGAGATCTCAAAATATGGTTCATGAGGCGCATGAAGGTAGATGGGGCGTTAGATAAGCCAAAAGGCATAACCAACCATTCATAGAGACCAAGCTTGGTCTTGAAGGCGGTTTTCCACTCATCCCCTTCGGCCATGCGAATTTGATGGTAACCACTACGAAGATCAATTTTCGAAAATATAGTGGCTCCACATAACTCATCAAGAATGTCATCAAGACGCGGTATAGGATGTCGATAACGCACGGTGATAGCATTGATTGGATGGCAGTCCATGCATAACTGCAACGTATCATCCGTTTTTGGAACTAGAATCACGGGGACTGCGCTTGGGCTAGTGCTTACTTGGATCAAACCTGTGGAGACGAGTTGGTTGATTTGACGTTCGATCTCGTTCGTCTCTTCCGGGTTCGTGCGATACGCGGCGCGGTTTGGGAGTGGAGCGCCGGGTATGAGGTAGATGCGGTGCTCGATTCCACGAAGAGGAGGAAGTCCATGAGGAAGCTCTTCGGGAAATACATCTTGGAATTCCTGCTAAATAGCCATCAAAGAAGGAGGAACATTTGTCAAGTCGTTAGTTCCTTGCGCTAGTCCCTTGCATACAAGGACATAGTGCAAGATGGATGGGTTGTTCCGCACTTCTCTCGTCTCACTTTTGGTGGCACTTCTCTCATCTCACGTAGCTCTCACTCACTATGGTGTGGTTCTCTCGCTCACCACTCTTCTCACAAGGTGTTTTTGTGTATTGCGCCCTCGCTAAAGCCTTTGCATTGTCCGCAATTATTTGGCTAGGAGTCATTGGTTGCAACACACAAGTTTTATCAAGCCATTTGAAGGTGTAAGTGTTTGAGTGACCATTATGCAAAGCACGCTTGTCATATTGCCACGGTCTTCCGAGCAACATATGACAAACTGTCATTGGGACCACGTCACATTCCACCATGTCCTTGTAGTGCCCAATTGAGAACGTCACCGAGACGGTGTGCTTGATCTTGACGGATCCTTGGTCACTTAGCCATTGGATATGGTAGGGGTGTTTATGCGGATGGAGGGTGAGGTTGAGTTTCACACACAATTCCGTGCTTGCAAGGTTGTGGCAACTCCCTCCATCGATGTCAACTTTGATGGACTTCCCATTGATGCCGGCACGAGTTTGGAAGATGTTCGAGCGTTGGTCTTCATTTTCATTGACTTGGGTAGTCAAGACCCTTGTGACCACAAGAGATGGACTTGCGTCATGCTCACACACAAGAAGTTCTTGGTCCTCTGCCAAATGTTGCCTTGCCATGGCTTTCTTGACCCTTGCATCAAACTCTTCTTCACTCAAGTATTCTTCATCGCCGTTGTCATGGATGAACAAAACTTTCTTGTTCCCACATGCATTCGACTTGTGCCCTTTGCCTCCACACTTGTAGCATTCACCATTGAATGGTTGATCATGTGTGTTTGCCACTTGGGGGCTGTTTTCCTTGAGGGAGAGTTGGCTTGAAGGGAAGCTTGGTGGTACTTGAGGAGCTTCCACTTGGTGTTGTTGGAGTAGTGGTTGGCGCTTGCTTGTAGGTGAAGTACTTCTTTGGCTTGTTGTACTTGATGTCCTCTTGCACTTGACGCTCGGCCTTTGATGCGATGTGCACAAGCTCAACCATGTTGTTGTACTTTTGGAACTCCGTGATGCGCTTGATGGGATGGTTCAATCCATTGAGGAAGCGTGACATTGTTTGTTCATCTCGCTCTTCAATGTTGGCACGGATCATGTTGAGCTCCATTTGCTTGAAGTACTCTTCCACGGTCTTTGTCCCTTGACTAAGCGTTTGAAGCTTGTTGAAGAGGTAACGCGTGTAGTGTGAAGGAACAAAGCGGGATCTCATATGAGCCTTCATATCTTGCCAAGTTGCGATTGGAGGCTCTTATTTTGCTTCGTGAGCGAGTTAGACTTGTTCCCACCAAAGGTTGGCATACTCATCAAACTCGAGGGATGCCATGGCCATCATCTTCTCATTGCTATAGTTGTGCATGCGGAAGATCTTGTCGACCTTCAGTTCCCAAGAGAGATATTCTTCGGGCTCATTAGAACCGGTGAATTTGGGCATGGTGAATTTGAGCTTGCCGAAAGTTTCTTCTCCATTGCGGTTCCGGTTGCGTCGATTGCCATGATTTGGGCGCTCATCATCATCATCCGAGCTCTCATGTCTTGCTTGGTGATTGTTGCGTTGCTCTTGCGGTTGTTGAGGTGTCGCGTTTGGTGGTGGAACTTGGTTTTGACGACGAGCTTGGGGAGCTTGCTTGTTTTGTTGACGCGGTTGAGGACGAGGAGGAGGTTGATGGTCCTCACGACGAGCTTGGGGATCTTGCTCTTGTTCTTGTCGTGGTTGATGCCGAGGAGCATTGTCTTGCGCCCTGTGGCGAGGAGGACGTCGAGACACATGCGCAATGGGCTGCTCTTCTTCTTCTTGATGTGGAGGAGGCTCGTCATGACCATCATGTTGCCGACGTGGACGATCATGTCGATGATGACGCCTTGGAGGATCTTCGAGTGCTTCACGTCGACGGTGATCTTGTTCGTCCACTTCGGATGCTTCACTTGTTGTTGAAGGGACATGTCGACGGCGATGGCCTTGGTGGTCCATGTGAGGTTGCTCTTGTTGAATCACAAGTGCCCTTGGTTATGGCTGGTTCGCTTCACGTCGTGGAGGTCTTGCGGAGAGGTCACCAGCATATCTTGACGTTGCGGCGTGACGCGGAGATGGTACCGCTTGCGAAGAGCTCATGGATTGAAGAACGGGTCCATCCCGGTGCCTTGAAGCGTGACGGCGAGGTGCACTTGATTCACTTGAGGAGTGCCGAGATGAGCTTGATTCATGAAGCGTGGCCTTGCGAGTCCATCAATGAGGCGTTGAAGCTTCTCATCCGTTGAGGCGAGTGCACGACCAAGAGCTTCATTTTGATGACCGAGGTTGTCTTGCATGGCATGCATTTGGCCACGGACTTCTTCGAAGCGGTTGTCGATGTTCTTGAATTCCACACGGGCCTCGCTAAATTGTTCATCTTGGCGCCGCTCAAGAGCTTCACAATGGTAGTTGAATTCTCCTCGGACCTTCCAATGGTCCCATCTTGTCATGAATTGTGTGTCATCCTCCGAAGGTTGTGGTGGTTGGGATGGCTCTCCATGCCTGTCCATGATGAAAAGCCAACAAGGGTTGCGTATGGAGAAAAAGGGTGCGGAGAATTAGCCTTTTACCTCACCTTGGAGATTATATCAAACCAATTGCCACACAAATGAGCGAACAGCGTGCAAAGTGAAATGGGCAAGAAACTCAAACACAAATATGCTACACTCTCAAAAGCTTTTGGAGGAAGGTTAGGATTGTGGAAAACCAAACGAAACAATCCAAGCAAAAGGTTATTGTTCTACGTGGTAAAGAACCAAAGGTCAAAAGCAAAAGGATATGATCTACCAAAAACACGGAAAACACACACGTGGAGAAAAACGGGGTTAACACGACTATGAAAATGAGCACAAAAGTTCCTAACGAAGACTACGATCGGTTGTCGTGCCAACTCAAGGAGAGACCACAACTCGTTTGCCAAAAGAGGATAAGCAATAGATTTGTGCACTTGCCTCGGTGCGCTCTTTTCCTCTCTCTTGTTGTCTTACAAGCTTGGTATTCTCTTTGTATTGGGAGACTATGTATCTTTCTATCTTATCTTTTTTTTTTTGATTCTTTTTCGTTTTCTCCCTTGCTATGCTACTATGTTAGCTTTTGTATTTGGATTCACACTCTCACTTTCCGAAGGCAAGTGCACAATGCTTAGACAAACACAAAATGAGTTGCTCTCATAGGATAGTTACACACAAAGGAAGATATGGGGCTGTCAAAGTGGTGCAAGTTATACCTTCGGTATTGTTGACGACTTGCAACCGTTGGTGGGGGGAATGTTCGAGTGTCGCGGTGTCGATGAGCGCGTGGAGACCTTGCTGCGGAAGCTGTTGTGAAAATGGCGACAAACACGCGAAACACGAACAAGCGAAGTGGAAAAGTCAGCAAACGAAATTGAGGCGTCAAAGGGCAAGGAAGCACGGTCAGAGGCTAGCGGTAGTAATCTTGGCAACGACGGTAGACCATGAGCGGTAGTACCGCTTGTACTACGGTAGTACGGTTATTTACGGTAGTACCGCTTGGCCGAACGGAGTACCGCCACTATGGATGACGAACTCAACTTGACCAAAATCCTCAAATTCGTGGAGATCTGACCGAAAGGCTGGGCTAGGAACAACATGGGCTATAGATCGATTCCAAAAGCAACAGATCTTTGGACCAAAACCACGAAAAACTCACCAAATCCAAAGATCGATCCAAAGGCAAATTGGGGCTCTTTTTGGTGGGATTTTCGATTTTTAAGGGGGATCAAAGAAAAATTGGGGGAAAATTCGTGACCAACCGTGCTCTTGATACCAATATGTTAGGGGGGGGAACCCTTGGGTTGGCCCGATCTTTCACGAATTCCACGAGAAACGAGGGGAAAGGAAGCGGTGGTCGGGGAAGAAGGGATGAAAACCACGAACACACGCACACAAAACACGATACACGCCGATCTCTCACGTCGGTGGCAACCGGTCCAACATAATCCCTAGGATCGGTGTTGGGCGAAGCTCGCTCTCCACGCCAACAACGGGGGACGAGGTGCTTGGTGAGCTCTTGACGACTTGGGGGCGAGAAACCGAGAACCCAAGGCCTTGTACAACTTGAGGGCACTAGGAAAGATCCAAGAGGGGGGGTGGATAATCCGGTGCTCCTTGGTAGGAGCATGAGACCAATAGATATAAGTTCCTCAAAGGGTTTCCTTAATATCTATTATTATCCAAGTCTCGGGTTTACAATAGAGGGTGGGGGCTATATATAGTCCAGCCACAAAACAGGGGTAGTTTCGTAACGAAAAGGTAAATTATAGGAAGGGATACAAGGCTCTGGGCCGAACTCAGGCATGATCGGGCCAGGTAGTACTGTCCGCAACCGTAGTACCGGCTCGGTAGTACTGGGCGAACTGGAGCTTCCGTCGGGGCGCCATGCGAAGCAGTAGGAGGAGGCGGTAGTACCGCTGACCGGTAGTACCGGTTGCTAGGCCGATAGTACCGCTGGCATCTGGGGCGTGGAGGGGTTCTTCCTAAGCGTCCGTGTGGGCGGTCAGACTGCTTGGACCGGTCGCCTAACCGTAGTAAATGCAGCGGCAATGACCGGGTTGCTCGCCTGCTTCCTCCGTCCCTTGGGTCCTTCTCTTCGTACCTGATGATGCACAGTGTATGCATATGAAGTAGCAAACCATCCAAGGGTGTGTCGAAGTCAGACAAGGACAGGAGCGAGTTAACCTTGGCTTGGAGGAGATTAGCTCGGGCGCGAGTCATGGGTCCACTTGGGGAGCTCGAGGGAGTAGATGTAGTAGCGGTCGTAGGACGGGCTGCATCACATTGCCTATTCCTCATGCACCTTGGTCGGACATTAGCATGGACTTTGTGTTAGGCTTGCCTAGATCTAAACATGGACATGATTCCGTATTTGTAGTAGTGGATCGTTTTTCTAAAATGGCACATTTCATTCCGTGCCATAAGACCGATGATGCTTCACATGTAGCAAATTTGTTTTTCAGGGAAATAATTCGGCTACACGGTCTGCCAAGAACAATCGTCTCCGACCGCGACGTAAAATTCATGAGCTACTTCTGGAAGACTCTCATGGCCAAGCTCGGCATCAAGCTCCTCTTCTCGTCCGCCTCGCATCCTCAAACCGATGGACAAACCGAGGTCGTCAATCGAAGCCTTGGAACACTCCTCCGGGTGTTGATAAAAAAGAAACTTAAAGCCTGGGAGGAATGTATTCCACATGCCAAGTTCGCCTACAACCGCGCCAAGCACTCCACCACCATGAGGATCCCGTTCATGATCGTTTTACGGCTTCGAGCCTCTCACCACGCTCGATATCCTTCCACTTCCACTTCATGAACTTGCCAATATGGACGTTGTCAAGCGTGCCCAAACAATGAAGAAACTCCATGAAGACACACGAGCTACTATCGAGCAACAAGTCCTGCGCCAAGCATCAAGGCTAAACAAGAACAAGAAAGAGACGATCTTTGATGAGGGCGACCTTGTGTGGATCCCTTGAGTAAAGACCGCTTCCCCAAGGAACGAGACTCCAAGCTAAAGCCAAGAAGTGATGGACCATTCAAGGTGCTAAAGAGGATCAACAACAACGCATATATCATCGATCTACCAACATCGAAGTATCTTGTGAGCTCGACATTCAATGTGAAGGATGTGGCATCCCGCTAAAACCACTACTAGAAAATCGCGTTGATTTTGTGCATTGCATCATCATGACATCAGCATGCATCTAATTGATTAAAACTATTTTGCTAAAATACCTACTTTGTTTTCTATATTAATATCCTCCCCCTTTGTTCAAACCAAACCGTCGGTCCAGCCGGATCTTTTATTCATCTAAAACTATTTACAAAATTTATTTTAAATAAAAGAAAACCCTAGTCTAAAATATCTAATCCTAAAACCACCTAAATCTTTTCTACCCAGACCTATTCTACCCAGCCCCCTCCACCTCACCCTGACCAATCCCCTCTCGCCACCTCATCTCTCATCTCTCCTCCACCCACTCCTAGCCCGCCACCTGGCACACAGCCCCCACTCCCTCACCCACCACACACCACACACGCAACACACGCCAACCGTCCCACTGACCACCACACGCCTGGCAATGGGCCACGCCTGCCGCCCTGTGCACGCCCCCGCCTCCCTCTCTCCTCCCCTCCCTCTCCTTCCCGGACGCGACGCCCTCCTCCCTCCTCTTTCTATCTCACGCCAAGACTCCTCTCCCCGCCGAGGTCGCCTCCTTCCTCTCTCTGCCAGGCGCCCTCCTCTCCGGCCTGAAGCCCACATCTCCGCCGCCTGCCTGCCTCCGCCTGCCAGCCTGGCTCACAGCCCAGCCTCCGTCTGCGGGCTCCTTCCGCCTGTCGGGCCTCCTGCGACCAAAGACTGCCGCCGCTTCCTGGGCCCTCCCTGCGACCTGGCTGCCACCGCTCCTTCCGGTCGGGCCTCCCTGCGACCCCGAGCGCCGCTGGCTAGTTCCCTTCCCGCAAGAACATCCTTCGCTTTCACGGTGGTCCCCGCCTCTCTTCGCCGTTGCTGCGGCTTCCCTCCCGGCGCCTCCTGCTGCCGCGATCCCTTCCGGCGTCCTCCACCAACCCTGGGTCGAGCCCCGCCCCCCTGGACGGATCCTCGTCGCCCCCGTCCTCGGCCCTGACCTCCTTCTCTGCCATCCCCACAGGCGGCATGGTTCCGGCCACCAAACCACAAGACCGCGTCCTGCCGGTAGTTCTCGGCCTCCCTTCTGCAAGCTTGCAACGCCCGGACTTGCTCCTGTTTGTCTCTATGGAGGAAGTGGAGATCGTGAGGTATTGTGGGAAGATTGTCGCGGATGTGTTGACCACGTGTTGGTGTGGTGAGGATACTAGTTACCTCGACAAGATCGATCCCGACGGTCCACCACGTGATGCCGACCCAAGATCATCAACAGAACCTGAGCCCGACACCAACCCCGACACCGACCAAAGATGGACGACAAGCACTCCATCCGGGAACCCAAAGGCGATGGTGCCAAAAACCTCAAGGTCTTCTTCACGGATACGACAAGTACTTCCTCGAGGACGCCAAGTCCTTCGCCCCGAATACCAAGACCGACTCGATGGCGCGGACCCGACAAGATCTTCGCAACGACAAGATCGACAAGATCGATCAGATTTAACCGATGCGCCCGACACCGAACCATGTCCTTCTTCGCGAACGCCAAGATCTACTCGTTATCCGAGAACGATCCCGCCGAGACCGAGATCCACCTCGAGACCCCCCCTCGAAGACAACCTCAAGACCTCAATGTGTGAACCCAAACCTGAGCCCTTATTTTATTAAATGATATATCACTTGTTGCATATTATATTGTCATGCTTGCATGCATATTGGTGTGGTTTGGGGGCCTTATGCCGATTCACCATATAAATTAAATATGGGATCCATATGCGGGCAAACCTAGTCTAATATTGGCCCCATTTAAATTGGTGTAGCGAACCGGTGCTATATTTTGCCATGTTAAGACAACATTTAAAAGGGCGGGTATCTAAACAACATGAACCATCTAATTAATTGCCGGGACCCCGGTTCCACTTAATATTGCCCAATTGCATGGCATCTTTGCCATGTCATGCATCATACATGCATCATGCCCGATCTTCTACTGTAGTATTAAATAGTGCATCCGGTGTTTCTTCTAGTGCTTTGCTTCTTCACGGATTAGGCCGATGAGTTGATGCGAGTGTCGACCCGACCTTCGGATGAACCTTCGGCAATGTTTTCAGGCGAGCACCTCCCCCTTTCTACCTATCTTATTTTTATAGTATTTGTTCCCTCCTGTTGATCTATTGCTATCTGTGTTGCGATGCTCTAGTTTTCGTACCCGTGATATCCCTTGCAGCCTTATATTGCCTTGGACACATCCTATTACCTGTTGTTTGGTAGATAGTTGGACTTGCGTGTCGAGTCGCTTGCTCAAGTGTGCTATGCACGACAAGTACCACAATGGTTGGAGTATTGCCGTGTGTTTAATGTTGGAGATGATCAAGACTTTAATTATCGTTTAACAACTAAAATTGAAGTAGGTAAATGCAGAGGCAGGTGGGCAATAGATGTTATTTGTTGTTAATCCACTTCACTGTCCCGTAGAGGACCTCGAGTACTGATACTGCTCCTTGAATATTCGCTATCCACATCCGGAGGATTATGGGACCCCGAGCCGAGCTTGATTCATTCTTATTTCGGGGCCACAAACTAGTTTGAGGTTTTATTTACTATCTGTACTTATGCCATGCTTTATCGCTTAATTTAAATTGTGCGATGTCAGACTTTGCTATTTAGGATCGGGACACGATTTCGCGGTATCGACAAGCCCAGTCACACTTTCGGGTTCCCAAATCTGATCGTCCACCCAAACCTTGAGTCCGTTTGAGTCGGCTAACTTCGCTATGGTAGCTTAATGGGGTGGCCCCCGAAATATTTCTGAACTGGTGATTGCTTTGTCGTGAAAGCCTCGTTGGGTTTTGATTTGGTTTTTCCGAGGTTGATCGAGTGTGTTGCTATTTGTGCACCCCGTAGGGGTAAACTTTTCCAAAGCCGTGTCCGCGGTTATGGACGACTTGGAGCACAGTGTCTCGATCATAGACAAATATAACTAAAGTAGTGCTATAAATTTGACTTTATAATGACTAGTAATCAGCTTCACTATAATGGAATGGCTAAATAAAATTGCCAACAATTGCTTGTTTGGGTTGTCGCTTGCTACCATTGTACCTGACTAGTAAGTATTGCAACTATAACGGAATGGCTAAATAAAAGTACCAACAACTGCTGGGTTTTGGGATATCTCATGCTAATTGTATTTGACTAGTAAGTGTCGCAACTACAACGGAATGGTTAACTAAAATTGCCCACTGCTTATTATATCAGGATGATTATCTATACTTGACTAGTAATTGCTGCAACGATAACTGAATAAATAAAACTGCCAACTGTGTGAGTTCCTCGGTTGACTTCCTCGTTTGGTCTCGAGGGGGAATTACCAGGATGGGTATGTTTGGTGGTAGTATCAGGTTGGTTCCGAATAGGTCTTCCTTACTCCTCTCTGATAGCCGCTAGTTGTATCGAGTCTCTATAGGTTGTTTAGTGCATGCTACGCTGCCGCTCAGTCCACCATACCTATGTAGGCGAGGACCGCCGAATTCTAGTCTCGCTGCAATCGCCTCGATCGACCGCTCTCTCTTTTTCCTTTGCCCTTCGTCGGCACCCCTTTTGTTTAAGCAGGTTTTGAGATCGACGTTGTTAGCAGGGTTACCCTTCCGGCTTGGCCTGGGCAGGGTTATGGATGCCATTGGTTATTCTTCAGGGCTCTTAGCTCAATTTGCATCTTCTCCGTAGTCGGACGCTGTATCATTTGCAAGGTGATTTGGATCTTTGTATTGTATATCTGTATTCTTGACTCATTGAGTTGCTGTTATATATACCTGTTATGTGGGTCCCATCGAGGACTGTTGTGTAATGTTATTACTTCGTTTTCCACCCGCACGAAAGTGCCTGGTGGGCACCTTTGAATCGTTTCTATGCGGGTTTGGCGGGGATCGCTGAAACTTGCATAGGGCCGATTCTGAGGGTGTTACAAAGGACCTCTCACCCTACCATGGAGAAGATGAAGTTGAGAAGGTTCAAGAGTCGAGGACGACTCTTTCCCAAGGGGGGGAGATGATGCAGCCCGTCCTACGACCGCTACTACATCTACTCCCACGAGCTCCCCAAGTGGACCCATGACTCGGCCCGAGCCAAACTCCTTCAAGCTAAGGTGAACTCGCTCCTCTCCTTGTGTGACTTCGATACACCCTTGGATGTCCTGCTACTTCATATGCATACACTGTGCATCATCAGGTACGAAGAGAAGGACCCAAGGAACGGAGGAAACGGAGGGGAAGCAACCAGTCGCTGCCAGATGCCAGCGGTACTACCGGTCGAGCCGACCGGTATTTCGTTCAAGCGGGCCATCGCCCCTACCAGACGCCCAGAAGCATTCCATGCCCAGACGCCGGCCTACCATCGCTCAAAGAACCGTCATTATCGATTAATCTACATCGCTACCAAGTTAGCGCCGACAGAAGCTCCATGCTGCATATCGCCGGAGCGGCAAGCATTTCGGCGATCGTACTCAGTTACTATATTTCCCATCTCCGGGCTCATACTCGGATCCAGGACTGGCCTGCCCAAAGATCTGTATCCTATATTTTCCAGTTGTGCGTGAGTTCGTGGTTTTCATCCCTTCTTCCCCCGACCACCGCTTCCTGCCTGTTAGGGGGTAACCCTGGTGTTATGGGGTAACCCGGGGGTTGGCCCGATCTTTCACGAATTCCACGAGAAACGAGGGGAAAAGAGGTGGTCGGGTATGAAATCGGGGAAGGCGATGAAAACCACGAACACACGCACACCAAAACACGATACACGCCTTCTCCTCACGCCGGTGGCAACCGGTCCAACATACTCCCTAGGATCGGTGTTGGGCGGCTTCTCCACGCCAACAACGGGGATGAGGTGCCAGTGAGACCTTGACGACTTGGGGGTGAGAAACCGAGAACCCAAGGCCTTGTACAACTTGAACACACTAGGCAAGATCCAAGAGGGGGGTGGATAATCCGGTGTTCCTTGGTAGGAGCATGAGACCAATAGATATAAGTCCTCAAAGGGGTTTCCTTAATATCTATTATTATCCAAGTCTAAACGTTTACAATAGAGGGTGGGGGCTATATATAGTCCAGCCACAAAACAGGGGTAATTTCGGAATGGAGAGATAAATTATAGGTGGGGTTACAAGGCACAGGGCCGAACTGAGGCGATCAGGGTCTGGCAGACTGTAGTACGTCCGTAATCGTAGTACCGGTGGTAACCGAGTACCGCTTGAGCGGTAGTACCGCTTGAGGGCCCTGAGCTTGGCCGAGGCGCTGGTGAGCGGTAGGAGGGCGGTAGTACTGCCACCGTAGTACTGGGTTACAGACCGGTAGTACCGCCATGCCTGGGCATGAGGCGGCTTGTGGCGAGCCAGGAGGAGGCGGTAGTCCGCTTGAGCGGTAGTACCGGTGCCCCAACCGTAGTACCGCTTGGCCCTGGAGCGATCGGTGGCTTCTTCTGCACTGATGATGCATACAGAGTTTGCGTGTGAAGTAGCAAGCCATCCAAGGGGTGTCAAGTCACACAAGGAGAGGAGCGAGTTCACCTTAGTTTGAAGGAGCTTGGCTGGGCACGAGTCATGGGTCCATTTGGGTAGCTCATGGGAGTAGATGTAGTAGCGGTGAGGACGGGCTGCATCGCCCCCTTGGGAAAGAGTCGCCCTCGACTCTTCAACCGTCACAACTTCCTCTTCGCCATGGTAGGGTGAGAGGTCCTTGACATTGAATGTCGAGCTCACAAGATACTGATGTTGGTATATCGATCACATAGGCGTTGTTGTTTATCCTTTTAGCACCTTGAATGGTCCGTCGCCTCGTGGCTTTAGCTTGAGTCGCGCTCCTTGGGGAAGCGGTCTTTACTCAAGTGTATCCATACAAGGTCGCCTCATCAAAGATCATCTCTTTCTTGGTCTTGTTTAGCCTTGATGCTTGGCGAAGGACTTGTTGCTCGATAGTAGCTCGTGTGTCTTCATGGAGTTTCATCATTGCTTGGGCACGCTTGACAACGCCCATATTGGCACGTTCATGAAGTGGAAGTGGAAGGATATCAAGCGGTGAGAGGCTCGAATCCATAGACGATCATGAACGGGCTCCTCATGGTGGTGGAGTGCTTGGCGCGTTGTAGGTAACTTCGGCGTGTGGAATGCATTCCTCCCAGTCTTTAAGGTTCTTCTTTATCAACACCGAGAAGTGTGCCAAGACTTCATTGACTACCTCGCTTGTCCATCGGTTTGAGGATGCGAGGCGACGAGAATAGGAGCTTGATGAGCTTGGCCATGAGGGTCTTCCGAAGTAGCTCATGAATTTTACGTCACTCGGAGACGATTGTTCGTGGTACGCCGTGTAGCCAATTATTTCTCGAAAACAAATTTGCGACATGTGAAGCATCATCGGTCTTATGGCACGGAATGAAATGTGCCATTTTTGAAACGCGATCCACGACTACAAATATGGAATCGTGACCATGTTTAGATCTAGGCAAGCCTAATACAAAGTCCATGCTAATGTCCGACCAAGGTGCATGAGGAATAGGCAATGGCATATAAAGACCAAAGGGGTTGGACTTAGACTTAGCTTGGATACATGTAGTGCATCGTTGAACGTGGCGCCCACGTCAAGGCTTCATCTTTGGCCAAAAGTAGTGAGTGGAGAGCATGTCATATGTCTTGTCACGGCCAAAGTGACCCATAAGGCCTCCACCATGGGACTCTTGAAGAAGCAAAAGTTGGAGAGAGGATTTCGGAATGCAAAGCTTGTTTTGTTTGAAAAGAAAACCCTTGTGCAAATAGAAATCGTCAATCCCTTTGTCTATTGAACATTGTGCAAATATTGGTCCAAAGAAAGAATCGAACGCGTACAAAGATTTGATGTCCTCAAGACCCAAAACATTGACTTCATGTCGTGTAAGAAGGCTTGTGGTTTTGCGAGACAAGGCGTCCGCCACCACATTTTCTTTGCCCTTCTTGTATTTTACAATGTAAGGAAAAGACTCCATAAACTCAACCCACTTTGCGTGCCTTTTACTCAAGTTGGCTTGGCCCTTAAGGTACTTCAACGACAAATGGTCGGAATGGATTATAAATTCTTTGGGCCAAAGATAGTGTTGCCACACTTGAAGAACACGAACCAAGGCAAAAAGTTCTTTGTCATAAATGGGATAATTGAGGCGTGCGCCATCAAGTTTCTCACTATGGTAAGCAATAGGACGCCCATTTTGCATAAGGACGCCACCAATGCCAATACCACTGGCCACATTCAATCTCGTGAGGTTTTGTGAAATCCGCAATGCAAGAAGTGGTGCTTGGTGAGCCTCTTTGAGCTCATCAAAAGCCTTTTGTTGTGCTTTTCCCCAAACGAACGTGACATTCTTCTTGGTCAATTCGTTGAGGGGGCAAGCAATTGTGGAAAAATCTTTCACAAAGCGACGGTAAAAGCCAGCCAACCCATGAAAACTACGAAGTTCACTAACATTTGTAGGGGTGGGCCAATCTCGTATGTCCTTGACTTTTGATACATCAACTTCAATGCCATTAGAAGACACGACAAAACCAAGGAAAATCAGCTTGTCTCTTGCAAAAGTGCACTTGGGGAGGTTAGCATAAAGCTTTTCATGACGAAGGATTTGTAAGACCTCCTTAACATGAGTAACATGCTCCTCTAGTGACTTGCTATAGACAAGAATGTCATCAAAGTAAACAACTACACTCTTTCCAATGAGTGACCGCAAAATATGGTTCATGAGGCGCATGAAGGTAGATGGGGCATTGGATAAGCCAAAAGGCATAACCAACCATTCATATAGACCAAGCTTGGTCTTGAAGGCGGTTTTCCACTCATCACCTTCAGCCATGCGAATTTGATGGTAGCCACTACGAAGATCAATTTTCAAAATATAGTGGCTCCACATAACTCATCAAGCATGTCATCAAGACGCGGTATAGGATGTCGATAACGCACGGTGATAGCATTGATTGACGGCGTCCATGCATAACCGCAACGTATCATCCGCTTCGGGACTAGGATCACGGAACCGCGCATGGGCTAGTGCTTACTTGGATCAAACCTTTGGAGACGAGTTGGTTGATTTGACGCCGATCTCCTTTGTCTCTTCCGGTTTGTGCGATACGAGCGCGGTGTTGAGTGGTGCCGGGTATGAGGTCGACGGTGCTCGATTCCACGAAGAGGAGGAAGGCCATGAGGAAGCTCTTCGAAATACATCTTGGAATTCTCGCAAAACAGCCATCAAAGAAGGAGGAACATTTGTCAAGTCATTAGTTCCTTGCGCTAGTCCCTTGCATACGAGGACGAGTGCAAGATGGATGGGTTGTTCCTCACTTCTCTCATCTCACTTTTGGTGGCAAGAAGAACACTCTTAGTTTTTCCGCCGAGTTTGGCTTGTAGCTCTCACTCACTATGGTGTGGTTCTCTCGCCACCACTCTTCTCACAAGGTGTTTTTTGCGACATGCCCTCGCTAAAGCCTTTGCATTGTCCGCAATTATTTGGCTAGGAGTCATTGGTTGCAACACACAAGTTTTATCAAGCCATTTGAAAGTGTAGGTGTTTGAGTGACCATTATGCAAAGCACACTTTTCATATTTCCACGGCCTTCCGAGCAACATGTGACAAACCGTCATTGGAACCACGTCACATTCCACCGTGTCCTTGTAGTGTCCAATGGAGAACGTCACCGAGACGGTGTGCTTGATCTTGACGGATCCTTGGTCACTTAGCCATTGGATATGGTAGGGGTGTCTATGTGGGTGAAGGGTGAGGTTGAGTTTCTCACACAATTCCGTGCTTGCGAGGTTGTGGCAACTTCCTCCATCGATGACAACTTTGATGGACTTCCCATTGATGCCGGCACGAGTTTGGAAGATGTTCGAGTTGGTCTTCATTTTCATTGGCTTGGTAGTCAAGACCCTTGTGATCACAAGCGATGGACTTGCGTCATGCTCACACACAAGCAGTTCTTGGTCCTCTTCCAAGTGTTGCCTTGCCATGGCTTCCTTGACTCTTGCATCAAACTCTTCTTCACTCAAGTATTCTTCATCGCCGTTGTCATGGATGAACAAAACTTTTTGTTTCCACATGCATTGGACTTGTGCCTTTGCCTCCACACTTGTAGCATTCACCATTGAATGGTTGATCATCCTGTTTGTTTGCCACTTGGGGCTGTTTTCCTTGGGGAATAGTTGGCTTGAAGGAAGCTTGGTTGTACTTGGGGAGCTTCCACTTGGTGTTGTTGGAGTAGTGGTTGGCGCTTGCTTGTAGGTGAAGTACGTCTTTGGCTTGTTGTACTTGATGTCCTCTTGCACTTGGCGCGGCCTTGGATGCGATGTGCACAAGCTCAACCATGTTGTTGTACTTTTGGAACTCGATGCGTTTGATGGGATGGTTCAAGCCATTGAGGAAGCGTGCCATTGTTTGCTCATCTCGCTCTTCAATGTTGGCACGGATCATGTTGAGCTCCATTTGCTTGAAGTACTCTTCCACGGTCTTTATCCCTTGACTAAGCGTTTGAAGCTTGTTGAAGAGGTCACGCGTAGTGTGAAGGAACAAAGCGATCTCATATGAGCCTTCATATCTTGCCAAGTGGCGATTGAGGCTCTTCTTTGCTTCATGAGCGAAGTTGGACTTGTTCCCACCAAAGGTTGGCATACTCATCAAACTCGAGGGATGCCATGGCCATCATCTTCTCATTGCTATAATTGTGCATGCGGAAGATCTTGTCGACCTTGAGTTCCTGGAGAGATATTCCTCGGGCTCATTGGAACCGTGAACTTGGGCATGGTGAATTTGAGCTTGCGAAAGTTTCTTCTCCATTGCGATTCCGGTTGCGTCGGTTGCCATTATTTGGACGGTCATCATTATCATCCGAGCTCTCATGTCTTGCTTGGTGATTGTTGCGATGCTCGCGTGGTTGTTGAGGTGCCGCGTTTGGTGGAGGAACTTGTTGTTGACGACGAGCTTGGGGAGCGTTTCGTTTTCTTGTCGCGATGCGGACGAGGAGGAGGTTGGTGGTCCTCACGACGAGCTTGGGGAGCTTGCTCTTGCTCTGTCGTGGTTGATGGCGAGGAGCATTAGCTTGCGCCATGTGGCGAGGAGGTCGCCGAGCCGTATGCGCCATGGCCGCTTCTTCTTCTTGGTGTAGGGGAGGCTCGTCATGACCATTATGTTGGCGACGAGGACGCCATGTCTATGATGACGCCTTGGAGGATCTTCGAGTGCTTCACGCCGACGATGATCTTGTTCCCTCTTCGGAAGTTGCACTTGTTGTTGAAGGAGCGTGTCGACGTCGATGGCCGTGGTGGTCTATGCGAGGTTGCTCTTGTTGAATCACCAGTGCCCTTGGTTGTGGTCGGTTTGCTTCACGTCTTGGAGGTCTTGCGGAGAGGTCACCATCATAGCTTGATGTCGCGGCGTGACGCGGAGATGGTACCACTTGCGAAGAGCTTATGGATTGAAGAACGAGTCCATCCCGGTGCCTTGAAGCGTGACGGCGAGGTGCACTTGTTTCACTTGATGAGTGCCGAGATGAGCTTGATTCGCGCAAGCGTGTCCTTGCGAGTCCATCGATGATGTGTTGGAGCTTCTCATCCGTTGAGGCGAGTGCACGACCAAGAGCTTCATTTTGATGCCCGAGGTTGTGTTGCATGGCATGCATTTGGCCACGGACTTCTTCGAAGCGGTTGTCGATGTTCTTGAATTCCACACGGCCTCGCTAAATTGTTCATCTTGGCGCCGAGAGCTTCACAACGATAGTTGAATTCTCCTCGGATCTTCCAATGGTCCCATCTTGTCATGAATTGGTTATCATCCTCCGAGGTGGTGGTGGTTGGGATGGCTCTCCATGCCCATCCATGATGCAAAGCCAACAATGGTTGTATATGGAGAGAAAGGGTGTGGAGAGTTAGCCTGTTACCTCACCTTGAGATTATATCAAACCAATTGCCACACAAATGAGCTAAAAGCGCAAAGTGAAATGGCAAGAAACTCTCAAAGGCTTTGGTGGAAGGTAAGGGTTGTCGAAACCAAACGAAACGATCCAAGCAAAAGGTTATTGTCCCACGTGGTAAAGAACCAAAGATCAAAAGCAAAAAGGATACGATCTACCAAAAACATGGAAAACACACACGGAGAAAGCGGGTTAGCACGACTATGAAAATGAGCACAAAGGTCCTAACGAAGACTACGCCGGTCGTGCCAACACAAGGAGAGACCACAACTCGCTTGCCAAAAGAGGGTAAGCAATAGATTTGTGCACTTGCATGAGCGCTCTTTCTTCTCTCTTTCTTGGCTTACAAGCTTGGTATTCTCTTTGTATTGGGGGACTATGTATCTTTTTTTTTTCTCTTTTTTTTTTTGATTCTTTTTCCTTTTTCTCCCTTGCTTTGCTACTTTGGTGGCTTTTTTATTTGGCGTCAAACTCTCACTTTCCGAAGGCAAGTGCACAATGCTTAGACAAACACAAAATGAGTTGCTCTCATAGGATAGATACACACAAAGGAAGATATGGGCTGTCAAGGTGGTGCAAGTTATACCTTTGGTATGGTTGACGACTTGCAACCGTTGGTGGGGGAAAATGTTCGAGTGTCGCGGTGTCGTTGAGCGCGGGGTGACGTTGATGCGGAAGCTGTTGTGAAAATGGCGACAAACACGCGAAACACGAACAAGCGAGGTGGAAAAGGTCACGAATCAAAACGAGGCGTCAAAGGGCAGGAGGAGCACGGTGGCAGCGGTAGTACTGCTGTAACAAAGGTAGATGGCGGTAGTATCATTGTACTACCGGTATCGGTAACTCAGCGGTAGTACCGCTTGGCACAGCTCGAACGAGGTGAACTTGCCAAAACCTCAAATTCGTGGAAAGACCGAAAGGCTAAGCTAGAAACAAGGGGGGCTACAGATCGACTCCCAAAGCAACAGATCTATGGACCAAAACCACGAAAAACTCACCAAATCCAGAGATCGATCCGAAGGCAAATTGGGCTCTTTTTGGTAGGATTTTCGTTTTTAAGGTGGAGAAAAGAAAAAATTGGAGGAAATTCGTGATCAACCGTGCTCTTGATACCAATATGTTATGGGGTAACCCGGGGGTTGGCCCGATCTTTCACGAATTCCACGAGAAACGAGGGGAAAAGAGGTGGTCGGGTATGAAATCGGGGAAGGCGATGAAAACCACGAACACACGCACACCAAAACACGATACACGCCTTCTCCTCACGCCGGTGGCAACCGGTCCAACATAATCCCTAGGATCGGTGTTGGGCGAAGCTCGCTCTCCACGCCAACAAAGGGGGATGAGGTGCTTGGTGAGACCTTGACGACTTGGGGGTGAGAAACCGAGAACCCAAGGCCTTGTACAACTTGAACACACTAGGCAAGATCCAAGAGGGGGGTGGATAATCCGGTGTTCCTTGGTAGGAGCATGAGACCAATAGATATAAGTCCTCAAAGGGGTTTCCTTAATATCTATTATTATCCAAGTCTAAACGTTTACAATAGAGGGTGGGGGCTATATATAGTCCAGCCACAAAACAGGGTAATTCGAATGGAGAGATAAATTATAGGTGGGGTTACAAGGCACAGGCCGAATCGAGGCGATCAGGTCTGGCAGACTGTAGTACTGTCCCAGAATCCGTAGTACAGTGGTAACCGGTAGTACCGCTCCTGAGCTAGTACCGCTGAGGGCCTGGAGCTTCCGGAGGCGCTGGCAGGAGCCAGGAGGGGCGGTAGTACTGCCGGTAGTACCGCTAGACCAGTAGTACCGCTATGTCTGGGCATGAGGCGGTGCTTCTGTGGCGGCGGTAGGAGGAGGCTA
The DNA here is from genome assembly GCA_030063025.1 of Avena longiglumis. Classification (NCBI taxonomy): domain Eukaryota; kingdom Viridiplantae; phylum Streptophyta; class Magnoliopsida; order Poales; family Poaceae; genus Avena; species Avena longiglumis. Next base: position 339,780,398 of record CP125976.1, on the reverse strand, counting down.
GAGGTCCGCTGAGCGGTAGTACCGGTCGTCCCAACCGTAGTACCGCTATGCCCGCTGGCAATGGGTGGCTTCTTCGTACCTGATGATGCACAGAGTTTGCGTGTGAAGTAGCAAGCCATCCAAGGGGGTGTCGAAATCACACAAGGAGAGGAGCGAGTTCACCTTAGTTTGAAGGAGCTTGGCTCGGGCACGAGTCATGGGTACATTTGGGTAGCTCGTGGGAGTAGATGTAGTAGCGGTCGGAGGACGGGCTGCATCACCTGGGGTTGGCCCGATCTTTCACGAATTCCACGAGAAACGAGGGGAAAGAGGTGGTCGGTGGATGAAATCGAGGAAAGCGATGAAAACCACGAACGCACACACCAAAACACGATACACGCCTACTCCTCACGCCGGTGGCAACCGGTCCAACATAATCTCTAGGATCGGTGTTGGGCGAAGCTCGCTCTCCACGCCAACAACGGGGGATGAGGTGCTTGTTGAGATCTTGACGACTTGGGGGCGAGAAACCGAGAATCCAAGGCCTTGTACAACTTGAACGCACTAGGCAAGATCCAAGAGGGGGTGGATAATCCGGTGCTCCTTGGTAGGAGCAGGAGACCAATAGATATAAGTCCTCAAAGGGTTTCCTTAATATCTATTATTATCCAAGTCTAGGGTTTACAATAGAGGGTGGGGGTTATATATAGTCCAGCCACAAAACAGGGGTAGTTTCAGAACAAAAGGTAAATTATAGGAAAGGGTTACAAGGCATGTGGCCTAACTCAAGACAGATCGGTCCAGACCGGTAGTACCGTCCGGCAACCGTAGTACGGCCGAATCCAGTAGTACCGCTCGGCGCTGTAGTACCGCTTGAGGGCTGGAGCTTGGCCGGAGGCGTCGAGCGGTAGGAGGAGTGGTAGTCTGCCGGTCAGAGTACCGGTCTGGGACCGTAGTACCGCTATGCGTCTGAGCGTGAGCGGTGCTTCTGAGCGTCCGGTAGCTGGGCGGTAGGGACGCCAGGCGTCTGATCGGTTGTTCCCTCCGTTCCTTGGGTCCTTCTCTTCGTACCTGATGATGCACAGTGTATGGGTATGAAGTAGCAAGCCATCCAAGGGTGTGTCAAAGTCACACAAGGAGAGGAGCGAGTTCACCTTAGCTTGAAGGAGTTTGGCTCGGGCGCGAGTCATGGGTCCACTTGGGGAGCTCGTGGGAGTAGATGTAGTAGTGGTCGTAGGACGGCCTGCATCAGCTCCCCCCCTTGGGAAAGAGTCGTCCTCCACTCTTCAACCGTCACAACTTCCTCTTCTCCATGGTAGGGTGAGAGGTCCTTGACATTGAACGTCGAGCTCACAAGATACTTCGATGTTGGTATATCGATGACATAGGCATTGTTGTTGATCCTCTTTAGCACCTTGAATGGTCCATCGCCTGTTGGCTTTAGCTTGGAGTCGCGTTCCTTGGGGAAGCGGTCTTTACTCAAGTGTATCCACACAAGGTCGCCCTCATCAAAGATCATCTCTTTCTTGGTCTTGTTTAGCCTTGAAGCTTGGCGAAGGACTTGTTGCTCGATAGTAGCTCGAGTGTCTTCATGGAGTTTCTTCATTGTTTGGGCACGCTTGACAACGTCCATATTGGCACGTTCATGAAGTGGAAGTGGAAGGATATCGAGCGCGGTGAGAGGCTCGAAGCCATAGACGATCATGAACGGGCTCCTCATGGTGGTGGAGTGCTTGGCGCGGTTGTATGCGAACTCGGCGTGTGGAATGCATTCCTCCCAGTCTTTAAGGTTCTTCTTTATCAACACCCGGAGTAGTGTGCCGAGACTTCGATTGACGACCTCGGTTTGTCCATCGGTTTGAGGATGTGAGGCGGACGAGAAAAAGGAGCTTGATGCCGAGCTTGGCCATGAGGGTCTTCCAGAAGTAGCTCATGAATTTTATGTCGCGGTCGGAGACGATTGTTCGTGGAACACCGTGTAGCCGAATTATTTCCCTGAAAAACAAATTTGCTACATGTGAAGCATCATCGGTCTTATGGCACGGAATGAAATGTGCCATTTTTGAAAAGCGATCCACTACTACAAATATGGAATCATGACCATGTTTAGATCTAGGCAAGCCTAACACAAAGTCCATGCTAATGTCCGACCAAGGTGCATGAGGAATAGGCAATGGCATATAAAGACCAAAGGGGTTGGACTTAGACTTAGCTTGGATACATGTAGTGCATCGTTGAACGTGGCGCTCCACGTCGCGCTTCATCTTTGGCCAAAAGTAGTGAGTGGAGAGCATGTCATATGTCTTGTCACGGCCAAAGTGACCCATAAGGCCTCCACCATGGGACTCTTGAAGAAGCAAAAGTTGGAGAGACGATTTGAATGCAAAGCTTGTTTTGTTTGAAAAGAAACCTTATGCAAATAGAAATCATCAATCCTTTGTCTCTTGAACATTGTGCAAATATTGGTCCAAAGAAGGAGCCTGACGCGTACAAAGATTTGATGTCATCAAGACCCAAGACATTGACTTGAGTCGTGTAAGAAGGCTTGTGTTTTTGCGAGACAAGGCGTCCGCTACCACATTTTCTTTGCCCTTCTTGTATTTGACAATGTAAGGAAAAGACTCCATAAACTCAACCCATTTTGCGTGCCTTTTACTCAAGTTGGCTTGGCCCTTAAGATACTTCAACGACTCATGGTCGGAATGGATGATAAATTCTTTGGGCCAAAGATAGTGTTGCCACACTTGAAGAACTCGAACCAAGGCAAAAAGTTCTTTGTCATAAATGGGGTAATTGAGGCGTGCGCCATCAAGTTTCTCACTATGGTAAGCAATAGGACGCCCATTTTGCATAAGGACGCCACCAATGCCAATACCACTAGCGTCACATTCAACCTCAAAGGTTTTTGTGAAATCCGGCAATGCAAGAAGTGGTGCTTCGGTGAGCCTCTTTTTGAGCTCATCAAAAGCCTTTTGTTGTGCTTTTTCCCCAAACGAACGTGACATTTTTCTTGGTCAATTCGTTGAGGGGGCAAGCAATGGTACAAAAATCTTTCACAAAGCGACGGTAAAAGCCAGCCAACCCATGAAAACTACGAAGTTCACTAACATTTGTTGGGATGGGCCAATATCGTATGTCCTTGACTTTTGAGACATCCACTTCTATGCCATTAGAAGACACAACAAAACCAAGGAAAATCAGCTTGTCTCTTGCAAAAGTGCACTTTGGGAGATTAGCATAAAGCTTTTCATGACGAAGGATTTGAAGGACCTCCTTAACATGAGTAACATGCTCCTCTAGTGACTTGCTATAGACAAGAATGTCATCAAAGTAAACAACTACACTCTTCCCAATGAGAGATCTCAAAATATGGTTCATAAGACGCATGAAGGTAGACGGGGCATTAGATAAGCCAAAAGGCATAACCAACCATTCATAGAGACCAAGCTTGGTCTTGAAGGCGGTTTTCCACTCATCACCTTCGGCCATGCGAATTTGATGGTAGCCACTACGAAGATCAATTTTCGAAAATATAGTGGCTCCACATAACTCATCAAGCATGTCATCAAGACGCGGTATAGGATGTCGATAACATAGTGATAGCATTGATTGAATGCGATCCATGCATAACCGCAACGTATCATCCGTTTTTGGGACTAGAATCATGGGGACCACGCTTGGGCTAGTGCTTACTTGGATCAAACCTTTGGAGACGAGTTGGTTGATTTGACGCTCGATCTCCTTCGTCTCTTCCGGGTTCGTGCGATATGCGGCGCGGTATGGGAGTGGTGCGCCGGGTATGAGGTCGATGCGGTGCTCTATCCCACGAAGAGGAGGAAGGCCATGAGGAAGCTCTTTGGGAAATACATCTTGGAATTCCTGCAAAATAGCCATCAAAGAAGGAGGAACATTTGTCAAGTCGTTAGTTCCTTGCGCTAGTCCCTTGCATACAAGGACATAGTGCACGATGGATGGGTTGTTCCGCACTTCTCTCATCTCACTTTTGGTGGCAAGAAGAACACTCTTAGTTTTTCCACTCGAGTTTGGCTTGTAGCTCTCACTCACTATGGTGTGGTTCTCTCGCTCACCACTCTTCTCACAAGGAGTTTTTGCGTATTGCGCCCTCGCTAAAGCCTTTGCATGGTCCGCAATTATTTGGCTAGGAGTCATTGGTTGCAACACACAAGTTTTATCAAGCCATTTGAAAGTGTAAGTGTTTGAGTAACCATTATGCAAAGCACGCTTGTCATATTGTCACGGTCGTCCGAGCAACATGTGACAAACCGTCATTGGAACCACGTCACATGCCACCGTGTCCTTGTAGTTCCCAATGGAGAACGTCACCGAGACGGTGTGCTTGATCTTGATGGATCCTTGGTCACTTAGCCATTGGATATGGTAGGGGTGTCTATGCGGATGAAGGGTGAGGTTGAGTTTCTCACACAATTCCGTGCTTGCGAGGTTGTGGCAACTCCCTCCATCGATGACAACTTTGATGGACTTCCCATTGATGCCGGCACGAGTTTTGAAGATGTTCGAGCGTTGGTCTTCATTTTCATTGGCTTGGGTAGTCAAGACCCTTGTGACCACAAGCGATGGACCTGCGTCATGCTCACACACAAGAAGTTCTTGGTCCTCTTCCAAATGTTGTCTTGCCAAGGCTTCCTTGACCCTTGCATCAAACTCTTCTTCACTCAAGTATTCTTCATCGCCGTTGTCATGGATGAACAAAACTTTCTTGTTTCCACATGCATTCGACATGTGCCCTTTGCCTCCACACTTGTAGCATTCACCATTGAATGGTTGATCATCCCTTGTGTGTTTGCCACCTGGGGGCTGTTTTCCTTGAGGGAGAGTTGGCTTGAAGGGAAGCTTGGTGGTACTTGAGGAGCTTCCACTTGGTGTTGTTGGAATAGTGGTTGGCGCTTGCTTGTAGGTGAAGTACGTCTTTTGCTTGTTGTACTTGATTTCTTCTTGCACTTGACGCTCGGCCTTTGAGGCGATGTGTACAAGCTCAACCATGTTGTTGTACTTTTGGAACTCGGTGATGCGCTTGATGGGATGGTTCAAGCCATTGAGGAAGCGTGCCATTGTTTGTTCATCTCGCTCTTCAATGTTGGCACGGATCATGTTGAGCTCCATTTGTTTGAAGTACTCATCCACGGTCTTTGTTCCTTGACTAAGCGTTTGAAGCTTGTTGAAGAGGTCACGCGTGTAGTGTGAAGGAACAAAGCGGGATCTCATATGAGCCTTCATATCTTGCCAAGTTGCGATTGGAGGCTCTTCTTTTGCTTCGCGAGCGAGTTGGACTTGTTCCCACCAAAGGTTGGCATACTAATCAAACAAGAGGGATGCCATGGCCATCATCTTCTCATTGCTATAGTTGTGCATGCGAAAGATCTTGTCGACCTTGAGTTCCCAAGAGAGATATTCTTCGGGCTCATTGGAACCGGTGAACTTGGGCATGGTGAATTTGAGCTTGCCAAAAGTTTCTTCTCCGTTGATTGCGGTTCGGTTGCCATGATTTTGGCGGTCATCGTCATCATCCGAGCTCTCATGTCTTGCTTGGTGATTGTTGCGTTGCTCTTGCGGTTGTTGAGGTGCCGCGTTTGGTGGTGGAACTTGTTGTTGACGACGAGCTTGGGGAGCTTGCTCGTTTTGTTGACGCGGGTGAGGACGAGGAGGAGGTTGATGGTCCTCACGACGAGCTTGGGGAGCTTTCTCTTGTTCTTGTCGTGGTTGATGTCGAGGAGCATTAGCTTGCGCCATGTGGCGAGGAGGACGTCGAGCCGCCTGCGCAATGGGCTGCTCTTCTTCATCTTGGTGTAGTGGAGGCTCGTCATGACCATCATGGTGCCGACGTGGACGATCATGTCGATGATGACGCCTTGGAGGATCTTCGAGTGCTTCCCGTCGAAGGTGATCTTGTTCGTCCTCTTCAGAAGCTTCACTTGTTGTTGAAGGGGCATGTCGACGTCGATGGCCTTGGTGGTCCATGTGAGGTTGCTCTTGTTGAATCACAAGTGCTCTTGGTTGTGGCCGGTTTGCTTCGCGCCTTGGAGGTCTTGCGGAGAGGTCACCATCATAGCTTGACGTTGCAGCATGACACGGAGATGGTACCGCTTGCGAAGAGCTCATGGATTGAAGAACGGGTCCATCCCGGTGCCTTGAAGCGTGACAGCGAGGTGCACTTGATTCACTTGAGGAGTGCCGCGATGAGCTTGATTCACGCGAGCGTGGCCTTGCGAGTCCATCAATGATGCATTGAAGCTTCTCATCCGTTGAGGCGAGGGCACGACCAAGAGCTTCATTTTGATGACCGAGGTTGTGTTGCATGGCATGCATTTGGCCACGGACTTCTTCGAAGCGGTTGTCGATGTTCTTTAATTCCACACGGGCCTCGCTAAATTGTTCATCTTGGCGCCGCTCGAGAGCTTTACAACGATAGTTGAATTCTCCTCGGACCTTCCAATGGTCCCATCTTGTCATGAATTGTGTGTCATCCTCCGGAGGTGGTGGTGGTTGGGATGGCTCTCCATGCCTGTCCATAATGCAAAGCCAACAAGGGTTGTATATCGAGAGAAAGGGTGTGGAGAGTTAGCCTTTTACCTCACCTTGGAGATTATATCAAACCAATTGCCACACAAATGAGCGAAAAGCGTGCAAAGTGAAATGGCAAGAAACTCTCAAAGGCTTTTGGTGGAAGGTTAGGATTGTGGAAAACCAAACGAAACGATCCAAGCAAAAGGTTATTGTCCTACGTGGTAAAGAACCAAAGATCAAAAGCAAAAGGAAACGATCTACAAAAACACGGAAAACACACACGTGGAGAAAAACGAGGTTAGCACGACTATGAAAATGAGCACAAAAGGTCCTAACGAAGACTACGCTCGGTTGTCGTGCCAACTCAAGGAGAGACCATAACTAGTTTGCCAAAAGAGGATAAGCAATAGATTTGTGCACTTGCCTCGGTGCGCTCTTTCTTCTCTCTTTCTTGGCTTACAAGCTTGGTATTCTCTATGTATTGGGAGACTATGTATCTTTCTATTCTATCTTTTTCTTTTCCCCTTTTTTTTGATTCTTTTTCTTTTTCTCCCTTGCTATGCTACTATGTTAGCTTTTTTATTTGTCCTCACACTCTCACTTTCCGAAGGCAAGTGCCCAATGCTTAGAAAAACACAAAATGAGTTGCTCTCAAGGATAGATACACACAAAGGAAGATATGGGGCTGTCAAGGTGGTGCAAGTTATACCTTTGGTATTGTTGATGACTTGCAACCGTTGGTGGGGGGATGATGTTCGAGTGTCGCGGCGTCGTTGAGCGCGGGATGACTTTGATGCGGAAGCTGTTGTGAAAATGGCGACAAACACGCGAAACACGAACAAGCGAGGTGGAAAAAGGCAGCAAACGAAATTGAGGCGGCAATGGGCGAGGAAGAACGGTCAGGGTCCAGCGGTAGTACCGCTTGCGACAACCGGTAGTGCCGGTGAGCGGTAGTACCGGTGAGCGGTAGTACCGCTTGTACTACCGGTAGTACCGGTTACTTGCAGTAGTACCGCTTGCTCGGCCGGTAGTACCGTTTGGCACAGGACTGGAACGAGGTGATCTTGCCAAAAACCTCAAATTCGTGGGAAATCTGACCGAAAGGCCAGGCTAGAAACAACAGGGGCTATAGATCGACTCCCAAAGCAACAAATCTATGGACCAAAACCACGAAAAACTCACCAAATCCAGAGATTGATCCGAAGGCAAATTGGGGCTCTTTTTGGTAGGATTTTCGTTTTTAAGGCGGATAAAAGAAAAATTGGGGGAAAATTCATGATCAACCGTGCTCTTGATACCAATATGTTAGGGGGTAACCCTGGGGTTGGCCCGATCTTTCACGAATTCCACGAGAAACGAGAGGAAAGAGGTGGTCGGTGGATGAAATCGAGGAAAGCAATGAAAACCATGAACGCACACACCAAAACACGATACACGCCTAGTCCTCACGCCGGTGGCAACCGGTCCAACATAATCTCTAGGATCGGTGTTGGGCAAAGCTCGCTCTCCACGCCAACAACGGGGGATGAGGTGCTTGGTGAGATCTTGACGACGTGGGGGCGAGAAACCGAGAACCCAAGGCCTTGTACAACTTGAACGCACTAGGCAAGATCCAAGAGGGGGGTGGATAATCCGGTGCTCCTTGGTAGGAGCAGGAGACCAATAGATATAAGTCCTCAAAGGGTTTCCTTAATATCTATTATTATCCAAGTCTAGGGTTTACAATAGAGGGTGGGGGCTATATATAGTCCAGCCACAAAGCAGGTAGTTTGAACAAAAGGTAAATTATAGGAAAGGGTTACAAGGCACGGGGCCTAACTCATGAGTACCGTCAGCGGTCGCAGGGACCGCTTGGAGGCTGGCGTGGAGCTGGCCAGCTCGGGAGCGGTAGGAGAGTACGTCTGCCCCGAGAGTACCGTCCGAGCGCGGTAGTACCGCTAGGTGGGAGCGGGAGCGTCCGCTTGAAGTGGGGACCGGCTTGGCGGGACTGGTAGTACGGTTGTCTCTCAACCGTAGTTCGTGGCGTCTGGCAGCGACTGGTTGCTTCCCCTCCGTTCCTTGGGTCCTTCTCTTCGTACCTGATGATGCACAGTGTATGGGTATGAAGTAGCAAGCCATCCAAGGTACATTGTCTTTAGTTACCGGACATGAGGATCTGGAATGCTTCGTGGGGGCTGAAGACAAGCTAGCAATGATGTATGGAAGGACCTTTTGGAAAGACTTCGTCACATTCTCAGTCTGCCAGTACTCCATCTTGGTGAGCACTAATCCAGTAGGCCACTGGTGGCAACAAGATGGGATTGTGTCATGTGGGTAAAGTGTACTCCTTCTGCAGAAGTTAATAAAATCTAAGTACTTAGCCGTGTCCCCGGTTATGGACAATACTGAGCAACTAAAGTTTGAACTATGGGAGATCTCGACATTCCAACTTCTAATATAAAAACTTGATGCACTTGGGGGTACCAAGGAATTCAAAGAGATTTGATAAAGCTTGTTGCACTTGGGGTTACCAAGGTGCACAAGAGTATGATGTACTTGGGGTTACCAAGGAACTCATGAGGTTTTGATAAAACTTGCTGCACTTGGGGTTACCAAGTAGCTCAAGGGATTTTGACAAGGACTTGAACACTTGGGTTTCTACCAAGGAGTTCAAGGAACTTGGAAAAGGAGATTTGACAAAGGACCAAAACCATTTTGAAAAGATAGGATAAATATTGCTTTATGCAAATAAGCCTTAAACTCTACTTAGCCAAATATGCATGTATTGATAGGATCCACTCATATTATACATAATAGTGAAACTTGCCAATACAATTCAAATGTATTGACCCTTGTGGCTGTAACTTGTAATGTTGCAGGTTTGATTGTTTTTAAATGAAGATTGTTTGATTGACTAGGACTACAAAGCCTACAACCAACATCGCCTTGGCACTATGAAGATGAAGGACCCATGACTATATTTATTCCGCTGCAATGTAATGTAATAGCCAAATGAGCTATGTATGATGTAATAAAATTATGTTATTCCTGGTTATAAATTTATATTATGACCTTTGTATCTTGATATTACATCTTTCTTGTGGATGCTAGCTATTGATCCAGGACTAGCATTGTAAAAACAGAGGACTCTACCTTATCGGTTGGGACCCCTTACGGATGGTATCGAGCATTGTGTTGCTGTAGGAATTGTAAAACCTAGGATTGGACAAAACCCTTAGAAAATAGGAGTTGTATTTTGTTCCAAAACTTATTTACAAAAACACTTGTAACCTCTTTCCTTAACCATTTTGGTTTCAACTCTACTTCTTTTCTACTTCAACTTGATGGAAAAACCTACCCATGTTCAAGGACTACACCATGTGCAAAGGACTTCTTCAACTTCTTCAACTCTAATGACTTCAACATCTTGACATGTTCACCAAGGACTTCAACTTGGATACCACCAAGGACTACAAGTGAGACAAGGAAATCTTACTCAAGATTTAGAGACTGAGGGAATGCAAAATAAGAAGGAACCATCAACAACTTTGAAGGATTGTGACCAAAAGTTTTTCCAAAGGAAACCATGATCTCATGCAAGAAGGATCAACCAAGAAGGATGGAAGGATCACAAGTGAACCATATAGATGGACCACCATAATTTAGATAAGACAAAACACACCCAACTTATGTGGTGTAACAAAAATATTTTGTGGCCTAAGTATGTGCTTGAACCTTGTATGAGTGAAAAGTTTGTTTTGTGTTTGCATGCACATTGCTTGTGTGAATTGTGATGTGTGTGATTAGAAATATTTCCTTAGAAATATCTTGCCCATTCTAATCTTCCTTCAACCCAAACAGATGTCTACTCCAAAGGACTCCAACATCAAGGTTGATGACACCAACACCAACCAGCCGACTGAGAGAGCTCATAGCAACCCAACATCATTGAACCAACTGAGCTCATTTCCTAGCCAACAATAGTGATAAAGATCCGACCTTGCAAAGTTTTTGGAGGAACAATCCCAATTGATGCTTAAGGTGACTAATCAAATGATTAGCATGGAAGAAAGCTATCCTAGAAGTGTGTATGATAACAAGGATGACACGAATGTTGTTCTAGATGGAGCTGACTTGCATTATTTGTGGAGACAAGGATCATACTTCCAAGGAGCATGAAGGACAATGCCCCAATTGTGATGAAGACCATCCTGTTGGAGAATGCCCTACCTCTCAAGCTACATGCTACCTTTGTGAGGGAAGTGATCATACTCCTGGCCTATGTCCCATCTATGCCATGGTAGAACAAAGGAAACAAGAAGGATCCAAGTCTACCAAAGGAAAAGGACCACTTATACCTCCAAGCAAGACAACCCAATTCAAAGGATCAAAGAAAATCAAGAAGCCCAAGCAAGACATGAGCCTTGTACAATGTCGTAAATGTAAGGAAATGGGACACTACTCCAGTGGATGCCCAGAGAACATAAAGAATAAAGGAATTGACCAAGTGTGGTGTAACAACTGTAATGAACCAGGTCACTTTGTAGCAACTTGCCCACAAGAGCCACGTAAAGAACTCAATGACATTCATTGCTTCAACTGCAAGAATCCAGGACACTATGCAAGCAACTGTCCAGAAAGGATGAAGAACAAGTTGAACAAGCCTATGGAGAAGCTCAATCTTGGTCCATGAGTCAAGCATAGGAATAAAGCAAAGGTTTAACATAGAGAAATTCCAGGACCCAAGAAGGCCAATATGTAAATTTTGTTTGAAAATTTTAAGGGTGGTAGTACCCTAGTTGTTTTGAACTTGCTTGTAACCCTAACCTTCCCAAATCTCGGGACGAGATTTATTTTAAGGGTGGTAGCCTGTCACATCCCAAGATTTTCCAAATCTTGTAATGTGAAAATAAATGAATTAAATAAAACTTTGTTCAAATTTCAGAGCCAGAAGAAACTTTTTGAATTTAATTGGAACCTCAAACCAATTTAAAATAAATAAAATAAAAGGGTTCATAAAAAAACATTTAATAAAGGAAATTAAAAATGTTTTAGAATTACTATTATTGGATCCTTTAATAAAAGATTGATTATCAAAAGAAATGGTGGATTTATAAATAAAGATTATTTAATAAAGCCAAATTAAATCTTGACCAAAACTTTGGGAATTAAAACATTTAGTTTTGAATAAAAATAACAAAGGTCTATTTAAATAAAATAATAGGAAATCAATATCCAATTTTATTATGAAAGGATTTACCATTTTAAATTAAAACATCAAGACTTATTAAATTGTTTAAATAGGTTTACCAAGTATTTTTATTATTATTTAATAAAAAACCTACTAAAATGTTTTGACTCTATTTTAGATTTTAAAATAAATATCTCAATAAAATAAATCCTATTTGAATTAATAACTAAGGCCATTTTATTTAATTATTAATGGACCCTATAATAAAATGTTATTTTATTCTAACAAAGTATTGCAAATATCTTATATTCTCAAATAAAACCTACTGATTTGATTTTGTAAATATTTGGAATTCACAATGGGATTTTAACTAATTAAACCAAACCTTATTTTATTAATAAACCATAGCCCATTTTATTTAATTAATAAATAGAACCTAGAAAGATTTAAAATATTATTTTATTTTTGAAAGTTGATTTATACTACTAATGAACCAAAAACACAATGCAAGGTTTAATGAATGTTTGAAATTGTTTGAATGATTGAATAAGTTGATTGAAATTTAAAGCAGAATTCAAAATAGAAAAGGAAAAATGATTCAAGATAAAAAAAATGAAACAAAGCGGCCATCAATGACAGCCCAAATTCATCGCAACCCATCATCCCTCCTGGCGGGAATCGTTTTCTTCTGCTGACCACTTAAGCAAGCGGTGACTAGTGGACCCTCCTCTTCTTCTTTTCTTCCACCGAGTAGACCCCACCACAGCTCCTTCTTCTTCCTCGCAAAACCACGCCTCTTCCCCCTCGCTGCCGTTGCAGGCATTGATTCCGTGCGATCAATTCGCCTTAACGCCACGTTAATTCCTCGTCGCGGCCACGCCCATTTAACCGCCTGCTCCTCCTCCTCCTCTTTCCCAGAACCGACCTCCATTACGCTAGGTGCCTCCATTCTCTCGCACCACCGCCATCTCCGACGGCTCGCCAATTCCGGCCACGCACTGCCTCCCCTTGCTTCCTCGACCAAGCACGCACGCTCTCCACTCCCTGGCGCTTCTGTCAGTGCCTTACATTCAACCGCGGGTGCCCTGAAACCTGGCCTTCGACGACGACCTGCAGCACCGCGACTGTCTTCAACTCCGGCGAGCCCACAGGTAGATTCCGGTCGCCCCTCTTTTTCTCGTTCACGCACACAACCTTGCCTTGGTTCTACGCATCTAACAACGTACTTGTTATGACTTGAGGTGATCCGTAGCGCCGCCCACGGTGACCACGGCCGCGCAGCCGCCACGAACTCGTGAAAGACTCCACTTGACCCTCGAAGGCCAACCGCACGTTGAGCATCGCCAGTATTCTCCTAAGCTGGTGAGCATCCTCCCTTCTTCCTCGCGTCCTATTTCATCAGCGCCCGCCCGACCTCGCCGCCGTAAGCAATCGTCATTCGCCGCCCAAGTCCGGTTAGGCAAAGACAACCGTCCGATCTAGATCGCGTCACGATAGATCCACTTAGCGAAAGTACGCTAGCTCTGAGCCGCCCGATCTAAATTAAATCCAACGCTCCGCAGTACGCGATCCAGACGAATCGGTATCGGCCAATCACGGCTCGACCCGTGGCCAGTGTTTGAGTGAAAACAGATTTTTGAATCTGATTTAAATTGCAAACTTCAAACCCTTATAACTTTTGATCCACACGTCCAAATTTGACAAATTTTATATCAATGAAATCAGGAGAACAAGCCCTAGCCAACCATGGCCTTAATTTTGAAAATAGTATCTGTTAGCTTGTTTGAAATTACAGAAACATTTGTGTACTTGACTAGAGTATAAAAATTGTTGGAAATTGTTTTTAGGATTAAATCTTTTGCAAAATAGATTTGTGTGACCTTACTGACCCTAGGAACCAACCCATTGAGTTAAAAATGATTTTTGTGAAATTTAAGTTGAAATAGTTAATTTAGTCATTTTCTAGCCAAATAAACTCATTAAATTTTATTATGGAAAAGTTTGTGCAAAGAAAACCTTGAGAAAATGATATGAACCCAAACTTACTGACCCAAAACACCAAGCCTTGCCAAAAGTAACCTACTTGGTGAAAAACATAAAGTCTTACTTTAAAAAGAATAATTTTCACCACATAAAATGTTGAATGGACTTTAAAAATAAACTTTGGGCAAAACCTCTAACTAATGACTTTGCCATTTTGGTGAATGACCAATGTGGACCTTACAAAGTTTATAAACCTAGTAGAGACCAACCTTGCAATAGAACCCTCTTTTTACAAGACTTAGGAACCATTTGCTTTGTGTATGTGAATTATTGCTTGAAAGTTGGAATGCTACTTGATACTATGCTTGTTGATTGTAGTGAAATTAGCAAAGTGTGAGACTAGCAAGATCAAGAAGTGACTATCATTCCCTAAACAAAAAGGCAAGTTACACTATCATACAAAAGACCTACTATTTTCATTATACTAGTGGATCTTGTAAACATGCATAAAATGTTTTATACTTATGCTATGCTAATCCTAGTAGGATTCCCTATACACTCCTTAGTAAAAATATTGAAGTTGTACATGCTTAGCCATGCTATGTTTTGAAAAGAGATACATGTTGAGATTCTACAAAGGATGAGAAAAGGACTTGTGTTTTACATAATAAAACAAGGACTCAATGAACCACCTAGGTGGTGGACACTTTATGTTTTGGAGAAGGTGGCAACAAAAGGGAACCATGTCTATGGCAATCACTTAGTGTTGTGCTCCAAATGAAAACCACCTAGGAAACTTAGAGATTGAACATGTTTCTCCAATTGTGGCTTTCGTGTACAACCACATGCTATTATGGCTCGCTTAGTCAACTACATTAGGAAGATCCATACATTGTCTTTAGTTACCGGACATGAGGATCTGGAATGCTTCGTGGGAGTGAAGACAAGCTAGCAATGATGTATGGAAGGACCTTTTGAAAGACTTCACATTCTCGGTCTGCCGTACTCCATCTTGGTGAGCACTAATCCATGAGGCCACTGGTGGCAACAAGATGGGATTGTGTCATGTGGGTAAAGTGTACTCCTTCCGAAGGTTAATAAAATCTAAGTACTTAGCCGTGTCCCCGGTTATGGACAATACTGAGCAACTAAAGTTTGAACTATGGGAGATCTCGACATTCCAACTTCTAATATAAAAACTTGATGCACTTGGGGGTACCAAGGAATTCAAAGAGATTTGATAAAGCTTGTTGCACTTGGGGTTACCAAGGTGCACAAGAGTATGATGTACTTGGGGTTACCAAGGAACTCATGAGGTTTTGATAAAACTTGCTGCACTTGGGGTTACCAAGTAGCTCAAGGGATTTTGACAAGGACTTGAACACTTGGGTTTCTACCAAGGAGTTCAAGGAACTTGGAAAAGGAGATTTGACAAAGGACCAAAACCATTTTGAAAAGATAGGATAAATATTGCTTTATGCAAATAAGCCTTAAACTCTACTTAGCCAAATATGCATGTATTGATAGGATCCACTCATATTATACATAATAGTGAAACTTGCCAATACAATTCAAATGTATTGACCCTTGTGGCTGTAACTTGTAATGTTGCAGGTTTGATTGTTTTTAAATGAAGATTGTTTGATTGACTAGGACTACAAAGCCTACAACCAACATCTGCCCGTGGCACTATGAAGATGAAGGACCCATGACTATATTTATTCCGCTGCAATGTAATGTAATAGCCAAATGACCTATGTATGATGTAATAAAATTATGTTATTCCTGGTTATAAATTTATATTATGACCTTTGTATCTTGATATTACATCTTTACTGTGGATGCTAGCTATTGATCCAGGGACTAGCATTGTAAAACACAGGAGGACTCTACCTTATCAGGTTGGGACCCCTTACACTTGTACGATACGATCTTCCAAGGTAAAGTAAGGTTTGACGTTGTATCCCTAACTCCCACTACCACTTCCATATACACCACTTGGTCTTGTGCATCATGTCTAGGGAATCCGGCACCGAGGATGATATCTATGAAGAATCCATGATGAGCCACCATGACTACGACTCCACAAGTATAGAGGACATGACGGAGCACAACACCGACAATGGATCCGCATGCTTTGAGGACCGAGCACTACACCTCTGACGACTCCACATGCATGGAAGGCGTGGAGCTCTCGTCGACAATGGCTCCTCATGCATGGAGCCTATGGAGCACTACACCGACAATGGCTCCACATGCTTGGGTGATATGGAGTACTACACCACCAACTACTCCCCAAGCATGGGCGACTTGAGTGACATCGATGACGCCGCCAAGCATGGAGGACACGGCGAACTTCATCGACTTTGATGGCTCCTCCATGAGCCATGAAGAATTCCTCCACCGTGGAGATGGAAGCCTACTACGCCAAGCAAGAGGAGGCGCATCATCAAGATTCCATGACCTTCAAGGCCAAGCGTGCCACACCAAAGGGCACCACCTACTTCGATGATTCACCTCCAAGGCGACATGTGCCACCACCTAGATGGCGTCAAGCGCCACCATCTCCAAGGCACCAAGCTCCATCACCTCCAAGGCGTCAAGCTCTACCACCGCCAAGGCGCCAAGCTCCAACTCCTATCCAAACAAGAGTGGCGTCCAAACATCATATGCATCAAGAGGCGCCAAGAAACAAGACTCTTCATCGACAAACATCCTCTCATGAGCATCGCCACCATAAAGAGGATACAAGACATCGTCAAAGGCATCTTCGCCATAAAGACGAAGAATTCATGATGAGCACCAACCATAATGCTCAAGCAATCTCAAGAAGGCACCACAAGCACAAGAAGAGTGCCAAGGCAAATGATCATCGTCGCGAGTGTCATGTGGACGACCAAGCGCCACCTACATCAACCATCTAAGAAGGCACGCCAATGACCTCCGTCGACACCATCGTAGGGCACCTTCAACTACTCGTGCCACCACAACAATGGCACCAAAAGCAAGCCTTCCTCCACGCCATCAAGCTTCAATGCCTACGCTTGACTTCCACAACCTCGCCAACGAGGAAAATGTAGACGCCTACTTCGCCAAGTTGGATAGCATGAGCCTACCTCCACCACTACTACGAGATGGCCACAAGACGGTCGAGCATGGGATTTTCCCTTCGACCATGGAGGAGAGCGATGATGCCGCATCCAACTTTGAAGGCGACAAGGTCAAGAATGGTGAGCATGGGATTTTCCCTTCACCAAAGGAGGCGCAAGGAGTTGAGGAAACCGAGCCTACCCCCATATGCTTGAGTGATGATGTGGTACCAATCCCATGTGAGTATGAGAGCCACTTAGCCCACTTGAGTGAGAACAAGAGTGAGATGAGTGACTCCACCTTATGTGAGATTGAGTGCTTCCACTTGGAGGGCATGAGCGTTACTCCTAGTGAGTTGAGAGTGGTAGTTGATAGGTCAAGTGAGACCATTTCGATTTCTAACAACTTACCCTCTACCTCTAGTGTGTTCCCTTGTGTTATGCTAGGTTCCATGGATGAAGAAGCACCAAGCTATGAAGCAATGATGCCTCGAATGGAGAAGATGTACATGGTAGATGCTACGCCATGGATACATCAAGAAGATGAAGTCGTCCACAAGGAGGCCACTACTTCCACAACACCCACTTCATATGAGAGGTATGAACAAGGTAACAAGGGTGTTGATGATGCCATGATCCCACTAGTGGACATGATAAATTGTGAGGATATGCATGCTATGGATGACACTTGTGACATTACATATGCTTCATCCACTTTCCCATGTGATGGCCTTTGCATAATATTGATCATGTGGAATTGTTTGATTGCGATATCATTGCCATAAACATGCCATGCTATGCATCTTGTGTGTATCCTCCAATTGCTTTGGACTTGCCTTGTCATGCTAGTCATTCAATTTCTCCTGTTGCTTGCGATAAGATGAATGCTTGCTATTTCACTTGTTTTGCTTGCAACAATATTGATCTTGTGCGTTATAATGAGATGGCCCCCATAGCTTTCTCAATTTTTGGAGATTTTGATGATGGCCATGATAAGCATGTTCCCCACTTGCATACTCACCATGCATCTATTTCATACTTGATTGACATTAATGGTGATGTGCACAAGAAGAGATACGTCATGATGGATGATGTGTATCTCTACCATGCACACACGTTCTTCCTTTTACATATGATGTGTGTAGGTACCCGCACGAGAATGTCAACCTCGGTTGAGCATGAGTTGACAAAAAGAGCTCTAGAGAGCATCCCACAAGTGAGTTCAAGATCGAACCCAACTTTGATACCTTTTGCATGCTTTGCATCTTTCATGTTGGCAAATTGCTCTTTCCTATGGTTTGATTGCAAGCATGTTAATGGTATTATCTTCCCTTGTGACATTCATGTTTCTTCGCTTCTAGATAATGATGTTTTGTGTGTTGCAACAAAAATGTTGAACATTTTATCTTTCCGATGTTTTGGGTGCAACCACAATTCCATTAAGAGCATGTATTGTCATGAGAGCTTCCAAGAATCTCGTCTTGTTGTTGCAACAAACATAAGGACCACTTGCTCTTTCATTTGGTTTGTTTGCAAATATATTGTTTTTGCTTCCGCTTGGGATACTCATATTCCCATGATATTGGCTATCAATGATTTGTGTGTGACATCCAACATGTCGAACAATTTCTCTTTCCAATGGTTGGTTGGCACACATAATGATGTTGTTTTGGACATTCTTCCTTTTGTGTTTTTGCCAAATTCTCCAAGCTTTGCATCAAAGATGTTGATAAAATTTCTATTCGATTGCTTTGAGTGCCACAATAAGATGTTATATGGAGTTTTTGAGTTCCCACATTTGGATGATGTTCAAACGATTTCCATGCACATTGACCATGCATATGCATCCCCTTTGCTATACTTGAGTTGTGCTAATCGTGTTGTGAACAAGAATGGACATGCCAAAAATGACATGCTCCTCTATCACACACAAACATATGTTGCTTGGTCTTTGTTGTATGAAGGTACAAATGCATACACGTCAACCTCTATGGACTATATGTTGACAAGAAGAACCGAAGAGAGTTACCTATGGCTACCCTTCATCGAGATATCTCTACAAGCTAAGGTGACTTTCTACTTGAGGACTCGTGCTATAATCTTCGTGAATTGGCTATGCTTTGAGTGTTGCTTTGCTTTTGTTGTGAGCTTTGTAGGCTTCAAGGAAGGTGAAGGAACATTGAAGTGTTGTCAAGTCACTCTTCCCGAGGACGACTATATGGTGAACCCCAGGATCAAGGATGTCCTTCGACTGCTTCTACTTTGTGATGAGCATGTAGAGTCGAGGACGACTCTTTTTGAAGGGAGGGGGGAGCTGATGCAGCCCGACCTACGGTCGTTACTACATCTTGGTCTCCAACTTATGCCAAGTCGTCATGGACTCCAAAGGTGAATCCGTTCCTCTATGCGAGCCCCCTTCCTACCCTATTGAATGGTATGCTACTTCATACTCCGTCACATATGCATGATAGGTTCACATTGACAAGTACGGAGGCAAGGGAGAAGCTTGAGCATCAAGCCCGACAAGGCCACAGGCTTGGAAGAGGCGACAACCAACAAGATAAGCCAAATGCTCTCTGTCACATCAGCGGTACTGCCCTGAGATCCGGTACTATCAAGCAGATCACTGCCACTGCGCCACCAACAGACGGCTCCCAATTGAAGCTCCAGATCAAGCGGTACTACTGTCCCAGGCGGTACTCTTTGGACCAAGCGGTACTACTGGTCCCAAGTCCTACTACTGCTCTGGCGAAAGGTCTCACACGCACTAGTTGGGCCACAGCCCATGTATCCCCCTTTACTTACCAAACCCTAGTTTTATCCCCAAACTACCCTTGTTTAGTGGTTGGCCTATAAATAGAGCCTCCACCCCTCATGTATCCCTCAGGCATAGATGATAGACTAAAGAAAACCCCCATCGTGGAATCTCTAGTTTTGCCTCATCCCCTTTACCAAGGGGACCGACTATCATCACCAACCTCGATTGGACTTTGCATCACGCATCCATCGTTGAACAAGGCCTTGGGTTCTCGGTTTCTCGCCCCCAAGTCGTCAAGACCCTCCTCAAGGTGTTCTTCCCTCTCCGATGTGGATTTGAGGGAGCACGTTGACCGATCTTTCCTTATGAGGATTCTATCGGACCGGTGGCCACCGTTCGGGAGCAATCGGCCTTGTATCGTGTGATTTTTTGCGTGTGTTCATCGTGTTCTTCGCGAGGTGTGTGTTCGCTTCCGCTACCTTCTCCCTTTCCCCTCGCTTTCCCATCGATTTGACCACGAGATCCGTGAAGATCGGGCACCCAAGAGGTTAACCCCTCCATCACATATAAAGACCAAAGGGGTTGGACTTAGACTTAGCTTGGATACATGTAGTGCATCGTTGGACGTGGCGTTCCACGTCGCGCTTCATCTTTGGCCAAAAGTAGTGAGTGGATAGCATGTCATATGTCTTGTCATGGCCAAAGTGAACCCTAAGGCCTCCACCATGCGACTCTTGAGGAAGCAAAATTTGGAGGAACAACTTTGCAATTCAAAGCTTGTTTTGTTTGAAAAGGAAACCCTTATGCAAATAGAAATCATCAATCCCTTTGTCTATTGAACACTTTGCAAAAATTGATCCAAAGAATGGGTCGGACTCGTACAAAGATTTGATGTCATCAAGACCCAAGACATTTACTTCGAGTCGCGTAAGAAGGTTTGTGTTTTTGCGAGACAAGGCGTCCGCTACCATGTTTTCTTTGCCCTTCTTATGCTTGACAAGGTAAGGAAAAGATTCCATGAACTCAACCCATTTGGCGTGCCTTTTACTCAAATTGGCTTGGCCCTTAAGATATTTCAACGACTCATGATCGGAATGGATGATAAAATTTTTTGGACAAAGGTAGTGTTGCCACACTTGAAGGACAAGAACCAAGGCAAAAAGCTCTTTGTCATAAATTGGATAGTTAAGGCGTTCGCCATCAAGTTTCTCACTATGGTATGCAATAGGACGCCCATTTTGCATAAGGACGCCTCCAATGCCAATACCACTAGCGTCACACTCAATCTCAAAAGTTTTTGTAAAATCCGGTAAAACGAGGAGTGGTGCTTCGGTGAGCCTCTTTTTGAGCTCATCAAACGCATTTTGTTGTGCTTTGCCCCAAACGAATGTGACATTTTTCTTGGTCAATTCATTGAGAGGGCAAGCAATGGTAGAAATGTCTTTCACAAAGCGACGGTAAAAACTGGGCAACCCATGAAAACTGCGAAGTTCACTAACATTGGTAGGGATGGGCCAATCTCGTATGTCCTTAACTTTTGAGACATCGACTTCAATGCCATTAGAAGACACAACAAAACCAAGGAAAATCAGTTTGTCTTTTGCAAAAGTGCACATTGGGAGATTAGCATAAAGCTTTTCATGACGAAGGATTTGAAGGACCTCCTTAACATGAGTAACATGCTCCTCTAGTGACTTGATATAGACAAGTATGTCATCAAAGTAAACAAGGACACTCTTCCCATTGAGAGATCTCAAAATATGGTTCATGAGGCGCATGAAGGTAGATGGGGCATTTGATAAGCCAAAAGGCATAACCAAGCTTGGTCTTGAAGGTGGTTTTCCACTCATCACCTTCGGCCATGCGGATTTGATGGTAACCACTACGAAGATCAATTTTCGAAAATATAGTGGCTCCACATAACTCATCAAGCATGTCATCAAGGCGCGGTATAGGATGTCCATAACGCACGGTGATGATGTGGACATCCCTACTATTGATACAACCGTTGTACCTACAGCAACACACATACAAGGACCCATCACAAGATCTCGTGCCAAACAACTTAACTATCAGGTACTTTCGTTTCTTGGAACTATTCCTCACATACATGAGAATATGATGCTGCCTAAATCGGATATATTTCTTACTCTTAGGAATGATGGACCAAGCATGGATGAGAGGGACAAGCATTGGAGCATGGCCATGCATGGAGATGGCAGCAAGCATGTGATGATCCAAGAGAAGGTCACAGATGAAGATTTCAGAACTTTGAGGCCACCATAATGAAGAAAGAAGGCTTGGACGAAATATTCAAGATCAATACTTTCTAATTCATCCATAGCTTAATATGGTGTCATGACACCTTTATTTTGGGCCAGGCCCATGTAATTTTCAGGATTTTAAATAGCCACTTTTAGAATCCATATTTAAGGGGAAAGGACTTTTAGGGTTGGATTCGCCACCACTTCCATGGCTGGCGAAACCCCACCTTTTCGCCTTAACACGCCCATACCGAACCTCTAGACTCGGATTTTGTTTAGACATTAAGTTATCCATCATAGCAACTTCGCCAAGGCTCGGCGTCAGAGGCCTCTTGTACACGCTACTCGGGATCCCACCTCTTCAATAAAGCTTTCCTCTTAATCCGCAATATCTTGATTGCAATATTGGTTCTTACTTGTTCTCGATTTCGTAGGAATTAAGACCCTCGTTGGTCGCCGATCGTGTTCACGCAGGATCGGTAACCTCGTGAGATTGGCCTAGCGATTGCATTGGCGCTCGTGCTCGCACGTGTAGTCGGATCGTCAAGCCCGAACTCCACCAAATCGAATATCGCCATCTCATCGAAAGATCGGCCACCTTTGCCCTATCAAGTGGTATCAGATTTCAGGTTGCTCGGTGAGATTTTACTGTTTTCGTAGATTAGATCTGTTTTTACCTATAACCCACGAAAAAGCCAAAAACACAGTTAGAGTTTAGATCCATCCCATAGCCAATCTACGCCTCGCATTATCTTTTCAGTTTTTGCATTGTTGAATTTGTGTCTACATCATCGCGTCGAGTTGCTGGTCTTAGTGTCTCGTCCCTTAGAGTTTCGAGTTCTGATCATAATAGTCACCGCCACACTCGCCGATCACCGCCACCATATTCCGCCACCATATTCCGCCGCCATATACCCTTCCACCATAAACCCTAATACTCGGCCACCGCCTTCCTACCGCGACACAGATCCGATCGGTTTAGGTGCGAGTCCGAGCAGTAGAGTTATTGTTTCCTAGTTATTTCTTTTACTCTCCTTCTTTGTTGTTTCCGTGTTAAGCTAAAGTCCGTGTCGACCTACAAGTCCTGGTAAGTCCGAAGGAGAGCAAAAAAAATTTGAGACCGTGAAGTCCGGATGGAAGTCTGGAACCGCCTCCAAAAATTTTACGCTATACTAGTTTTCGCTTTGGGATCACTTTTCTCCATCGGCCGTTATAGCGATATTTTTTGGCACTGCTTTAAGCAAAATAAAAATTGAAATTTTTTGGGCTAACCTATATTTAGACCCCGTAGATCAGTTCTAGACACTCGCTATCATAGTGATTTTCTGCATCTCGGTTCGCTTTTCAGGGTGCCATATCATCATATAGTGCTTGTTGTGTCGCGTCATGACATCGTTGGTGATCTAGGCTCGCGCCTCTAGTACGGTCTAGCCTAGGACCAGCACAGTACCGTCGTTGAGCATTCTTTCAACTTTTGCATTGCTGTTTTGATAATTGCTAACCCCCCTTGCTAAGCCTTCCCAGAGCTCCACAGATATTCTCCACGTGCGGTGTATCGACTCCTGGTAATCGCTTGGTTCAATCTCTGGACCTCGATCCTCGTGGTTGCATCGCCTTTCTGCTGCTTGGTAAGAACTTGTAAGAGCTTATTATATTGCTTGACGGATTACGCGTGACTTCCACCATATTCTGTAGTATATACCATGCTTTTAAGGACTAACCATGCGGATACTTCGGAACCTGCCACCATGACGAACGAAGAACTACATGCCCACTTCTCCGCGCTCTTGGTGGTCATCACAAGACGTGGATACGCGCCTAGGGAGTTTGACAAGCTCACCAACGCGTGGACAAGATCGATGGACTCGAAATCCTTCAACGCCAAGCTTGACGTTCGGTTCAAGGAGCTTTTGAACCGATTGCCCGACTGCCGGCACCCACATGGCGCACGGCGCATTCCGATCCGATCGACTCTGGATTCATTTGCCCCCCGCATTGCCATGCGGTTGACGCTCCTCGACTTCCGCAACTGCTTTGCGACATTGGGAGACGGGCCGGGTACTACTACGACCCGACGACGACGATCTGTTGACGAGGAGGTTGAACAACCTCCACGGTACTGCTGGCCGTCCCCGACATTACTACCGAACGCTTTCGCCGATGCGTGATGATGATCATGTTGCAAAGCTTAAATTAAATATTCCATCTTTTGAGGGTAAATATAATCTGATGCATATCTTACATGGGAGATGGAAGTAGAACAACGTTTTGCATGCTTAAAATATCCACGAGAATATGCGTATTAGTCTTTGCTACATGTGAATTTACTAAATTTGCTTCCCTTTGGTGGTCCGAGTATTGTCGTTTAAATCCTACTACTATTCCTAGTACTTGGTGCTTTAAAACTGCTATGCGTGTTCGTTTTGTACCTCCCACTTATCAACGTGATTTACTAAAGAATCGACACGTTTAGAGCAAGGGAAACATTCTCAGAAGAGTATTATCGGGAATTACAAGCGGGGATGGTTAGGTGTGGTCTTGTTGAATCTAATGAACAAATGCTTGCACGTTTCTTTGGTGGATTAAACAAGGACATTTAGCTTTACATATTAGATTATAAGGAATATAATTCTATCACTCGTTTGTTTCATCTTGCTTGCAAAGTGAGCGTGAAGTCTTGGATCGCCAAACACCATGGAGGAGGACTAATAATTCTGCAGGTCGCACATCCACTTGGACATCCCGACAATCAGCACCTCGTGATTCGCCACCATCTACTACCACATCCAAGGCCACCACAAGATTTCATTGCTCCTCCACCATCATCCAATGCTCTGCTCATAGTGCATCTTCTATGGCTTCCACGGGTAAGACAAAGGATATACAATCTTGCAAGTCTTTGGGTTTTGGTCATATAGAGAGACAGTGCACAACACAACGATGTGATGATGGTGCGAGAAGATGGTCAATCTGATTCAATGAGTGAGTTCAATGAAGATACACTAGCCCTTATTTACGCCGAGATGGAGACAATTCGATCTTGATGAAGAGCCGAGGTAATGGGGCTGAAGGCTGGCGATCAATACAAGAGCTTAATTACACAACGTGTGTTGAGTGTGCAATTGAGCAAATCTGAGCAAGATCAACGCCACAACCTGTTCCAAACACATGGTGTTGTCAAGGAAAGAGTCCGGTCGTAAGTCCAGATGGCGAGTCTTGGGGCGGTTTTACTTGAGGAAGTGTTGGCTTGAAGGGAAGCTTGGTGGTACTTGATGAGCTTCCACTTGGTGTTGTTGGAGTAGTGGTTGGCGCTTGTATGTGAAATACGTCTTTGGCTTGTTGTACTTGATGTCCTCTTGCACTTGGCCTTTCGGCTTTTGATGTTATGTGTACAAGCTCAACCATGTTGTTGTACTTTTGGAACTCGGTGATGCGCTTGATTGGATGGTTCAAGCCATTGAGGAAACGTGCCTGATGTAGCCCTACCTACGGTCGTTACCACATCTTGGTCTCCAACTTACGCCAAGTCGTCATGGACTCCAAAGGTGAATCCGTTCCTCTATGTGAGCCCCCTTCCTACCCTAGTGAATGGTATGCTACTTCATACTCCGTCACATATGAATGATAGGTTCACATTGACAAATGCGAGGCAAGGGAGGAGCCCGAGCATCAAGCCCGACAAGGGAGGCTTGGAAGAGGCGGAAGAAGACATATCAACAAATGCTCTCTGTCTCGTGGTACTACGGATCCGGCGACTAGTACTCTGCAATGAACTACCATGACTACCGCTCCCAACAGCATTTGAAGCCCAGGATCATTAAGCGGTACTACAGTCGTCCGGCACTCTGACCAAGCGGTACTACCGGTCCCAAGTCCGTACTAGCTCATGGCACCGTGATGTGGACATCCCTACTATTGATACAACGTTGTACCTACAAAGAACACATACAAGGACCCATCACAAGATCTCGTGCCAAACAACTTAACTATCTGTACTTTCGTTTCTTGGAACTATTCCTCACATACATGAGAATATGATGCAGCCTAAATCGATATATTTCTTACTCTTAGGAATGATGGACCAAGCATGGATGAGAGGGACAAGCATTGGAGCATGGTCATGCATGGAGATGGCACAAGCATGTGATGATCCAAGAGAAGGCCACGGATGAAGATTTGAACTTTGAGGCCACCATAATGAAGAAAGAAGGCTTGGACGAAATATTCAAGATCAATACTTTACTTAATTCGTCCATAGCTTAGTATGGTCTGAGACACCTTTATTTTGGGCCAGCCCATGTAATTTTCATGATTTTAATTAGCCACTTTTTAGAGTCCTAATTTGAGGAAAAGGACTTTTAGGGTTGGATTCGCCACCCTTCCATGGCTGGCCGAAACCCCCTTTTCGCCCTTAAATACTCCCCATAGCCGACCCTAGACTCGGATTTTGTTTAGACATTAAGTTAGCCATCATAACTTCGCAAGGCTCGAAGCGTCAGAGGCCTCTTGTACAGCGCCTATTAGGATCCCACCTCTTCAATAAAGCTTTCCTCTTAATCCGCAATATCTTGATTGCAATATTGGTTCTTACTTGTTCTCGATTTGGTGAATTAACACCCTCATTGGTGCCGATCGTGTTCATGCAGGATCGGTAAACTCGAGAGATTGGCCTATGATTGCATTGGCGCCTTCTACGTGTAGTCGGATCGTCAAGCCCGAACTCCACAAAATCGATTATCGCCGTCTCATCGAAAGATCGGACACCTTTGCCCTATCAAGTGGTATCAGATTTCAGGTTGCTCGGTGAGATTTTACTGTTTTCGTAGATTAGATCTGTTTTTACCTATAAACCCAAGAAAAAGCCAAAAACACAGTTAGAGTTTAGATCCATCCCATAACCAATCTACGCCTCGCATTATCTTTTCAGTTTTTGCATTGTTGAATTTGTGTCTACATCGTCGCGTCGAGTTGCTGGTCTTAGTGTCTCGTCCTTTAGAGTTTCGAGGTCTGATCATAGTAGTCACCGCCACACTCGCTGATCACCACCACCATATTCCGCCACCATATTCCGCCGCCATACACCATAAAAACTCCGCCACCGCCTTCCTACCGCGACACGGATCCGATCACCTATCCCGCCGCGGCACGAGTCCGAGTTCAGTTATTGTTTCCTAGCTATTTCTTTTTACTTTCCTTCTTTGTTGTTTCCGTGTTTAGCTGAAGTCCGTATCGAGTTCAGAGTTCGGTCGTAAGTCCAGAAGGAGAGCAGAAAAAATGGTTATACTGTTTTTCGACCCCAGGGATCACTTTCTCCATCGGCCGTTATAGCGATATTTTTTGGCGCCTGCGCGCTTTCCGGAGCAAAATAAAAAATTTCGAAAAAAATTTTTTGGGCTAACCTATTTTTAGACCCCGTAGATCAGTTCTAGACACTCGCCATCATAGTGATTTTCTGCATCTCGGTTCGCTTTTCAGGGTGCCATATCATCATACAGTGCTTGTTGTGTCGCGTCGTGACATCGTTGGTGATCTAGGCTCGCGTCTCTAGTACGGTCTAGCCTAGGACCAGCACAATACCGTCGTTGAGCATTCTTTCAACTTTTGCATTGCTGTTTTGATAATTGCTAACCCCCCTTGCTAAGCCTTCCCAGAGCTCCAGATACTCTCCACGTGCGGTGTTTGACTCTGGTAATCGCTTGGTTCAATCTCTGGACCCACCGATCCTCGTGGATGCACATCGCTTTTCCTGCTGTTTGGTAAGAACTTGTAGCCGTATATTGCTTGACGGATTACGCGTGACTTCCACCATATTTCCGTACTATACTGTGCTTTTAAGGACTAACCATGATGAGATACTTGGAACCGCCACAATGACAACGACGAACTACATGCCCACTTCTCCGCTCTTGGTGATCGGCGAAGACGTGGATACGCGTCTCGGGAGTTTGACACCAAGCTCACGCCGTGGACAAGATCGATGGACTCGAGAAATCCTTCAACGCCAAGCAGCGTTCGGTTCAAGGAGCTTTTGAACCGATTGCCCAGACCGCCGCACCCACATGGCGACGGTGCATTCCGATCACGGTCGGATGCTGGTTGGCTACCGCCGCACCCGGCGGCCATCTGCAAGCGGTGACGCTCCTCAGACCTCCGCGGCGATCTTTGCGACATTGGGGCGGCAGGCGGGTACTACTACGACCACGACGATGACGATCTGTTTGACGAGGAGGTTGAACAACCTCCACAGGTACTGCCGGTCGTCCCCGACATTACTATCGCAGCTCGACCACCAGATGCGTGATGATGATCATGTTGCAAAGCTTAAATTAAATATTCCATCTTTTGAGGTACATATAATCGATGCATATCTTACATGGGAGATGGAAGTAGAACAACGTTTTGCATGCTTAAAATACCGAGAATATGCGTGTTAGTCTGCTACATGTGAATTTACTAAATATGCTTCCCTTTGGTGGTGCGAGTATTGTCGTTTAAATCCTACTACTATTCCTAGTACTTGACTGCTTTAAAACTGCTATGCGTGTTCGTTTTGTACCTCCTACTTATCAACGTGATTTACTAAAGAATCGACACGTTTAGAGCAAGGAAAATTATGTAGAAGAGTATTATCAGGAATTGCAAACGGGGATGGTTCGGTGTGGTCTTGTTGAATCTAATGAACAAATGCTTGCACGTTTCTTTGGTGGATTAAACAAGGACATTCAGCACATCTTAGATTATAAGGAATATAATTCTATCACTCGTTTGTTTCATCTTGCTTGCAAAGCTGAACGTGAAGTGCAGGATCGCCAAACGCCATGGAGGAGGACTAATAATTCTGCAGGTCGCACATCCACTTGGACATCCCAAAAATCAGCGCCTCCTCGTGATTCGCCATCAGCTAATACCACATCCAAGGCCACGACAAGATTTCCAGCTGCTCCTCCACCATCATCCAATGCTCCTTCTCGTAGTGCATCTTCTATGGCTTCCACGGGTAAGACAAAGGATATACAATGCCGCAAGTGCTGGGGCTTTGGTCATATTGAGAGACAGTGCACAACACAACGTGTGATGATGGTGTGAGAAGATGGTCAGTACGATTCAACAAGTGACTTTGATGAAGATACACTAGCCCTTATTTCTGCTCGAGATGGAGACAATCCTGATGCTGATGAAGAGACAGAGGTAATGGGAGCTGAAGCTGCTGATCAATACAGGAGCTTAATTACACAACGTGTGGTGAATAGAATACGGAGAGTTGTGACCCTCTTGTAGGATCAGTTTCCGCAACTCTGGGTCTTGTGGAACACATATGCGTTTCCCGTGCCATAAGTTTCCTTGTTCATCAATATGGAAACTCTTAGCCTTCCCTAGACTAATATTTTCCTTGATCTTTTTAATTTCCTTATCGGTCTTCTGAGCTTCTTGGATCTTGTTCAAAAGGGTGGGTTGAACGTCTAATGACATGAGATGTCCTTCTGGTACAATCTCCAATCTGAGTTCCTTGAATTGTTTACACAGATCCTCTGGCAATTCTCCTTTGGTAAGACCATTTACAAACATCTTACGACTTAAAGCATCGGCTACCACATTTGCTTTACCGGGGTGGTATTGCAAACTCAAGTCATAATCCTTGATAAGTTCTAGCCATCTTCTTTGTCTCATGTTGATCTCTTTCTGGGTGAAGATATACTTCAAGCTCTTATGATCGGTGAATACTTCACACCGTTTACCTAAAAGGTAATGTCTCCATGTTTTGAGTGCATGGACGACAGAGGCTAACTCCAAATCATGAGTAGGATAGTTTACTTCATGAGTTTTGAATTGTCTCGAAGCATAAACGACTCTACCATCTTGCATAAATCACCAAGCCTTGATGAGAAGCATCACAATATACTTGGAAATCTATTTCCAAATCTGTACATAAAATCATTGTCACAAGTCTCTTCTTCAACCCTTGAAGTCGACTCGCAACCTTCAGTCCAAACAAATTTCTTGTCCTTCTTTAGCAATTCGGTCATCGGCTTAGCAACTTTCGAGAAATTTTCAATGAACCTTCTGTAGTAACCTGCTAAGCCAAGGAAACTACGAACTTCCTTCACATTTTTGGGTGATTCCCAATCTGTCACAGCTGAAACTTTGGCAGGATCAACTGCCACACCATCCTTTGTCATAACATGACCAAGAAATCCAACTTTCTCTAACCAGAACTCACACTTGCTGAATTTGGCATAAAGCTTATGCTCTCTTAACTTTTCAAGTATCAAGCGCAAATGTCTTTCATGTTCTTCCTTGCTCTTGGAGTAGACTAGGATATCGTCGATAAAAACGACAACGAATTTGTCGAGGAATTCCATGAACACTTTGTTCATCATATTCATGAAGTATGTTGGAGCGTTGGTTAAACCAAAAGGCATCACAGTGTACTCATATAATCCATACCTTGTGGTGAATGCTGTCTTAGGTATGTCTTGTTCTCTTATCTTAAGTTGAAAATAGCCTGACAGAAGATCAATCTTCGAGAAAACACACGCCCCTTCTAATTGATCAAACAAGTCGTTGATTCTTGGCAAAGGATATTTGTTCTTAATAGTAACCTCGTTGAGAGCAGAGTCAATACACAATCTTTGTGTTCTATCCTTCTTTTCCACAAACAATCGGGCTCCCAAGATGAAGAACTTGGTTGTATAAACCCTTTCAGAATGTTCTCCTAGTTGTTTCTTGAGTTCTTTCGGTTCATCCAATGACATTTTGTATGGTCTCTTAGCTATTGGTCGAACACGTACCAAATCTATCAAAAACTCCACATCTCTATCTGGTGGCATTCCCGGTAATTCCTCCGGAAATACATCCGGATACTCACACACAATGGGTACACTGTCCATGCTAACCCCCTTAAGAGAATTTAGCTTACTCCCTTTGGATTCAAAGTTTGACTTAAATTTTATTCTGTTTCCCTCTGGGGTTGTGAGTGTAACTGTACGATTGGCACAATCTAATACTCCTTCATACTTAGCCATCTAATCCATTCCCAAAATTACATCTAGTCCTTGGGAATCTAGGATTATCAGGCTTACTGGGAACTTATGCTTACCAAACTCTATGATAAGATCCCGGCATCCAAGGCTTGCTATCATGTCTCCCCCTGGAGAACTAACCTTTATTGGACACCCAATGTTTTCTGATGCAAACCCATTTCTATCAACAAATGCCTTTGATATGAATGAATGAGATGCACCAGTATCAAAGAGTACAAATGCCGAAATTGAATTGAGTCTGAACTTACCAGCAACGGCATCAGGTTCCTCATAGACCTCCTCCACATTGATGTGGTTAACCTGTCCTTTTTGGAAAGGATTTGGCTTGTTAGGTCCTTCAACTTTCTTTTCAGGGCACTCATTAGCATAATGCCCCAGCTTCTTGCATTTGAAGCACTCAACTGTTGGTGTCCTTTTAACATCGACTTCCACTTCCACTACCATTTCCACCGTGGTGGCTCTTATGTCCACCCTTGTGGTTCTTGTATATCATTGTCATGACTACGGTGATGCTTGTTGTCATGACGGTTGTGGTTGTGATGCTTGTTGAATTTCCCATGTTTATGGGATCCTGAGCCATCACTGTCATCATAATGAGATCGTTTGTGAGACGATCCCGAGTATGTTTGTCGGTGTTTCCTCTTCCTACTCTCGACTTGCTTCATTTTACTTTCCAAAATAGCAGCCTTGTCACACAAAAGGCGATAAGTTGGGACATATGCTACAGATAACTGTAGGTTCAGCTCATCATTCAAGCCTCCAAGAACTTTTCCTTTCTCTTGGCATCAGATCAACCTCATCCAGGTGCATAGCCTTGATTGTTGAATTCTTCTATGTATTCTGCCACCTGCGGTGGCTGTTTCAAGTTGTGAAACTCCTTCTTTTTCAGACTCATTATCCCGGATGAGATATGAGCGGTGCGAAACCCATCTTCAAATATGTCCCATGTCACTTCATCAATGGGAGTGGTGATTTGGAAGTTATCCCACCATGTGGCGGCTGGTCCTTCCAATGTCTGTGCGAATCGACTTTTTTCGCATCGGTCAGCTTTGTCACTAAGTCTTTGTTCACAGAACGCAACCAGTCATTGGATGCCATGGGATCAGTCGTCCCCGAAAATTTTGCTGGCCTTAGTCGCAAAAATCTGGTAAGCATATCAAAACCCGGAGGATTGTTGTTGTTGTTGTTGTTGTTGTTGTTGTTGTTGTTGTTGTTGTTGTTGGGATTGTTATTGTTGTTGTTATTGTTATTGTTGTTCTGATTCTGAATGAATGTCGTCATCATTTGCATAAGTTGCGTTTGCATTCATCATCTGTTGCATTTGGTAATGTTATTGGGGTTGGGGTTTCTTGTGACGGGGAGGCATCGTGGTTGTTCACATAGATAAGAATGAGATACCCATAGATGTTTCATGCACAATACATTACAAGCAACACATAACAAGCAACATAAGAATATAAGTTCAACATCCACATAACAAACTCATGAAATAAAACACACAGTGGCAAGCCATCCACATCGGATGGTCCAATAATAAGTTCGCAACAACAAGTATGAATATGAAAGTAAAACGAGTAACAAGTCTACTCACAAGATCTATCTCCTCCTCGACGAAGGTAAGACCTCGTTCTCCATCGCGTCTTGTTCTCCTCAATCGTAGTGGTCAAAGAAACAACCTTGGTCTTGAGAGCCCTCTTCGGGAGAAGCCTCTCAATAACCATCTCGCTTTGCTCAAGTTCAAGTCCTTAGACTTCAGTTCCTTGTCATGTCCCGGATCCTCTTGTTCCTATCCCGGACGCTGCTTTCTCTTGACTCTTGAACTTGCGGTCCTGGGCCTCGAACTTTGTCTCCATTTCCTTGATCATCTCATCCTGCCGCCAAAAGCTTGTCCTTCTCGCCAAGCTGCACAGCTTCGTCATTACCTAGCATGACGTTCGTCTGTCCGTATCTACGTTGCGAGAAGAGTCTCTAAGTCCGAAGATAAAGGCGATCGGCTCATGGTGCTCCTCGAGTCGCCCTCAAGTCGATGGACTCTCCGTCAACATCACGTCTTAGAAGACGTGAAAATGAGTACCTAACTCGTCTCGGGTGACGCTATGTCGTCCTATCAGGTCTGCATGACTACCTCCATGCCTCTCTGTCATCGTGCATCAACTTGAAGACGATGGCCTCTGTAGTAGGCTCAGTCTGGCGTCCTGGCTGGGTCACCTTGAAGCCCCAGAGGTCCTTCCTCTCGAACTTGGTGAGTGGGTACACCGTGATGGTAGGAAGAGGGAGATCAAGAGTGGTAAGCTCAATGATACGGGACCAAAACAGTAACCCGAAACTCCTCAACGGTCTTGTGAATGTGCATCTATTTATAAGATTGAAAAGTTAGAACATAGCAATTCAAGGTAAATCAATACTAACATTCATACATATCCATGAAACAGAATCGTCACACAAGTCATGCATACATAAGTTCATTACATCACTCATGGTCCAAACTTATTTAAAATATCCTTTGAAAAATAAGGTGATAAGTGGT
This sequence comes from Avena longiglumis, assembly GCA_030063025.1. Taxonomy (NCBI): domain Eukaryota; kingdom Viridiplantae; phylum Streptophyta; class Magnoliopsida; order Poales; family Poaceae; genus Avena; species Avena longiglumis. The sequence continues at coordinate 339,747,044 of CP125976.1, read as the reverse complement.
GGTCCAACTAACGAAGTGACCTTACAATCCAATCTCGCGGGATCTATTGTTAAACACAATGTTCCTAGAGGCAATCCACCAATCTTGCTCTCTTGATTCTATCACTAAGTCTATAACATCTCCTCTTATTTCTTGGTTGGTGTCTTCCAACTCTTGAGTAAGCTCCTTCTCTTTCTCTAAGTCCTTTTGGAGGTTGAGCATTCTGCACTTGACTCTAGCACTTAGTTCCTTGATAGTCCTCCAAGCTGCATCCCTGGCTGACTCAAAGAATGTGGTGTGCATTGTGGTGTTGGTGTACATGCAGAATCCCCTTTCTTTGTGGTTGTCTTCCTTGTTTTTGTACAAGTGAAGTTGCACCCACCAATACTCCACTCCTTCATCCATCATTGGAAAGCCCTTGTACACGGCTTCACCATGTGCATCCATTGCCTCCATGAGGTCCTTGAGAATATTGGGAAACTCAGTTTCACATTCCAAGGTCATGGTCATGAGCGGTCCCTTCTTCACGGCTTCGTTGATGGAATTCATCTACAAGGAAGTTAAAAGAGATTAGGAAAAGTTTTACGAGAAGAATAGACAAGTGTAGAAGTAGTTTGAAAAACTTTTTCCTTAGTGGTTTTCCAATCCTAGGGTCATAATCCTACAGGCAACACAGTGCTCTGATACCATCTGTTAAACCCCTCCTTTATAAAGGATAGGATCCCTGTGATTGCAATGCTAGTCCCTGGATCAATGCTAGCATCCACAGTTTAAGATGAAGTACACATATACAAAGGTCGTTTATTACATTCATTCCAGAGATAAAACATAGTCTTTTACAACTCAGGGCCATAGGCCTAATACAAGAGTTTTTAGGAATAAGTAAATAAACACAAGTCTTCATCTTCATGTGCCACAGGCAAGCATGTTGAGTGTAGACTCATGACTCCTAATCATCATCGGAGTAACCTGCAACATCACAAGTTCTGACCCAGAGGGTCAATACTTTGGAATAGTATTGGCAAGTGATACCTTAGTATATTTTAAGTGGACTATATTACTATATGCATTTTGGCTAGTGTAGCTTGGCTTGCTTTGCTTGAAAATAAACTTTTCCTATTAGTTGAAATCACTAAGTTGTTCTTTGTCAAAAACATTCCCAAGGAAACCACCAATAGACACTGGGGTCCTTCACCCTTGTTCACCCACAAATTTTTACTTAGAAGTTGGAGTGATGAGATTCTTGTGGCTTCCATGTCTTGATGCTCAAAGTGTCCATTTCCTTGGACAAGGCTAAGTACTTAGGTTTTTCCATCTGCAGAGGTTGTGCACTTTCCCCACCAGACTTGGTTTCCCAAGACAGGACCTTTCAGAAGCCTTTCCTTAGTCAAATGGACGCGCTCCATCCTATCATCCCATCTACCACCAACTGTCCAAATGACTAAGTTCTAGCTACCTATATGATCAAGGCAGAGCCCATATTGCCAAGTGGTTGCCTTTGTAAGCTTTCTCAACACTTGGCCTCCAAATCCTTTGTGCCTGGGTGGCTTACCACAAGTGAGATACACAACCCAAGTCCATGGCCTTGTGTAACCACTCAACATAACCCCTACTTTCCATTCCACCTGGAGGTTCATTTGACTTAATGGTTTTATTAGGAAAGTATAAGTCTCATGACTTAGAAATATTTTCTTCATTGTAAGTGTAGTTTTCAACCTTGTTTTGCTATAAGCTAGGCTAAGCAAAGTATGGCAACTTATCTTAGGGATAATTCCTTAGCAATTCTACTAGACTACATAGGATTTCCCATCTTTTGCATTAGACAAAATATTATGCAATAATATAATAAAATATCTAATGCTAGTTCAAAACATAGGACAAATATATTCATGTAAATATCACTTGCCTTGGTAGTGTGGAGAGTAGGACTCTTCACAATCACAATCACTAGCAAAATCTACACAAGAAATCAAAGCACACAATTACACACAATTAAATACAACCAAAAATAATATGAATGCATGCATGCAAGAATTTACCAAGTGTTAAATTTTGAAGATTCTACCAAGTGTGTTCATGACTACAGAAACATAACATGTCACAAGTTTGTCCAATAAACTTATTTGGCCATAATAAAATTTTATAAGGATAATTCTATATCTAAAAATAGCCCTAAACTTGTTCCACAAATAAAACCATTTTAACTGTTACTATATGCTAAACAAATTGGATATTCAGAAAGGCCTTGTTTCACTGAATCCAACGGTATAAAGTTTGCAAAAATCTAACGTGTCATTTGAAAGTTATGAGCATTTGAAGTTTGAATCTAATTCAGGTTTTAAATTCTGTTTTAATCCAAACCTTGCCACGCGTCGGCGTTATTCTTGGCGTGCGGTTCGCACCGGATCACCCTTCTGAGCCGTTGGATCTAACTAACGCTGCGCGGCTCAGATCTGTCCATACCCCTTCGTTAAGTGAAGTGTTTCTACGCGTAGGATTCAGATCTAACGGTTATAAATCTCCTAACCAAAATCGAGGCGCTCAAGCGGTGACAAAGGCGTCGATCGATCGCTGGCGTTCTAGGTCGCCCGGGAAGGGAGATGCTTACCAGAACCGCAGAGGCTGGCGATGCTCAAGGTGGCAATGGCTTGAAAAGGCGTTCGGGTTCGTCGGGATTTCGCGGAGTTCGCGAATCGCCCGCCATCGGTCGTCGGCGTTGGCGAGGTTCCTCGTCGCTAAGCCAAAATAGGGACACCGCCGATGCGCAAGACGATGAGGATTCTATGCGTAGTCGAGGGCAAGGCGATGGCTACTTACGGAGGTCGCGGAGTTCTTGCGAGGAGTGGCGGCTACCGTCGACGTTGGCGAAGCTAGGGGTCACGCGAAAGCAAACGGAGAGTGTCAGAAGATGCACAGTGGTTCCCTGAACCAGATAGCGTGAACGCGAGACTGGGGGGAACTCGAGACTCACCGGAATTCGCCGGCGCAGTCGTCGGAGACGGCGGGGTTGCAGAGAGAAATGCGCAGCTGGGGTTCGTGCTTGGGGTTTTAGGGAAAAGAGGGGAGGAGGTTTATATAGCTCTGCTAAGCGAGAATTACTCGCCATTGATTGAATTGACGCGATTATCACTCAGAACGGCAGCGTTGATTGGGGACGACAGTCGTGCGGGTGGAGACGACTGGCGTGGAGATGGCCAGCTTGTCGGTAGGTGCGAAGTGTGGTGGGGTCTGCTTAGTGCGTGTGCTCGTGTGTGAAAAGATAAGGAGATCCGGGTGGGCTTCTTGGGCTCGTTTCTGGGCAGATTAGCAGCGTGGCCTTTTTCTTTTGAAGTACTCTTTTCTTTTTCTAAATTCATTTTCTGGTATGAATTTTAATATGAATTCAAATCCTTTTGAAATCAAACTGCCTTGGAACTTTTGCAGGGTTTTTTTGTGGATTCAAAAATAGTCATAAAACTAAGTGGTTACTTTGCAAGGCTTGGTCCAGCTTGGTTTCTAAAATAATTAGGGGTTTGTTCCTGTTTGCAAGTAATAGAAGGGATTTTTAGAAACTATTTCTAAATTTGAAATCTTGAGGTTAAAAGTTTCACCTACTTTCCATCAATGGAGGCAAGCAACAAGTATTTAAACATTCAAAATTTAAAGGGTGATGTTTATTTGGGACAAATTGACCACATGAAATCATAGCTCATATTCTATCACTAAGTGATTTTTGAGAAAACCCTAAATGAATGAATGATGCAAAGTGATATGAATGAGTTTTGAAACTATGATTTTTGGGATGTTACAAATCTAACCACCTTAAGATGAATCTCGCCCTCGAGATTCGGATTGGCTAGCAAATAGGTGTGGGTGGTCTTTTCGAAGATCATCTTCTCTTTCCAGTTGCTTCCTCTTGAGTGATGATTCCATTGTACTTTACAAAATTTGATAGTCTTGGTCCGTGACTCTTTCTGCGGTCTCTAAAATCTTAAGGCTTTTCTTCATAAGTGAGGTCACTTTCTAGTTGAACCTCTTCCAAAGGTATGGTATCCTTCAAAGAGGACTCTTCCATTCGGGTGACATTTCTTAAGCCTCACATGAAATACGTTATGGATCACGATAGAGATTCGCAATTCAACCTCGTATGCAACTTCTCCTTTGCGACTTAGAATTTTGAATGGCCCAACATATCTTGGTGCCAACTTTCCTTTGACTCCAAATCTTTTCACTCCACGGAGTGGTGATACCCTGAGATAAGCTCTATCCCCAACTTCGTAGGTGACTTCTCTACGCTTTGAATCCGTGTAGCTTTTCTGTCGGGACTGTGCTATCTTCAACCTGTCTTTAACCAATTTGACTTTTTCTTCGGCATCTTTGATAAGATCAGGTCCAAATAGGCTTCTTTCTCCCACACCGTTCCATAACAATGGGGTGGTACACTTTCTTCCGTAGAGTAACTCAAACGGTGCCATTCCAATACTAGATTGATGACTATTGTTGTAAGAGAACTCTGCGTAAGGCAAAATTTCATCCCAACTTGCTCCATAGTCTAAAGCACATGCTCTCAACATATCTTCCAGAATTTGGTTAGTCCTTTCTGTTTGTCCATCTGTTTGAGGATGGAAGGTAGTACTGAATTCCAATCTCGTTCCTAAAGATTCATGAAGTTGTCTCCAAAAGTGAGAAGTGAACTGAGTTCCTCTATCTGACACAATACTTTTGGGCACTCCGTGAAGGCATACGATTCTGCTCATGTATATTTTTGCTAACTTGGCACTTGTATAAGTGGTCTTCACAGGTATAAAATGAGCCACTTTAGTTAAGCGATCCACTACTACCCATATGGAATCATACCGACCGGTCCTTGTCCGGTAATGAAATCCATACCAATATTTTCCCACTTCCATTCAGGAATAGGCGTTGGTTGAAGCAAACCTTTGGTTTTTGGTGCTCGCTTGACTGCTACACACATCACACGAGCAATATGTTCGGATGTCTCTTTGAGATTGTTCCACCAAAACCTTTCCTTCATGTCCATGTACATCTTGGTATTTCCGGTGAATAGAATACGGAGTTGTGACCCTCTTGTAGGATCGTTTAACTCTGGGTCTTGTGGAACACATATGCGTTTCCCGTGCCATAAGTTTCCTTGTTCATCAATATGGAAACTCTTAGCCTTCCCTAGACTAATATTTTCCTTGATCTTTTTAATTTCCTTATCGGTCTTCTGAGCTTCTTGGATCTTGTTCAAAAGGGTGGGTTGAACGTCTAATGACATGAGATGTCCTTCTGGTACAATCTCCAATCTGAGTTCCTTGAATTGTTTACACAGATCCTCTGGCAATTCTCCTTTTGATAGGGCAAAGGTGTCCGATCTTTCGATGAGATGGCGATAATCGATTTGGTGGAGTTAGGGCTTGACGATCCGACTACACGTGCGAGCACGAGCGCCAATGCAATCGCTAGGCCAATCTCCTGGAGGTTACCGATCCTGCGTGAACACGATCAGCCTGACCAACGAGGGTCTTAATTCCTACCTGAAATCGAGAACAAGTAAGAACCAATATTGCAATCAAGATATTGTGGATTAAGAGGAAAGCTTTAGTGAAAGAGGTGGGATCACGAATAGGTGAAGTACAAGAGGCCTCTGCGGCCCGAGCCTTGGCGAAGTTGACTATGGCTAACTTAATGTCTAAACAAAATCCGAGTCTAAAGGTTATATGGGCGTGTTAAGAGGCGAAAAGGTGGGGTTTCGGCCAGCCATGGAAGTGGTGGCCGAATCCAACCCTAAAAGTCCTTTTCCCCTCAAATACGGACTCTAAAAAGTGGCTAATTAAAATCCTGCGAAAATTACATGGGCCTGGCCCATAAATAATTGGAACAAGTTCGTCTTCAATGATGGATTTGTGTTCCGTGCTAACAAACTATGCATTCCAGATAGCTCTGTTCGTCTTTTGTTATTACAGGAGGCGCATGGAGGAGGATTGATGGGACACTTTGGTGTCAAGAAGACGGAGGATGTTCTGTCGACACTTCTTTTGGCCACGATGTCGTCGAGATGTTGAGAGATTTGTGGCACGCACTACTTGTCAAAAAGCTAAGTCGCCTTAATCCACATGGTTTATATATGCCTCTTCCTGCTCCTAGTGTTCCTTGGGAGGATATTTCTATGGACTTTGTTTTGGGATTGCCACGAACACGAAGGGGAGGATAGTATTTTTGTTGTTGTGGATCGGTTCTCTAAGATGGCACACTTTATTCCTTGTCATAAAGCGGATGATCTGCGCATATTGCTGATTTGTTCTTTTCGTGAAATTGTTCGTTTGCATGGTGTGCCAAATACTATTGTCTCGATCGTGATACTAAATTTCTTAGCCACTTTTGGAGATGTTTATGGGCTAAGTTGGGGACTAAATTGCTCTTTAGTACTACATGTCATCCCCAAACCGATGGTCAAACTGAAGTAGTAAATAGAACTTTGTCTACTATGTTACGGGCTGTTTTAAAGAAGAACTTAAAATTGTGGGAAGAGTGTTTACCTCATATAGAATTTGCTTATAATCGTTCTTTGCATTCTACCACAAAGATGTGCCCATTTGAGATTGTGTATGGTTTTGTTCCTCGTGCACCTATTGATTTATTGCCTTTACCTTCTTGATTGCAACATAATTTGGATGCTACACAACGTATTGAAATGATATTAAACTTGCATAAGACTACTAAAGATAACATTGAACACATGAATGCTAAGTATAAACTTCTTTGGGGATAAAGGGAGAAAGCATGTTGTGTTTGATGTTGGCGATCTTGTTTGGTTACATTTGCGTAAAGATCGTTTTCTGATTTACGCAAGTCTAAGTTAATGCCACGTCTGCTGGTCCCTTTAAGGTGTTAGAGAAAATCAATGATAATGCATATAAACTTGAGTTGCTGCAGACTTTGGTGCAGTTAGTCCTACATTTAACATTTCAGATTTGAAGCCTTACTTTGGTGAGGAAGATGAGATTCGTCGAGGACTTCAATTCAAGAAGGGGAGCATGATGTGGACATCCCTACTATTGATACAACCGTTGTACCTACTGACACACATACAAGGACCCATCACAAGATCTCGTACCAAACAACCGAACTATCGTACTTTCGTTTCTTGGAACTATTCCTTACATACATGAGAATATGATGCTTTGCCTAAATCAGATATGTTCCTTACTCTTAGGAATGATGGACCAAGCATGGATGAGAGGGACAAGCATTGGAGCATGGCCATGCATGGTGATGGCGCAAGCATGTGATGATCCAAGAGAAGGCCACGGATGAAGATTTCAGAACTTTGAGGCCACCATAATGAAGAAAGAAGGCTTGGACGAAATATTCAAGATCAATACTACTTAATTCGTCCATAGCATAATATATGGTGTGCGACACCTTTATTTTGGGCCAGCCCATGTAATTTTCATGATTTTAATTAGCCACTTTTTAGAGTCCGTATTTGAGGGAAAAGGACTTTAGGGTTGGATTCGGCCACCACTTCCATGGCTGGCGAAACCCCACCTTTTCGCCTTAAATACGCCCCATAGCGAACCTTTAGACTCGGATTTGTTTAGACATTAAGTTAGCCATAGTCGCAACTTAACCGCCAAGGCTCGGCGTCGCAGAGGCCTCTTGTACTTCGCACCTATTCAGGATCCCACCTCTTTCAATAAAGCTTTCCTCTTAATCCGCAATATCTTGATTGCAATATTGGTTCTTACTTGTTCTCGATTTGGTAGGAATTAAGACCCTCGTCGGTGATCGTGTTCACGCAGGATCGGTAACCTCCAGGAGATTGGCCTAGCGATTGCATTGGCGCTCGTGCTCGCACGTGTAGTCGGATCGTCAAGCCCGAACTCCACCAAATCGATTATCGCCATCTCATCGAAAGATCGGACACCTTTGCCCTATCAAGGCCAATGCTTGTCCCTCTCATCCATGCTTGGTCCATCATTCCTAAGAGTAAGGAACATATCTGATTTAGGCAGCATCATATTCTCATGTATGTAAGGAATAGTTCCAAGAAACGAAAGTACCTGATAGTTCAGTTGTTTGGCACGAGATCTTGTGATGGGTCCTTGTATGTGTGTTGCTGTAGGTACAACGGTTGTATCAATAGTAGGGATGTCCACATCATGCTCCCCTTCTTGAATTGAAGTCGTCCTCGACGCAATCTCATCTTCCTCACCAAAGTAAGGCTTCAAATCTGAAATGTTAAATGTAGGACTAACTGCACCAAAGTCTGCGAGGCAACTCAAGTTTATATGCATTATCATTGATTTTCTCTAACACCTTAAAGGGACCAAGACGCACGTGCTTAGACTTGCGTAAATCGGGAAAACGATCTTTACGCAAATGTAACCAAACAAGATCGCCAACATCAAACACAACATGCTTTCTCCCTTTATCCCCAACAAGTTTATACTTAGCATTCATGTGTTCAATGTTATCTTTAGTAGTCTTATGCAAGTTTAATATCATTTCATGGCGTTGTGTAGCATCCAAATTATGTTGCAAAGAAGAAGGTAAAGGCAATAAATCAATAGGTGCACGAGGAACAAAACCATACACAATCTCAAATGGGCACATCTTTGTGGTAGAATGCAAAGAAACGATTATAAGCAAATTCTATATGAGGTAAACACTCTTCCCACAATTTTAAGTTCTTCTTTAAAACAGCGTAACATAGTAGACAAAGTTCTATTTACTACTTGGTTTGACCATCGGTTTGGGGATGACATGTAGTACTAAAGAGCAATTTAGTCCCAACTTAGCCCATAAACATCTCCAAAAGTGGCTAAGAAATTTAGTATCACGATCGAGACAATAGTATTTGGCACACCATGCAAACGAACAATTTCACGAAGAAAGAACAAATGCAATATCGCACATCATCCGTTTATGACAAGGAATAAAGTGTGCCATCTTAGAGAACCGATCCACAACAACAAAAATACTATCCCTCATACGTGTTCGTGGCAATCCCAAAACAAAGTCCATAGAAATATCCTCCCAAGGAACACTAGGAACAGGAAGAGGCATATATAAACCATGTGGATTAGCGAGACTTAGCTTTTTGACAAGTAGTGCGTGTACACAAATCTCTCAACATCTCGACGCATCGTGGCCAAAAGAAGTGTGCAAGAACATCCTCCGTCTTCTTGACACCAAAGTGTCCCATCAATCCTCCTCCATGCGCCTCGTAATAACAAAAGACGAACAGAGCTATACGGAATGCATAGTTTGTTAGCGGAACACAAATCCATCATTGAAGACGAACTTGTTTCCAAGTTCTA